>BSBK01003361.1:475000-885000 GCA_027943335.1 Chamaecyparis obtusa | reverse complement strand
TGTTCTTGTCAAATATCTATTCTTACCATTTTTCTATTTATTTTCATGTTGTGTTGTGTGTGTTGGTTAAATAAGGGGAGAACCCTTCATCACAAATGTGCAACCATCAAGTACATACAACAAAACACATAAAGCTTGTAACAAATGCATAGATATAAATCTAATTGAAAGAAGCAATAAAAAAAGTAATAAATGTTAAGAGTCTTCTAAATTGGAAGATATTACTGAAAATCTAGAAGTATACTTTTAAGTATTTTTGTTGGAAGTGATTGCAACCTAGTTTATCTTTAAAACATGCAAAACCTAGAATAACCAGTCGATGCATATGTAACTTGTCAAAAGCATATTAGTTGGTAGCCAAAAAGGACTAATTAAGTTAGACAACCTCACTTATTTGAGCGATCTCTTCAAGCAAGAGCTTGGACTCATTGTCAAATTCAATTTTTGTAGCTTTGGTCATGGTTTCTTTTAACATGCTTTGGGAATTGTAAATTTCAGTTGTAAGCACAAGGGTGAACACATAGTAAGTACAAGTAATAACGTTTATGATTTTATTTGAATTGCCCTCATATTTGAGCATTTGAAGCTCCTTTATAGACATCTACAAGAAAGATGTTGTGCATCCACATCAAAAGTGAGAGCCTAAAGATTGCCTATGTGATCTTAAAGTTTTAATTACAATAAATATTTATAGTTGCACTCTAGTACATTTATTTGACATCTTGAATAGAACTAGCCATTATCACCTCGTTGTTCACATTTCTTTTAAAATTCCTTTCCATTGAATTGCAAAGGACAAGCTAGATAAGAGAAAGAATCAATTTTTATATAATTTTTTACAAAAGTCATCATGGTCATTTGAAGTATTTATGACATTGCACCACTACATTCATATATGGATGAAATTGTAATTTACTATATGTTGTGTTAAACTGACAAGGGCTTGGTGAGAAGGAGAGAAGCTTAACATGCATTTCTCCTCTTGATCTAAGAGCCTCTGCCTTGGGGATGGCATGATTATTTTAATCAAGGTTGTTTTTGTTGTTGTATTTATTACTTTGTCATCAAACTAAGCAACATGTCCATTCCTAACATCAAGAACCAAAAGTGTTTTGGAGACATATAATTTTTTTAATTATTGTCCAATCTGTTTCCCAATAAACCCCATAAGTTGACAACAATAGAAAAATTAGGCATGTCATGTATTGTGACAGTTCTGTGTTTCACCTCACTATTATCTTTTCTACATACTATGGACAACTCTTTACTAGAAATGGAAATACCAATCACATTGACCAATTAATTATTGCTACAATTTATGGTTTCATTAAGAGGTGTAAATGTAAAATATTGGCTGGCTCAGAAAAAACTAGGCTCACAATATTTTAATATCAACATTTTGCCTAATATTAGCTCCAAATTATTATTTAACTTATTGAATTTTATGTTGGCTTCTTTAACATAACCTTTCAAAACACAATAAAATTCCCCCACCTCAACTCTATTGTAATGCAATTTTACTATATCATTAAACCAAGTTATTCTAACTTTTGTTCCCTCTGCATCTATGATGTCAAAACTAAACACTTGCACTTCTCTGTCCAATCTATTGAAATGATGCATTTTTATTTTTCTTGTGACGCGACCTTTAATTGTCCACTTGTTTTGGAAAGGGTTTAGTGCTTTTACAAGGCTAATATTAATAGGGGGTTTCATGTTGTGTAGAAGAAAAGTGCAAGCCAAATCTAAGAAAGTGTTTGGCTGAGGGGGGTGTGCCTTGTGCCAACATTGTTGCTCTTGTTCTTGGAACACATATCTAGGCTTGAAAAGCAACACAAAATCAATATGTTTGATGTGTAGACTGAATATTATTATAGCCTTGCCAAAGGAGGCAATCAAAGTTTTGAACACTACATCTGCAACTAAAATAAGCATTTAATAACAATAAGGGAAGAAGATCAACACCACAACTACAACTCAAAAAAACAATTTAATAACAATAAGGAAACCAAAAATACATACAGTGCATGCTACCTTGAGTCCCAAACATTTCTACAGGCATAAATTTCAAGTGATATGATCGACCCTATCCTTAAAGCCCCTGATAAAATAGGTTGTAGCACTTCGGGGGGACAATGGCTAGTTGCATGTGCATTCTATTAGAGAGAAAAATCTTATACCACTGAGGTTAACTCTAGTCATCGTTCAACTTTTCAAAAGAAACAACTAAATTATTGGTGACATGACATGTTCGCTAGCATTTATATTGTGAATTGCATTTATAGTCAGTTGCATTTGTTGGCTAGCATCCTACAAAGACAGGAGCATGTAACTAATATTGATGCGGGCTTGCTAAAACTTGTACATATACATTTATGTATGTAAAGGAATTTTTACGACCATTCCCACATTTATCTACATGTAAAGCATAAACATACACATATTTATACATGCACAACTTGAGGAAAAGTGAAAGAAACAAGCAAATCACATTGTGTTTGCAATTGTCACAAAAGAGTAGGTATTTATTGTATCATCTTAAAATGGAAGCACTTTCATGTTAATAATGTTTAGCCCTTCGAGTAAGTGGTCTGGGGTCATGTCAAGTGCCTTGAATAGGTCTTTGCATGGATCTGGCTATTCCCCCTGTTCTACTTCTCTCTTAACCTATTTCTAGCCTGTTTCTGGCACCTGGTTCTGAGAATTTGAGATTTGAGATCTCAGGGTCAAGGTCGACCTCCTAGGTCAAGTTCCACTAGTACATTTGACCTAGTTTTTCTACCAAAATTTTGACCAAAAAATAAGAAGGTTTTTCTTGGTCGGATTATAGAAAGAAAACTTTGTTTTTTTAAAATTTATGCCCGTGTTTGTCGAAATAGCGACAAATGCCGTGGTGCTCAAAATTTTGACAAACATAGGCATAACTTAAAAAAAAAGGGAATTTCATTTCTCATTTCATTATTTCATTTGTGAAAAAAAGAAGGCAGCACGCGCGTGAATCTACTTGGCATCGTGGGGGTAGCAGCAGGAGCTTGAGCTCAATCTTTACATAAGGTATGTGGTAGAGGATTATTAATTTGTGCATTCTTCTTTGCTTTGCTATGTATTGAACAAGGGCTTTTGTGGGCTTTTGCGGGTTTGAACAAGGGTTTCTGCGGGTTTGAACATATCCATTTTGTGCATATCCTCCAATCATTGCAGTCAACGAAACCACATTTCTTTGAGTTATTTTGTCGAACAGTTTACGTGCCTTGGCCATGGCTCCACATTTTGCATACATGTCTCCCAGGGCACTTGCAACTACAACATCTGACAAAAACCCCCCTTCCATTACCCTTTGATGTGCCATGCCCATCCTTTCATTATTTCATTTGCGAAAAAAAGAAGGGCAGTGCATGCGCGAATCTACTTGACATCGTGGGGTAACAACAGGAGCTTGAGCTCAATCTTTATAGAAGGTATGTGGCAAAGGATTATTAATTCGTGCATTATTCTTTGCTTTTCTATGTATTGAACAAGGGCTTCTACGAGTTTGAACAAGGGTTTCTGTGGGTTTCAACATATCCATTTTGTGCATATCCTCCAATCATTGAAGTCAACGAAACCACATTTCTTTGAGTTATTTTGTCGAATAGTTTTATGTGCCTTGGCCATGGTTCCACATTTTGCATACATGTCTCCCAGGGCACTTGCAACTACAACATCTGACAAAACCCCCCCTTCCATTATCCTTTGATGTGCCATGACCATCTGCTACCATGCCCAACACCACGCATAATCCTACAGCCAATCCTATAATCTCCTCTAATACCATGTTTGTCAAACTATAACTGTCTTGTCCAATCGCGGGATTGGAATTAGATTGGAGTAAGGTAGAAGAGAATTCATTCAAATTATCTGTAGGGTATTTCAATATATTTAAGTAAATTTTCATATTTAGGTCTCTAATTAAGATGTATTATGTATACAATTGTTATAATTGTCAGATTATTCTTCCATTGAGGTGGATGGTGTCCTCAATATGATTTCAACTATCCTTGAATAGATATCAGAGCACTTCTAAGCTGCAATAACTTGAGTATGTTAGATTTTAAAGATGTTTCTAGGGTCGATACCATTACACCTCCGTGATCTCAACTACAACATGCCTTGTTCTCTGGTCACTATATACTTTAATAACTTGTCATTTTACGACTTGGTTTAATTCACTTGTAGTGAGTGTGACGAGATTTTAGTATTGTGATATATAAGAACTTTATTATCGTGGGGATTTGGTTCACCATTCAATTATATTAGATTAGTTGTCTTTAAATTGCATATAGTTTTAAATGCTTTCAAAACATTTCAGTAAATACGGCCTTCTGTGCTTAATAATTTCAAAGGTCCACTTACCAAGGAAGCTCTGTAAGGGAAGATACACATGCTCAAGTAAAGTGAATCTTCTGGTGTTTTAGGCATCCTCACATGGAAAGAAGGAATGACAAAGTATCAGATTTGGCTTACTATTCTCTCTATTTTAGGACAGTGTACTTTATTTTTAGTTTAAGCCTTAAGGTGGTGTAAAGAAATACATATAGATCTAACAACTCAAGCCATGTTCAAGGTATAAGAGAAATGTTGTAGTAGGATATCAAATGAAATAAAAATCTATTGTTCTAAAGCATAATCATGAGTATCAAATATTACAAGACAATAGTAAGACATTTCTATTATAGTACACTAACATTAGTCACTGTCAAAGTCAAAGATTCATTACCAGTGATTGAGATTCATTCACGGATACAAAACCCTTCATTTTGGGTTATTGTGTGTGGATTCAAATGTAGGTTTGATTTGGTTAATGTTTAGAAGAGATCAATAAAGTATTTAAAGACAATCTTACATGTTTGGAGAGGTTTGAGAGGCACTTATCATGACCGTACCCTCACAAACAACGGCATAGACTGGTTTTACTAAGTTTCTTTTCTCTATTTTGAGGTTCTCATTGCCAAAGTGGCCAAAGACTATGTTAGGCTGATAAAATATGGGGATTATCTTTACTGCTGCAAATCTGTGAAGGTTGTTGCACTTGGATGGATGTGTACCATTGTTAAGAGAATTGCACTGAGTTTGGCTTACCTCAAACATGTGAGGCAGCATATGGAAAGGTTGTCATCTATTGACCCATATACCAGGACTATTTTGATATGTGGGTACCCTAATGTTGGCAAGAGTTCTTTTATTAATTATGATGAGTTGTATCATTCCCATCATGTCCCATGCTTGCACCATGTGTACTCTCAAATATAGGATGTAAATCATTGTTCTCTTCTTGACCAAAGGCTGCCATATCTTGAGGTAGTGGAGTTATGTTACTATTATGAACTCAAAATTATGGTCATACCCTAGTGACAAATTTTAAATGGATAAAAGCACCTTTTTTGTGCAATGATCAGGCCCAACCTTTATATCTTGAATGCCAATGCTAGATGCCTCTTCTTTACTGATTAATCCATGTGACAAATCTGCAGACTTGTGAGAATGAGGAAAGGAGCCTCTACTATCCAAATTCAAAACTTGGGACTTTTCTTTCCTTCCATCTTCAGATTCACCACACACCACTAAATTTAGATTTTCCTCATCTTCAGATTCACCACACACCACTTCATGTTCTTCACCAATTGGTGATTCAAAATCAATCTTTGAGCAATCTGAATACTCATCAAACCTCTCTTGAATGTCCTCACTACAAGGCACATGTTGTCTTCATTACATCTTATTTTTATTTCATTTTTTAATCTTTAATAACTTGATCAAGAACATAGGTTTTAATGAAATATCAATTTGATTTGCAAAGTTTGTGTTCTTTACAAATTTGAAAGGCTCTAATACTTACTAGGGCGGATGTGGATGTGCAACCTTATGCTTATACTACTAAGTCTCTGTTTGTTGGGCATACGGATTATAAGTACTTGACATATATCACAAATGTTGCTAATTAAGGTTGGTGGGATGATTATGCCTATCCTGAAAAAAGACTGTCAAATCATTATGCTTTCAAATCAATTACCTATTGGCATATCCCTTTAGAGGGAGGGAAGCCAAACACATAAAGAACATGCACATAAACACGATAGTTGAAAAACTTAAATAGAATATGCCAAGAAGTACCAAATGATGAATGCTCAATTGTTGTAATGGCAAAGCATCAGAACCGTCCATTTCTAGAACTTGATTTTCTAGTCTAAATGATTTTTCTATAGTCGTAATGATTTTTCTAGAACTTGATTTTCTAGTCTTAATGATTTTTCTATAGTCCTAATGATTTTTCTATAGTCTTAATGATTTTTCTTTCGTCCTAATGTTTGTTGCTCTTGATAAATTAGGCCTTGTATTTGAATTTTTGTTCACTATTTTATTTTAGCTTGATATTTCATTCATTTTTCATATACAGAGAGACTACACATGCTGATAAAAAAATGAGCTATTTGATTTAGGTTAACTATTTATGATTGTAAATGGTAAATATTTATGATGGTACTCCTTGGTGTATTCCATTTTAAAATAATCATGATTCTATGGCTATGATAAATGTCCCTTTGTGTTGAGAAAATTAGACTTGAAAAAATGGTTGCAAACAAATCATCCTTCTTCCACCAACATTCTAGTCAATGTACAAGTAATGAGTCATTCCATTCAAGAAAGACCATGTCTGACAATATCAACCCAGAACAAAATAAGGAGTATGCAAAATTTAGTGATTGTATCTGCCATTAGAGCCACTTCATATGCGCAAGTGATGAACTTGCATATTTTACCAAGCACTATTGCATGGAGCTTACCCAACAACACATGTACTATTGTGAAAATCACCACAAATCTATTTGTTGTTGGGTCTACCTCCCAAAAGTGCTGAGGCAAAATATGCATGTTTTTCACCTGTGCATATACCTTTTATGATCAACACTTATATGCATAGGTGATGAACATTCAGAGTCACGAGTCTTAAGATTGTACTTAATATAGCCAAGCTTCATTCAATGGTACATTCAAACATGAAACAAACCATTCTTAAACCAGATTAAACTAGTAAACCAAAGGACATACTGATTATAACTAAACTAGTAAACCAAAGGACATGCTTTTACTACTAAGTCTCTGTTTATTGGGCATACTAATTATAAGTACTTGAGATATATCACAAATGTTGCTAATTAAGGTTGGTGGGATGATTACACCTATCCTAAAAAAGACTGTCAAATCATTATGCTTTCAAGTCAATTACCTATCGATGTATCCCTTGCGAGGGGGAGAAGCCAAACACATAAAGAACATGCACATAAACAGAACAGCTGAAAAACTTAAATGGAATACACCAAGAAGTACCAAATGATGAATGCTCAATTGTTGTAATGGAAAAGCATCAAAATCATCCATTTCTAAAATTTGATTTTGTATAGTCTTAATTATTTTTCTATAGTCCTAATGATTTTGAAAATTGTTGACAAAGAGTGTTCATTCACTCTATGTGGAATACTATTTTGTTCACTATTTTATTTCAGCTTGATGTTTCTTTCATTTTTCATATACATAGAGACTACACATGCTGATAAAAAAATGAGCTATTTGATTTAGGTTTACTTTTCATTATTGTAAATGGTTAATATTTCTGATGGTACTCCTTGGTGTACTCCATATAAAAATAATCGTATAAAAATAATAAATGTAGTAATGATGGTGCGGTGCATTATTGATATAGGCTCGATGACTCTTCTCAATGTGCCAAAATGTCAATGTGGTGGTGGGCAGTGTGTGTTGAAGACTTCATGGACACAGAACAACCTTGGATGATAATTTTGGTGCTGCCCAAATAGAAAAAAAGGTTGCTAATGTCTATATATTTAATGTTTCTAATGTAAATACTATTCATTATATTATAAGAACTAATGTAGACTGGGCATCACAGGGAAATAATGGCTGTAGATACTTTAGTTGGGTTGATGATAACTCATCTACATCTATCCGCCCATCTCCACTTATCCACGATGAAGGATTTGAGTGCAAAACATGTCAGGCTAGGAAAAATGCCGAAATTATATTTTTACGATGGCTTCTCTATATTGTAATTGCATATCTTTGTTGCGACCATATGCAGAGATTGTTAGAATAACTGAGAGGGGGTGAATCAGTTATCTAAGTCCAAAACAAAATGAGTAAACCAAAATACTATTTCTCAAATTTCTGTCAGTCGGTAAACAAATATATGATTTACTGTCAGTGTTTTTACCGATCTTCAGTTAAGGCTCTTAATAATTACTGATTAAACCAAATAGCTAAAATGTAAAGTATGATAGCAAACAGATATCGCAATCAACACATAACATAATGATTTAACGTGGAAACCCTGTTAAGGGAAAAACCACCTGGGAACCGGCAACCCAAAATTTTCACTCTTCTGAAGTGAGGTTGGTGAAGACCCAACCTTGTTAAAGGTTACAATACACACTGTCAGGTGTGACCTTGTTAGAGGATTTTACACTAGAAGTCATCTTTCAACCACCATAGCACTCACTGTGCAGGTTTACAGGATAACAATGTTTCACTTGTTAGAATGAAACATAAATAAGACTTAAAAGTCCACTCGGTTAAGAGATTTACACTGGTTAATTTTATTAGAAAGTAACAGTAAGTTGATCTACCTTAATACAAAAATTGCAGATTACAGATCAATGTTTTGCTCTTACAAATATTTCTGACCAATATATCACTTTAGATTTTAACATCAATTTCACTTACAATCACTCGGTAATATGCTCTGTGCAGCTCGGTTATTCCTTTATGTAGCTCGGTTCTTATTTTGCAGCTCGGTTCATTAACTTGTATGATCAGAATTGCATGAATACTGGTTCACGCTCTACTCCTACAGTATCTCCTTCTTCAGCCCTTTTTTTTTTTAATGTAGTTTTCATCCCCTTAAATAAACATGTAAGCCGTTTTATTTTCATCCATCAGATTTTGCCGCTTAAACTTCCTCAGCTGATGTGTCAATAACAAGTTCAAATTACCTCTGTCAGATCTTCCTTGAATTTTATTAGCTGTAGATTCTTGTAACAAACTTTGACTTTTCACCTTGAAGTCATGCGAATCTAGCTCATCAATTTTATCAGCTAAACTAATCATTTAGTTCAATTTTGTTTTCCTCGGTTAACAAAGAAATGTGTCAGTAAATCTTCATCGGTTAAACTTGTGCTCGGTATACAACACACTGCATCGGTGTATACTGTCGTCGGTGTTTACACTAAGATTCTCGGTAAACATTAAGCTATTCTATTTTACCGACAAACACTGCTTTGTGTCTTTCAGTTCTGTTCTCCATAATAGATGAATACAACATACTAAAGTCAATATAATGAGATCAAAGACTCATCAATAAGTTATCCAATGCATTCCTTATCCTCATCTGCTGTGACCATCTTCCACCATTCTTTAGATGTCTCGGTATGATAACTTACAAGATAAGTACTTGTCAAACTAATATGAAACTAGTTGACATCAATGACAACATAATACTGATTTAACATATTGTATATCTATACTACCACTTTTCATGTGATCTTCAATCACTGTTTCAACAATCTCTCCAATCAGTTGTAAATCAGTTGTAGGTTCAACAGAGATGAGCTTAGGAATTAGTCAGTTTTGTATTTTCATATTGTAACTAATATTTTAATATGGATATGGCATAAATTCTCTTTGCCTCAAGTGCGCATATATATGGTTTACATCTTTTTTTACAATAATTCTTCATGTTTATGGCTCAGGTGAGCCCCAATTTGCTATCAATCACATGATTTAATGTATAGTGTTTTCTTAGTTATTCCATTTGTTCCTTGATACATCAATTTGACCACACCCACTCCACTTCATGTGGATGTCTTTGAAATAAACTCGTAACTCTAATAAATCGACTATAACTACTAACTAACCTTATAAAACAATGGTAGCTAAGAATGATCACTTGCCAACATCTACTGAATACAAGGTCCTTGAGAGATCAATCAATCGAGATGAGTGGACGAGGATGATGAGATGGGGGAAGTGGAGTTGAATCTTGATGAAAAGGAAGCTCTGGTTGCAATTAGGAAGAAGAAGAAGATGCTTATCGTCAAACATAGATTGAAGAAGAGTACTGTAGAGAGAAGGCCTACCGTACCAAGGAAGTTTGACAAGAACAAGGAATATGGCTTAAATAGAATGGGAAGACATATTTCTAGCCTGGGCTTGGATCCTTTGACAATTAGCTTGATAATAAATGAACAAGATGAGAGTTCAGCAATTAGCTTCCCAAGAAAAATCTCATAAATGAACTATGTGTACCCCAATTCATGTGCCTTCTGCGCGTATCTAAATGACATATTTGAAACAACAAGGGTACGGCGTAAAAAAGTTAATTTTGCATCGCTAGACAGATCTATATGTTTTATCCACAACGACCAAACTTCATAAAACATAGAGACCCGTCTAGTGATCATATTGTGCTGAAGGTGGTGCCTACTTATCTTTACACAGCTGTTGCAGTGGAACAGAGCATTAGGCACCACCTTCAACACAATATGATCACTAGATAGGTTTGTATGTTTTATGAAGTTTGGTCATTATGGATAAAATATATAGATCTGTCTAGTGATGCAAAATTAACTTCTTTAAGCCTTACCCTTGTTGTTTTAAATATATCATTTGGGTATGCATAGAGGGCACATGAATTGGGGTATGCATAGTTCATTTATGAGATTTTTCTTGGGAAGCTAATTGCTCATCTATCATCTACATTATTATGAAGCTAATTGCCAAAGGATCCAAGCCCAGGCTAGAAAGATGTCTTCCCAAACACATAAAAACATGCACATAAACATGACAACTGAGAAACGTAAATGTAGATTTCACAATAGCTGAGAAACATAATTGTAGGCATCATGGTCACAATTTTTTGGAGACAACATAATTGAGTTGTATACCCAAGTGATGGAGAGAAACTTCTGCACCTCCAATTTCAAATTGAATACATTTGTTGGAGGACCTTGTATTCATGAGCAACAGATGTAGTCAACTTGGAATCAGAGGTGCAGGAGTTTCTCTCCATCGTCTGGGTATACAACTCAATTACGTTGTCTCCAAAAAATTGTGACCATGATGCCTACAATCATGTTTCTCAGCTATTGTGTCCCAGGACCCCTTATGACCCTTTACAACCATTTACGATCCCTAAGAATACATCTTAGAGGTCTTAAAATGTCGTAAAGGGTCATAAGAGGCTCCTAGGAGGGGCCAGATGAGCTTCCACCTTCACGTGGCTGGACCTGTTAAGTAGAGAATGTTATACTCTTCTCGAAACTAAGAGAATCTCAATAATTTAAGGTCTCAGTCCACAGACAAATTAAATTAGACTTACTATCCAAATTGGTACATTGATGAGAATCGATGATGGGCTAGAGTTTTTAGATTCTGAGAAGATGTATATGCAGTGGAGGCCAGAATGGATTTTTGTGGACATTTTCTAGATGTGGAGATTTTCTAGAGTGGGTATATACATACGAGGGTTTCCAAATTGAGTACCAGTGCATAGATGATGATTTAGTAACCTACGTCTATAAAACCTTCACAAATATGTCCTCTTAATAATTATGTGCATATTGACTGGGTATACAACTCAATGATTGGTTATTGAAAGGACATTGTGCAATCAAGGGTGAGAAAATGTGTGACTGTTTGTAAAGAATGACATAATATTGCTGTGCTAAATTTGATGATATTTTTTTAAAATTTTTTTTAAATTTTCTTTCGCTTTTTCGACGCAACAAGAGTAGACAATTAGATGAGAGTGCTATGTACTCGACATTTATTCCAATGATTTTGAGTCACAATTTCGACAATAGTCGATGACTATTCTGACCAACATTGGTCGTAGAGATAAACAGTATGGTTGATAATTCTTCCAGGTTCAAGTGATTATTTCGATGTTGTGTATGTTGATAATTCAACCATTGTGTACATCACAATTTTGACGTCGGTATGATGTGTAATATTATCAATAAAAAAACTTTGACAACCATTATGGTCGAATGGTCGACAAATTGGCGTCTAAAAATTGACTAAACCGCATCGAAAAACAAGCTAAAATTTACTAGTGTTTGACCTCAACACTGACCTAGGGAAGATTCAACCTCAACCCTGCCCTAGGGTAGAGTTGACCTCGACCTTGACCCTGGGTCCAAATTTCAAGTTCCGAGGTTTTGAGATGTCGGGCTTCAAAAGTTTTATTTTCTCACTTTCAGGTTAGCTATTTTGGATTTAGGAATGGTAAACTCTTAAATTGCATTTAATCTAGGTCCATTTCTAGGGGTTAAGGTTAATTGTGATTTAATTCTCCAATGTCGGCCTCTCGAGAATTTTGTGCCCTAGATCACTATAAAAGGAAGCCTTCCTCTCTCATTTCAATCCATCTCTTTTCATAATCTCTCAAGCACTCAAGCATTCCATCAAGAATTTTCAAGGAAGCATTCAAGTCATAATCTCCATTCAAGTTTTCCATTGAAGATCAAGGATTCAAGCATTGAAGCCCTTGAAGGGATTTGGTTCAAGCATTCAAGATTTATCATTCAAACCCTAGATCTATCCATCATGGTGGTGTGATCTTCCTTCAAGATCTTTTGTTCATCTTCAAGGTCCATTCATTCTTCCCTCAAGGTGGATTCCAAGCATACAATCATGGAGGTTTTGATTTATATTTGTTAATGTTGTGTTCAAGCTTTCATATCAACATACTTGTTTACATTTGAAATACAATTACATATCTATTGAGTATCATAGCTTCATTATTGGATCTACTTCTACTACTTGCTAGCATTCTCTATTTCAATTCCATTATTAAGGTTGATTCCAAACTGGGGTTTGACTAAGGAAAACCCCTCATCCAAACAACAAAACTATTTTTCTTGCAGGTACAGGTATAGGACAATGAATTGCAGTTCAGATCTGGATACCCTTTTCGGAGAACTTCCAAGATCTGCGAACAAAATTTTTGTCGAAGCTGTTTTAGGTCAAGGTCGACCTTCAGTGGGGGTAAGATTGTGCTGCAATCCTAAGGTCAAGGTCAACCTGCCTCCAGAAAGATAAAAGTTTTTTGGGGTTTTCTCTTCCTCAGCATTTCCAATCAGGAGCAGGTTCCAAAATCTCCCGAAACTGACCACAGACATAAGAAAATAGTGATTTCATCATCAAACTCTTTTCAAGATAAGTTTTCCTATTTTATTAAGTTTTTATGTCCATAACATTTTTTATCACACATACACCCCTCACACTTTTACTATTATTCATTTTGGTGACCCCGACAAGCTTACCCCTGTTATTTTGTGGATTTAGATGCCCTATTGTGTTAGATTTTTGGTTTAATACTTGGTATTAGATTTTTTTTCTTGCATTAAGATTAGATTTATTTTATGCTCTTGCATTTTAAATTCAAAAATACAAAAAAATCCATATATTCAACAAAATCCAAAAACATTTCTTGCATTTCATTTACTATGAAGATTCTTAAGATGCTTTGGTCTGTGGTCATGTTCTTTATTACTCTTCTTTTAGCATCTCTTTACCATACCTGTGATGTTTATGAGAGTATCATTCACTTTATTATGTTGATGATCCTTCATTTTTCTCTTGCCTATGCTTTTGTGAATTGACCTATACTAGTCTTCCTACATTCAAAACTTTCATTAAAGATTCATGTGGTAGACTTATTGTTCTCTTGGATTATGTGAAGAATTTGGTAGATGATACACCATCTCCTAATCTCCCTAATCCTAATCCTATCATCCCTAATTTTATTTCTAACCTTCCTATTCCTAATTTGATGCTAATTCTCCATATGTTGATCCTAGTTCTTCCCATACTTATGATGGGATTCAAGCTATAGTTTAGGATGCAGATGTGCAAGAGTTCTTTGATTTACCTTCTCCTCCGATTCATGATGATATTAAATGAAAGGGTAGGAAACTTCTTCAAAACCTATTATTCCACCTTATACAACCTTTAATCATGAACATGATAAACAATAACCTCCCGTCGAAGCTTTACATGACATGTACACTACATGATTCAATATGATGACTAAACAAGGTTATAGAGGTTTAGGGCTTGAAGTTAATGAGCATGGTATCAAGTATCTAGTGTTGGAAATATTCAAGAATTAACCAAGTTACTGAGAGGGGGAGGGGTGAATCAGTAACTTCAATTTTTTTTTTCAATATCAGATGTATTAACATATAGTTCACTTTATCCTTTTGCATATAGAAAGCATGAAACATAAAAGCATTCACAACAATGACACATAGATTTGGTTATTTGGTTACCCAGAAACCTTCCAAAAGAAAGTAAAACTGGGGTGGGGATGAAACCCACAAAGCTTTAATACTGCAATATAAAGTTGGCCGGTTAAGGCTTACATTGATCACTTCTGATGATCTGCCCTGCTAGGAGCAATAAGGATTGCTAAATCCACCATGTTAAAGGATTTTTACAAACTTACAAAAGAAGTATGTACTCGGTAAAGAGATTTTACAAAAGACTGTTAAGTCTACCTGGTTAGAGGATTTTAGTACTGATTCACTGGTTAAAATGAAACAGTATATCTCTTACTTTGCAACTGGATTGCTGAATGAGATTCGCTGATGTACTGATCACCTTCTGTGATGAATTTGTCTCTGCTGCTCCTTATGTATAGTAGCCCTTTGTAATTCACTAGTTTCTGCCTTTTTATCTCCCCTTTTTATTCCACATTCATACTACTTGGTATTTGTACAACATTGTTTATATACAAGTCTAAACAATTAATTACAATTACAAAGTTGGCTTAACAAATAAACATAAGTGCTACTAAGTCGGCCTAAGTATGGTTACACGGTTCCTGCAAACTAACTCGGTGACTTTCTGATACTCAACGTCCACTACATTACTCGGCATTGTCATGCACTCGGTAGAAGTGAAGGCTTGGTTCATACTAACCACTCGGTAAGTTTTGAACTCGGTAAATACTTGTGACTCGGTAGACATAATGTCACTCAGTTTACACTGTCCTGCTCGGTTTGCACTGTCCTGCTCAGTTTGCACTGTTCTGCTCGGTTTGCACTGTCCTGCTCGGTTTGCACTGTTCTGCTCGGTTTGCACTTAGGATGCAAATAAGTGTTGTCACTAGTGGCAATCCTGCTTAATGCCAACATCTAGTTCATAGACCCCTTAAACAAGATATGCATGGTGTTGGTTGTTCGCAATTTCAATTCAAGGTGGGTGATGTTGATCATCATCCTTCTCTTCATATTCTTCTTCCTACACCTACCTTAGATAACCCTGATTCTCATCAAGATGTAGTTAAGAAGATGTTCAATTAATGAATTCCAAGAAAGAAATCTTTAAACCTATACCGAAAGATGCTTTATCCAAGTACAAATGTCATTTTTCTTATAGTAATACACATTTACTTGCTGATTGTAAGCATTTTAAGTTATATGTTAGGGAAAGAGCTGCTTTAGGAATAATATCTCATTCTCATGCAGTTTTACAATTCCTTCATAATTTTGATATAGGGGATACCCCTCATTCTGATATAATATAGATTTCTTCTCCTCTTGTCTCTGGACTGGGGGGAAAGAGGTGTATTTCCATCTAGTCTTATAGGATCCATTAGGCTCTTGGCATATATTTTATCTTGGGCTTAATTGGTATTATTTCTTCCCTTTCTCTCTATGGTTTTTGTATTATGTTTATAATATTCCATAGATTTTATTCTATACTCAAGATATCTTTTCTAAGACATTTATTTTGCAAAGGTATCCCTTTCTTTCATCCCTGGGGAGCAAGGTTCTTTCTTCTTTCTCTTTGTCTAGGGAACTGCTTTCCTTAGCTTAGTGGCATTTGTTTATATTACAATATTATTTCATCATACTGACATATGTTTTGAATATGGATAACCTTTTTATGAGAGGTGGTTGTCCTAGGTCATCACCTCTTCTCTATGTTGCAAATTATGTTCTTTATAAACTCTTTCCCTTTCTTTGGTGTTAGATTTGTTTCCCTCACTTCAAAGATTCCTCTTCCTCTTGATTATAGGAGGCTTGATGATTGAATCTTTATTCTCGCCTGGTTTATCTTTGAGAAATGATATTTTATCTAAAGCACTCCTCTACGGTGGGGGTCTTGTTTATAAGATCTCTTTCTTTGAGGATCCTTTTTCCATGAGTGACATATCTTTTTCATGATTATCTATAATCTTGGATGTAGGGGGTCAATACCCTTCACTAAGAATATAGTGTATATTGTGGTTAACAGGATATCTCCTTATATTGTGAAGTAGGTATCCTCTTTCTCTTCCTTATCATGTCTAGTAGACATCCATGATAAGGAGGGGGCATATATAGGGTCTCCCTTATACTATAGTTTTTCATTTACATGCTAAATCCTCTGAAGGTAACGCACATAAGTTGCTAAATCCTGAAGAGACACACATTTTTTAATTTTTAATATGCTAAATCCTATGAAGGTAACACACATAAGTTGCTAAATCTTGAAGAGACACACATTTTTTAATTTTTCAATATGCTAAATATTTCGAAGGTAACACACATAAGTTTCTAAATCTTGAGGAGACACACATTTCATATTCATAGTGATACAAGAAGGTGGATCTATGGGTATTCCAGAAGCTGTCAGAAGATGCATTACAATTACAAAGTGCGGTTTATGGGTGAACTATCAGGTTTGGCCACCTATTTGGCTCTCCCTCCTTGGTGAGTCATAGTAAGGTGGGCATCTTACTAGGTGAGGTAATCACTTTCTCTTTTCTCTCTTTTCACTTTCATGCTAGTAGGACTGGATCATGAAGATATATTATTTATAGTGTTTCTCTTGTCTTTCTTATGTAATCATTATGCTTTTATGATAGCTTTCCAAATATGATATTAGTATGGGAAATATTTTTTAGCAAGGTTTCCTCTACTAGTTGATTTGGGTTTGTTTTAGTACTAACCTCTCTTTTATGTTATTTTTGGGTTTTCTCTTTTATGTTTTCTCACCCTCGTTAGTGTATGTTGAGTTAGAATCTTTAGCCTGGGGGCTTGTGTCCTTAGATAAGTTCTATTTTATCTCATTGTGAATCCACTTGGATCTCTTCTTTCTTCTCCTTTACCAAGAGTTTTCATTGAATCCATACTCTTGCTAAAGTGGGGTCTTAATGTATCATCTTAAAATGGAAGCACTTTCATGTTAAGAATGTTAGCCCTTTGAGTAAGTGGTTTGGGGTCATGTCAAGAACCTTGAATAGGTCTTTGCATGGATCTGGTTGTTTCCCCATATTCTACTTCTCTCTCCACCTATTTCCAACCTATTTTTGGCACCCGGTCCTAAGAATTTGAGATCTGAGACCTCAAGGTCAAGGTCGACCTCCTAGGTCAAGGTCAATCTCAACCCTGACCTAGGGCAGAGTTGACCTTGACCTTGACCCTGGGTCCAAATTTTAAGTTCCGGAGGTTTCGGGATGTCAAGCTTCAAA
Organism: Chamaecyparis obtusa; assembly: GCA_027943335.1. Classification (NCBI taxonomy): domain Eukaryota; kingdom Viridiplantae; phylum Streptophyta; class Pinopsida; order Cupressales; family Cupressaceae; genus Chamaecyparis; species Chamaecyparis obtusa. The sequence goes on along the minus strand of BSBK01003361.1, from coordinate 867,425 downwards.
AAGTTTTATTTTTCCACTTCTGGGTCAGCTGTTTCAGATTTTGGAATGGTAACTCTTAAATTTCATTTAATCTAGGTCCATTTCTAGGGGTTAAGGTTAATTGTGATTTAATTCTCCAATGTCGATCTCTCTAGAAGTTTTTTCCCTAGATCACTATAAAAGGAAGCCTTCCTCTCTCATTTCAATCCATCTCTTTTCATAATCTCTCAAGTACTCAAGCATTCCATCAAGAATTTTCAAGGAAGCATTCAAGCCATCATCTCCATTCAAGTTTTTGATTGAAGACCAAGGATTCAAGCATTCAAGACTTTGAAGGGATTTGGTTCAACCATTCAAGATTCATCATTCAAACCCTAGATCTATCCATCATGGTGGTGTGATCTTCTTTCAAGATCCTTTGTTCATCTTCAAGGTCCATTCATTCTTCCCTCAAGGTGGATTCCAAGCATACAATCATGGAGGTTTTGATTTACATTTGTTAACGTTGTGTTCAAGTTTTCATATCAACATACTTGTTTACATTTGAAATACAATTGCATATCTATTGAATATCATAGCTTCATTGTTATATCTACTTCTACTAATTGCTAGCATTCTCTATTTAAATTCAATTATTAAGGTTGATTTTAAATCGGGGTTTGACTAAGGCAAACCCCTCATCCAAACAACAAAACCATTTTTCTTGTAGGTATAGGTACAGGATAGCGAATTGTAGTGCAGATCTGGATACCCTTTTCAGCGAACTTCTGAGATTGTGAATAGAATTTCTATCAAAGCTGTTTCAGGTCAAGGTTGACCTTTAGTGGGGGGTAAGATTGTGCCCTAATCTTGAGGTCAAGGTCGACCTGCCTCCAAAAAGACAAAAGTTTTCTAGTTTTTCTCTGTCTTGACATTTTTAGTCTAGAGCAGGTTGCAGAATCTCCTGAAACTGACCGCAGACATCAGAAAACAATGATTTCAGCATCAGCCTATTTTCAAGATAAGTATTCTTGTTTTATTAAGTTTGTATGTCCGTAACATTTTCCATCACACACACACACACACACACCCCTCACACTTTTACCATTATTCATTTATATTGCTGAAAACTAATTACATCAACTTACTAATGGTTGATCTCCCTTCTATTGTCCTTCAACTTGTAGCCTTGAAGAGGATTTCGACAACTTATTAAGAGAAAATCATAACTAACTAACTCTAATGACCACTTCAATAAGGTAAGTGGTGGAAGTTATTACATTAAGGAACATTGAGAAACTTTCTCAACAAGAAATATTTAGCCTTCCACAACTGTAGGAGAAAAGATAGGATAATTGACACCTAGATTTAGTGCTCATAAAAGCATTTCAAACTGATTCACCCAAGAAACCAGGTGACTCGATTAGGCCCGCATACTTCCTTTTACTCTCTTCCTCCATGATGGTGTGACTTTACTCTCTTCCTCCATGATGGTGTGACTTGGTCCAAGTGGTTGAAAAATTCTTGATGAAGCTCAGCTGAACCATTCCTTCTTGTTGACCTATTCCTATAGCGAGGGGTTGGAAGCATACTACATGTAAATTCACTCATTGTACATCACACTCATCCATTAAATCTCAATTCTAATAAACATGCATTTATCACATGGCTGCAGGAAGATAAGCTTCTTGGTTGCAGGAACATATTACATCATTTGTGCATAGGAATAATATAAAGGCAATCATAGTTCAACACATCAAGTATTTATCTAAAATAGGTGAAGTTCATACCTAGATGACCATTATATATTATCAACCTTGTTCAAAGTATCTGGACCAAATGATACTAAAAAGAGTATTTGGAACCAACACAAAACAACACGAAACTTAAGTAGTTCAATAGAAAACACATATATTCTTGGCCATAAATTTGACCCATCACTACACACTGAAGTATACTCAAAATGCTCCCAAAATGAGCACAAATCAAGTACTTTACTTTTTAGGACGATACGGTATGAGCTAGAAGACTTTAAATATTTGTTAGAAGAAATTGGAAAGATTGGGATGCAAAGCTTCTTCCCTTACATTGTAATGATTATTTGCATCTCTAGCTCCTCTCATGTTCCTTTTACAGATACCCCTCTCTCTCTCTATACATACATACATACATACATACATAAGCATACATACTATATATATATATACACACACACATACATATATACATACATATTATATATATATGTATGTATATATATATATATATATGTATATATATATATAGTATATGATGTATATATACTATATATGTATAATAGTATACTATGTATGTATATATATATATATATATATATATGTATACATATGTATATATGTATATATATGTATATATATAGTATATATATCTATATGTATGTGTGTGTATAATATATATATGTATATATGTATATATACATATACATATATATATATATATATGTATATATATATATACTAATGTATATATATATATATATATGTATATATATATATATATAATGTATATATATATATATATGTATATATATATATATATATATATATGATATATATATATATATAGTATACTATACATATATAATGTATATATTATATATACACACACACATACATATATATATATATATATACACACACACATACATATATATGTATATATATATATATATATGTATATATATGTATATATACTATATACCACACACATACATATATACATACATATATACATATATACATATATACATATATATATATATATATATATATATACATACATATATATATATGTATGTATCTATATATATATATAATATACATATACATATATATATATATATGTATGTATCTATATATATATTTATATATACATATATATATATAGATACATATATGTATATATACTATGTATGTATCTATATATATTGTATATATCTATATGGTATATATATATCTATATGTAGATATATATATATATATATATGTATATATATATGTATATGTATATATATGTATATGTGTATATATATATATCTATTATATGTATATATATATGTATAGTATATATTATAGTATATATATATATAATTTCACATCTCTATCTTTCTATCTCCTCACTCATTCTTCCACCTTCTCTCTCTCTCTCTCTCTCTCTCTCTCTCTCCTCTCTCTCTTCTTATTGAAAACATAACATGAATCCTTTGGCAATGGAGTATGATTATATTCTTGATTCAAAGGATTTTTTTTCCAATCATGTTTGTACATCCTTGAAAGTCGATGCATAGTCTCTTTGAGTCTATCACTTCTCACTTCTTCATTGATCCTTTTGTTGTACAAACAACATTTCTAAATAGCCTATTCTACTTGAATCTTTCACTTCTCACTTCTTCATTGATCCTTTTGTTGCACAAACAACATTTTCTAAATAGCCTAGCAATTGAGCACATAAATATATATAACGAATACACCATTTTTTCCCTAATTAACCTTGAATATCTCTTCTACATACTGACACTGGCTATGGGGCCAAATATTTGCACTAGCCCCACTAGTCCATTCCTATATGGTGTTGGCTAGGTAGGGCATAAAATGGATACCCCAACAATACATTCCCATCCATGCATACCGTCCTTCTGCAAACATGTACAAAGTACAAAAGAGTACTATTGCCAGACATTATGATCAAGATTAAATATGTATTCCCTTTTAATCATATACTTGTTTCAACTAAAAATACTTTAAATTAGATGATGAGAGTTTTTAAAAAATAAAAAAATTGTGGAGAATATAAGTATATATTTTATGTAAGTTTATTATTTTTAATTAAAATTTCAATTACTTCATAAATTTATAGAAACACTTCTTTACTTTAATGTTCAATTTGTTCCAATTTTTTAATTTGCTCATAAATTTTTTTATTAATACATAATTTATCTATTTTTTTACATTTCAACTTCTTTTTAGTATAATTAGTTGATAGATATAAAATATTAATTATAAATTTTATTTTGGCGAATTGCTACCAAGGGGGGTAGCGCCCATTTTATTAATAACAATCTTAAGCCACTTTAAGCAGAAGAATTTCCAGCAAACCGGCAATAATCTTGGTTATGTTTCCTGTACCTACACTTTATGCAGAAGAATTTCCTCGCCTCAATCTCCAGCCGATTGTGTCCATTTTCCATAGGGAGGCCCTCAATGTAATTTCTAAATAGCCTATCAATGTCCACAATATTTGAAAGATCGATTTCGATTTTGGTTCTGCACATCATACAAGTCCCTGCATTCACACCCGCGAATTTGGGCAGAGCACCGATTCTTCCCATCGAGGTTCTTATTAATAATAAATATAAAATATTAATATACTTAATAATATTATAATATAATTTATTATTTTTAATTTTAGCATAGTATTTAAATATATTATCGTAATTTAGTTAACTATATTATTGTTATTTTTCTATTTTTCTATAATATTTATTTATTGTTAAATTGTACATATTTGATTTTAAGTAAAAATGTAATCTAAAAATATATATAATTAAAATTTAACATTTATATATAAATTAAAAATGAATGAGTGAGATTCAAATTGAAATAAATTAGACAAATAATCTAAAAATTACTATTATAATAGTTGTATAAAATATGACTATTTCTTTTTTAGGAAGGGGAAAATTTGTTGGTTTTGTGAGTTAATATTTTGACGTTTTTATATCATTCTATTAGACTCTTCAATATTAGTCCCACAACACTAAATATATATATAAATCCTTATAAAATAAAGTGGCTAGGGGTAGTTTACCTTAATAATTTCAAGATCCACTTGATCATAGAATGAAAAATATAAGAATAACTAATTCTCTACTAAGATATTAAACCAATTCAAAAACATAGATAATTGAATTTATATAGATAATGGAAATGACAATAAGAAAGCAAGAGCTACAGGGCAACATAGTTCCTATCAAGTGCTGGCAGGATGATTGTGAGAAATAGGAGAAGTTGAAGTAGTTAGGAAAGGGTATGTAGAGATGTACGAGATATGTGCGAGCGTTGACAGAGATTGTGTGAACATTTTCTCTATAATGAGGATTTACAATTTTTTTTTTTGTTAAATATATCTTTGAAACACAAGAGGGTAGTGTATAAACAGTTATTAAACTCAGTATGAGTGCAATCAAAATCCAATTTTAACTAATGGAAATTTAAATTATTCTAGTTACTTTGGACAAAAATATATAAATTTCATCAAGAAATAACTCATGTGCAATCCCCAATGTGATACAAGAAGTCTGATTATAATGAAAGAGTTGATCCCAACTATGTTTCATATCAATCCAATTATGACTTCTAAAATTGCTTTGGCCTCACTCATTATCTCTTTGTACATGAATAAGCATTCCAGGAACAGTCTAACTACATTGCATGGTTTCACAACTCAACTTGTGATGATATTCTAGCCTCAAAACAATAAGTTCTCATTGATGTTATTGGAAATAATTTTTAGGAATCCTCAACTCAAGCAATTCAATGTTAATAATAGCCTCAACTCAAGAAATACAAGGTTTAAAAAAACCTCAAGTTATTGGTGTTTGAGGACAAGAATACAACAATTCAAGGTAATCTTGTTCAGAAAAAGATTACAAAATTGGTTTTAGTATTATATGCGGGACCAAAAATCACCAACAGACAACACCAACTCAACAAATGAATTATATGTATAACACAAATCAATGAGAACACAAGGATGAAATAGTGCAAAATATTGAATGTCCCCTTTTATTTGCAACACTAAATAAGATATTCTGTTGGCAGATGGATTTGAGCTTTTATCTAAGAATGTTTTTGTTTAAAATAAGATGATTGAGTGGGGATAATTATGTCTTTATGTCTTCTACTAGAGAAACATGTACATTCAATTAGGATTTAGTCAGAAAACTTGAATACTTGAATGAGACACTGAGTTTGTTGTGATGTCCCCTTCAAGCTAGTGACATCATGCTAGCTAATGGTTAGCCTATCAATGGACCCTCGTAGGCCAGTAGACATGGATAGGGGGTCAGTAATGGCATAGGGGAGGTATGATCTTCTAATGGTTCAGTTTTGGGAGAGCTCAATGTTCTCAGTTGGCTTGTGAGATGGTTTTTGGCTCACTTATTTGGATTCTGCTCTGTTTGGCATAAATGGCTATTTTTAGGCTTATTTTGGAGCTATAGAGATGGACCCCTACTATTTTTAGAAATACCTCATGGTCACATGGAGAATATTTTCACTAGCTCCCAGTTCAGACGGCTTGATCAGATTCACAATCTTATGGGAGTTATGACATTTTTTGTGGCTAAGTATTAAAGAAGAAGAATTATTTAATATAAATTTATATTATAACTTTATATTAAAATCACTTAAGTTGAGGGTCTTAACATCATGAGAAGGGGGCCAAATTTATTAATAATTTATTTGACTTCTTCCTAAGTCTAAATGATAAAATAAATCATTAATTTAATGTTTATAACATTAAATCATACTTGCTTGAGAGAAATCACAATTCCTTCTTTTTGGGTGCGATTTACACTTGGAAGGTTATATATGCTGAGCGTGAGAAGAAAAGGGCATCCAATTTTCATTATTGATTGAATTTTCTTCAACTCTTGAGCTCTGAGAAAGGGTTTGACAGTGCAGCCATTGGAGAACGTAGTTCTTCTGTGTGTTCATCATTTGAGCCAGTGAGATATCTGGTGAATTTGATATCCAGCGGAGGTTTCATCCAGAGACTTCTATTGTGCTTCAGCGGAGATTTACTTCAGCATTTACAACATTGATTTACAGTTTCAGAAAAGTGAGATTGCAGACAGTACGCCAGCATTCATCTAGCGTGAGTAGAATACTATAGCAGGCGTCAGTTATGCCTGGGAAAGTGTGATTTTCATCAATAAATTCTCAGGTTTTTAATGTGTATTGAATCCAATCTTATTTGCTATTATTTATTTAGATATTATCATTTGTACTGAGTTTGGCTCAAAGGAATTTAATAAGGAAACAATAGTTCATTTTCTATTTAGTATTTCAGCATTATGTTATTTTCTTTTTATGTCAAAAACCCTTGCAAAAAAAATAAAACATTATAAAACCATCAAAACAAATAGTATAACAGCAAGAGCCTGAAAGGGGTTCTTACAGTGGTATCAGAGCTAAATCCTGCCATCATGAGGGTTTAGTTATTACATGCAGCAAGAGGAAGTTGGTCCACATAGGTATTATACACACAGGAGAGCCTTACTTGAAGCCGAACATGTTTTAGAACGACAACCGGTCATCATGGGTGACAGGCGTGACAATAGCCCACCCAGGGTAAACAGGAATGATGAAGGCCAGGAAACCAGAGAGCTTTTTAGAACAATGGCAACAGGGCAACAACAGGTGGCCCAAGCCTTACAGGCACTGACTACCATGATGGAGTGGATGAATCCACCTCACAGGTAGAATAGGGATCAAGGGGATAACAGGAGTGCAGTGGGATCACCTAGAGCACATAGGACTCATTCCAGGACAACAGACATGCCTACTCATCCTACCTTCATTAGAGATGAGCCTGAGGTTGCACCTACATAAGAAGTAGGAGAGGAGATGTTCGTAGATATTCTCATGGCTGTGAATGATGAATGGGAATTATTAGCTCCACAGGTGCGTAAGAGGATGACATTTGAGAGGTTTGTTAATTAGAGGAAAGAGCATTACAGGGCAGCAAGATAGGATAGGAGACCTCGTGGCTAGAATAATGAATTAAAGTGTGCTACAGGCAAGCTTTCCCTAACTACATTTGATGGTAGTAGCAGAATGACATCACAGGCTTGGATTCACAAGCTTGATATCTTCTTAGCACTGAGACCTATGACAGAAGTGGAGGCAATAAAATATGCCACACTACATTTAGAGGGAGCTGTACATGATTGGTGGTACCATGGGATGGTTACCCTTCAGCATAACTAGGTGACTTCATATCAGGACTTCGTGGAAAGGTTGGTAGAGAGGTTTTATAAGAAGGATCCAGAAGTTTACTTCAAGGAGTTGGCACAGTTGAGACAGTCAGGCAGATTGGATTATTTCATTAGTGACTTTCAAAGGCTATCTGTTATGGTGCCAGATATCTCAGATAGGAGATTGGTTGTTTTGTTCACTGAGGGATTATCTAAACCACTGAAAGGTTGGGTAAAAGCCTTTGATCCATTCAATTTGCAAGAAGCAATTAAGAAGGCTAGAAGTATGGAACAAGCAGCCCCAATAAATAAATTTCCGTCAAAGGGTGCATCATCTAACAAAGTTAACAAGCCATTCTTCACGAAACCTAAGAGGAATGAAACAAAGGCTGAAAATAAAGATAAACCATTTGCTCCCTTGGATAGAGAGACATCGAATGATTTAAGGAAGAAAAAACTTTGTTTTTATTGCAAAGGACCCTATGACATGAACCATGACTGTCCTTTGAGACCTAAGGGGAAAGAAAATAGGGTTATGTGGGCTTACTATGAAGATTCTGATTCTGAAAATTCAGACCAACAAACTAAAAATGAGGAATCCAATGAACAAGAGGAAAGTTTAGAGGATGAAAAGCTCAAACAAATGTCTATTGATGAAGAGAAGATTGAAGGTAGGCTTAAGGAGGCCCGTCTCACTAGTGTGCAATAGGAGGGATCATTTAGAATGAGAGGAGTGTTGGCTAGACAATGAGTTATTACATTGCTAGATACAGGGGCCATGCATAATTTCATTGAATCCAGGTTGGTTGAGAGACGTGGGATCCAGACTGAGCAGGTTGAGGGCTTGAGAGTGAGGGTAGTTGATGGCTACATCCTCAAATGCGATAGAAAGATCACAGGTTTACCATTGAAAATAAATAACTTTGAATTCGAGGCTGAATTTTATGTGGTTAACATGGGTGACATAGATTTAGTACCGGGCATGACTTGGTTACATGATATTGGAGAGTTCACTCTCAATTTGAGAGAAATGGTGATGAAATTTCAGATTGATGGTAAAACTCACATACTTAAGGCCATTCGAGACAGTGAGTTTAGGATGATGTCTTGCAGGCGCATGGAGAGTTTGTTGTGCCATGACCAGGTTGAGTGGGCAGCCTGTTGCATGTTGATGCCATCATAGGGACTGTTAGTCCATTTTCCTGTCATAGAAAAATCCTATGAAAATGGCCTATTTCCCTACAGTGTTTTGTGAAGTTGTCTGCCCCTGCCTGCAAGCTTGTTTCAATGTGCGAAGAAGATCCATAATGTTTTATAGCTTGCACCCTTAGTCCCATGTTCTTCAATGTGTCACCATGCTCCAGTTCAGATCACATGTGCTAATTCACAAAAATCAGGGAGATATTCAAGTTTCAAGGTCTGCTGGAAATAACTCTTTCATATCGTAGGGTATCAAATTGTTCAAACACAAAAACCATCAATGTTTTCGCATTCCTTTGTTACCTTTATGTTAATGTGAAAACCTTGGTTTTTTTCGACCTTGTGCCTTTTCGCACTTGCACACTTATCTTCTGGCATCAAAATCCTTGGATGTTTTTTGCCTCTTCACATTTGCGCGCTTGCTCTTTGACAACATCTTTTCCCATCCGTGCACCTGCGACCAACTGCCATATGCTATGGTGGGCCCAGTTTGTTTGGACTCCAAGGTGGTTAAAGTGTGACCATGATCTATGACTGTCGCATGATCATAAGGAATATTCTTCCCCTTTGCGATCATGCGACCCCCATCTGATTTTCTAGCATGTAAAGGTTGACGATCTGGTGGGTCCGTGTGCTGGTTGTTGTTGGCGTTCTTGCTTCTGATTGTTCGGTGTGGCGGTGACTTGGAAGTTTGTCAGTGGGCTCAAAATAGTCAAAGGTCTGGTAGTGTAGTATGATCTACAGTTGTCACATGATCATAAGGAATATTCTTCCCCTTTGCGATCATGTGACCACCATTGATTCTTTCTAAAGCTGTAAGCCGATGATGCGGTGGGTCCGATTGCTTGCATCGTGCTGAGGTGCTTAGTTATTATTGGTTGCTGATTGGTGATGTGGTGAAGAATTTTTGAGGGGCTTGTGACTATTGTGCCGATTAATCTGAATCGCCTGATCTGCTGAGAAATATATGAGATCGACGACCGTGTTTTAAACTAGGTCGGTTAACCGTTGTTGTTCAAGATTTAAATATTTTAAGGGTTTCCCAGTGACAGAAGGACTATAAATTTAATGTTTTGATGACTGTTCTGCATGATATGATTTTGCACCCACTGGTATAGTTTGGCCTGAGGTATGATTAACTGCAAAAGGTGTCTGCGTCGTGGACATGGGTGTGATGGCCTTTCAGGTTGCATTGCAGTTGGAGTTGCAAAGAATTTTCATGATGGGTTTCCAATTTCTTGTATGCTGATCTGTCCTTGGCCATAAATGAGGATCATTCTCAGATTTGTTTTGCTCTGAGATTGCTTGGTTTCCTCCCCTGTAGTAAATATTGATTGAATTTGGTTGGCGAGGTAGTTGAAACCCTAATTTTTCCCTAGCTATCCGAAGCTTGTTGCATCCTTTCCGAAGGATTCCAAGATGGCTGGTGACTATATATTGTTTTATGATGTATGTAAAGGTTGTTGATGGTCAATTCCAAAAATTGAGTAATGAGAGCTTGGGCTTAGGGTTTGTTTCTCCTTATCATTTTGTTATTTTGCAATATATTGACTCTGCAAGTTTTAATGAAAATGCATTTGAATCCCCAGTCTCAAACTTATGTATGTCTTCTTATTCTGATCTTGCATTCTTATATATTAATGTCACAAAGTGAGTTAATGTATGGTATGCAAAGTATATTGTGAAATTATCTTTGAGTTCTTGCCAAAGTCAAGATTAAATCCTTAAAGGTGGTTCCAGGGAATCCATGGTTGAATGAGAATTTGGTGTCTAAGTGTGAGGTTGGAGAGGAATGATAGGCAAAGCACTTATTTTAGGTTTGGGTGTGTTGGAATTAGATTTTCAGTGATATATGTTGTATTGTGACTCTGTACCCTAGGAGGAGACACTGGTCCATTCTCAAGAGCCATTTTTCCCATCATCAATCACACAAATATAAATGATAAAATCTTTAAATCAATTTGTAAAGGGCACTAATGTGTAATATTTTGGAGACTCCTTTCAAGAAGTGAGTCAAGGATCCACCCACCTGAGCAGTAGGCTCAAAGTGTAGGAGGATCCTTGTTGATCCTTGTTAATTGGCCCTTTTCCTTGCAGAGTTTGGAGTGGTGATAGAGTCAGCGACATTAGTTTGTCAATCATAGTGTAAATCTGCAAATGGAAAGAAAAGGAACCAACAGGGGCAGCAAGAATCAAAATACCATCCGGACATACAGGAACTGAGAATCAAGCACTACAAGGTTTTCAGTGACATACCACCAGGTAGTCCTCCAAATAGAGGTATTGAGCATATTATTTTGTTAGAGGAGGGTGATAAACCCATCATGATAACACTATACTGACATCCAAAAAAATTGAAGGATGAAATAGAGAAAACTATCAAGGAGTTACTTGCCATGGGCCATATCAGACCGAGCAAGTCTCCTTTCGCTTCCTCTGTAGTATTGGTGAAGAAGAGGGATGGCACACTATGGATGTGCATTGATTATAGGGTCCTGAATAAGAAGATAATTAAGAATAGGTACCCCATCCTGCGGATTGATGAGTTATTGGATGAGCTTCATGGAGCATGTTACTTCTCCAAAATAGATTTGAGATCAGGTTACCATCAGATCCAAGTTAGAGATCAGGATGTAGAGAAGACAACATTCAGATGTCATTGTGGGCATTTTGAGTTTGTAGTTATGTCATTCAGTCTAACCAATGCACCTACCACCTTCCAGTCTATGATGAACAGGGTGTTTCAGCATCAGTTGAGGAAGTTTGTACTGGTTTTCTTTGACGACATCCTAGTTTACAGTAAGACATGGGCTGAACACTTACAACATTTAGATACAGTATTGAGCACATTGAGTAGAGAGTCCTTGTATGCCAAGGAATCAAATGTGATCTAGGCTTGTCAGAGTTACTATATTTGGGTCACATTATTAGTGCACAAGGCATATGCATGGACCCGAAGAAGATTCGTGCTATTGTTGAATGGCCTACTATGGGAAACCTTACACAGTTGAGAGGATTTTTGGGATTGTGTGGGTTCTATAAGAGGTTTTTCAGCGGTTACTCCAGGCATGCAACACCCTTGACCAATTTGATGAAGAAGGGGGCTTTCTTGTGGACTCCTGAGGCATAGGAGTGTTTTGATAAATTCAAGGAGTTAATGACTTCTTGCCCAGTATTAGTATTACTAGATTTCAGTAAACCTTTTGAGCTACATTGTGATGCATCAGGGGAGGGTGTTGGAGCAGTGCTTATGCAAGATAAGCACCCGATTGTTTATGAGAGAAAGAAGCTCAAGGGACTTGAGAGGAGCTTCAACATATATGATAAGGAAATGTTGGCCATAATGCATGCCTTGGCCAAATTCAGGCAGTACTGAGTGGGTAGTAAATTTTGCATCAAAACAAACCATAATAGCCTGAAACATTTCTTAGGGCAGCAAGATCTCAATGACAGGCAGTAGAAATGGGTAAGTAAGTTACAGGCTTATGATTTTGATATCACCTATTTCAAGGGGACAAAAAATGTAGTTGTAGATGCTTTGTCATGGAGACCTCACCTAAGCATGATGATAGACATAGCAGAGGACTGGAGACATCTGATCCTTGCAGAGTATGGAAAGGATACATGGGCAACATGATTTATTGATGGATCCATTTAGGATACTGGCTTTTCCCTTGTGAATGATCTCATCATTTAAAAAGGGCATATTTATTTGGTGCCAGGGTCAGAGGTGAAGAGGATGGTATTGAGAGATTATCATGATTCACCTATGGCCGGACATCCCAGGTTCTACAAAACTTACCGGCAGATTAGAGAGTGCTTCTCATGGAAAGGGCTCAAAGCTGAAGTGTTGCAGTATGTCAGAGAGTGTCCCACCTGCCAGTAGAATAAATAGGAACACTCTTACCCAATCGGTTTGCTATAGCCACTTCCAATTCCTGATAGGAAGTGGGAGTGTTTATCCATGGACTTCATCATGAGACTGCCAAGAGCTCAGGGCAGGGATTGTATATTTGTAATTGTCGATCAGCTAACAAAGTTTTCCCATTTCTTTTCGATCATAGCTACATACACTGCTACACATGTGGCAGAATTTTTTTTTCATGAGGTGTTCAGATTGCATGGCCTACCTCAGAGCATAGTCAGTGATAGCAATAGCAGGTTTATGAGTCACTTCTGGTAGGAGTTGTTCAGGTTGTGTGGGACAGAGCTCACTTTGAGTACCAGTTACCACCCTCAGATGGATGGGCAGACTAAAATAGTCAACAAATGGGTGGAAGGATATCTCAGGAACTACATAGCAGGGCAGTAGAAGGCTTGGGTCAAGTGGATATACCTTTGCGAGTACTGTTACAATTCCACTCACCACATGTCTATACAGATGTCCCCTTTTATGGCATTATATGGGTATGAGGCACCTAGCTTTATGGACTTGTTACTGAGTGATAGTTGTGTGCCTAGTGCTGGAAATTTACTACAAGAAAGTCAAGATATTGTTAAGGTTCTCAAGGAGAATATTGCTAAGGTGCAGAACCAGTAGAAGCAATATGTGGATTAGAAGAGGACTGAGAAAAATTTTGAGGTAGGGGATATGGTGTACTTGATGCTACAACTTTACTACCAGTCTACTCTCAAGAGGAGTGGAGCTGAGAAACTAAAGCCACAGTACTATGGGCCTTTCAGAGTGATCAGAAGAGTCAGAGAGGTGGTGTATGAGTTGGACTTGCCAGCAGAGAGAAAAGTCCATAATGTCTTTCATGTGTCACACCTCAAAAAGGCATTAGGACACCACATTTTTCCTTCCACAGTTCTTCCACCATTGGATGATGAGGGGAAATTAGTTTTAGTGCCAGAGGCTATCTTGGAGTTCAAGGAGAGAAATTTGAGGAGGTGCACTATCAAAGAGTATCTAGTGAAATGGAAGGATATGCTAGTTGAGGATGCTACAAGGGAGAGCGAGGAGATTCTACAGCATCCAAAGTTGAGATTAGTTGAGGACAAGCAATTTTCGGAAGGGTGGACTGTGATGTCCCCTTCAAGCTAGTGACATCATGCTAGCTAATGGTTAGCCTATCAATGGACCCTCGTAGGCTAGTAGACATGGATAGGGGGTTAGTAATGGCACAGGGGAGGTATGATCTTCTAATGGTTCAGTTTTGGTAGAGCTCAATGTTCTTAGTTGGCTTGTGAGATGGTTTTTGGCTCACTTATTTGGATTCTGCTCTGTTTGGCATAAATGGCTATTTTTAGGCTTATTTTGGAGCTATAGAGATGGACCCCTGCTATTTTTAGAAATACCTCATGGTCATATGGAGAATATTTTCACTAGCTCCCAGTTCAGACGACTTGATCAGATTCACAATATTATGGGAGTTATGACATTTTTTGTGGCTAAGTATTAAAGAAGAATAATTATTTAATATAAAGTTATATTATAACTTTATATTAAAATCACTTAAGTTGAGGGTCTTAACATCATGAGAAGGGGGCCAAATTTATTAATAATTTATTTGACTTCTTCCTAAGTCTAAATGATAAAATAAATCATTAATTTAATGTTTATAACATTAAATCATACTTGCTTGAGAGAAATCGCAATTCCTGCTTTTGGGGTGCGATTTAGACTTGGAAGGTTATATATGCTTAGCGTGAGAAGAAAAGGGCATCCAATTTTCATTATTGATTGAATTTTCTTCAACTCTTGAGCTTTGAGAAAGGGTTTGATAGTGCAACCATTGGAGAACGTAGTTCTTCTGTGTGTTCATCATTTGAGCCAGTGAGATATCTGGTGAATTTGATATCCAGCGGAGGTTTCATCCAGAGACTTCTATTGTGCTTCAACGAAGATTTACTTCAGCATTTACAACATCGATTTACAGTTTTAGAGAAGTGGGATCACAGACAGTATGCCATCATTCATCCAGCGTGAGTAGAATACTACAACAGGCATCAGTTATGCTGGGAAAGTGTGATTTTCATCAATAAATTCTTAGGTTTTTAATGTGTATTGAATCCAATCTTATTTGTTGTTATTTATCCAGATATTATCATTTGTACTGAGTTTGGCTCAAAGGAATTTAATAAGGCAACAATAGTTCATTTTCTATTCAGTATTTCAACATTATGTTATTTGCTTTTTATGTCAAAAACCCTTGCAAAAAAAAAAAAACATTATAAAACCATCAAAACAAACAGTATAATAGCAAGAGCCTGAAAGGGGTTCTTACATTTGTCTCACACATTTAAGTTGACTACCCAGTTAATCTACTAGTTAACTTCCATAATTTAAGAGATTGATTTTCTACTTAGCTAGACACAAATGAGACAGTTTCTCATCAGTTAACTACCACCAATTTAGAAAGTCATTACCACTGATTAAGGAATGATTGCTACAACATCTTTAGCACTAACCTCAAGCAGTTCAACTATTATATTGGGGAAACCTCGAGAAGTTGGGTGACAATTTGGGGAATAGGGAAACTACATATTTGTGCAGATCAAGGCAATAAAAGAGTAGTGTAGCTTTTCCAAGACTACCAATAGTTTAGTTTGCATGTTGTAGATTGTTGGGGAGCTTCAAAGGAGATTAGTTTGTATAATGAATAATTTATCAACTATAGAAAGACAAAAAGAATGGAAATATTCCAGCCAACAATAGATTAAGGAATCATGTATCCAAGACAAAAAGACAAAATAGAGTTAGATAGCCCAATGTTCATATACACACCCTATGAATTACTAGTGATTCCCACATTGAAAGAATAAAAGATAAAAAATGTGGGAAACATAACTTGATGTGAAGATTTCTTGAAGTTCAATTTTTAAAAAGAACATGCAAGGGTCTATTATGACTGATATTCCCAAGTGCCAGTAGGAAACATAGAGCCTTTTCACATCCTCCCAAGATTCTACAATCTTGAATCACAATATGGTCTTAGATTTATTGTACTACTCGACTCCAATCTCAATATATACACGGATCATTTTCCATTGCAATAGAGTGAATTCTAATCAATCTAAAAAAAAATATCAAAACTTAATCACATATCCAACATTCAATGAAACATACTCAAAGAACAACTCCAGGATATTCCCATCCACATCCTCCTAAGATTCTACAATCCTGAATCTCAATATGGTCTTAGATTTATTATACTACAAGACTCCCATCTCAATATATACATGGATCCTTTGCCATTATAATAGAGTGAATTCAAATAAATCTAGAAACAAAATTTCAAAACTTAAGATCGCAGATCTAACATTCAATGAAAAATACTCAATGAACAACTCTAGGCTATTTCCATCCCCACTCTAAGCTCATGTTTAATGTGTATTAATAGCATAGTTCTTCCTAGAGCCTCATGTCTAGATTGAGTGTTCAATGGTACATGCCACAATAGACAAGCCAATAAAACCATTTTGGTTGGCTTGCATAAATGATAAAATTATCAAGCTATTAAAAAATAAATTTATGCAATCTCTAGGCCAATTAAAAAGAAAATTGCTTTGATAGAAATTTCAAGCTCTAAATCTAACCTTGGTTGAATGGTTTGATAGCCCTTAAGGAGTTTTCTATTTATGAGATTACAACTCAACCAAGGAAGAGTAGTTGAGCCATTTTAGAAGTTACTTGGTTATTTACAGTGTTCATTATCACCCTTTTAAGAAAAAATATTGCCCTATATTAAAAATCATAAATTTGCAACTTAAAATTATCTTTGTAGAGCTCAACTACTTCTGCATGAGATAAAAGAACATGATGGCCATCAATATATGGTTCTAGTGGAGAATATCTTGCAGTGTAGTTTCCAAAATATCCATTCTTTGAAATGAATTTGTAGATTGTATTTGATAAAATAGAATGTCTATTTTGACAGTAGTTTAAACTTTAGAGCATTCACTCACTAATCTGTAACGGTTTTTGGGTCCATAATCATCACCGTAGCTAGGCACCATGTAAAGTTTTGGACATTTTTATGACTTTTAGTCCTCTGAATAAAGTTTGTTCATATTACATCAATTTATTCTTTGCCTAAGCTATGTGATCTATTGTCACAAAGCCTTCTAGATGCATGATGAACTTGTCAAGTCCTAATGCAAAGTAGTTAAACAAGGCCAATAGATTTTCTAGTAGGTCTTAGTGAGTTTCTGACTGATAGACTCAGTATCCACACTTATTGGGACTAGCAATTTCCACCACTTAGACTTAGTTGGCCAATAGACCCTAAAAAAATAGACAAAATGAGACCTTCTATACCCTAAAAAGAAAAATCAAAGATGATAAAAGGAAAGAAACATGAATGACAATTAACAAAAAGAAAAAGAAAAAGAGATAATAGCGAGAAAAAAGATAACTTAGCAAAAAATGGCCTATAGTTTTGGGCAGCAAATGAAAATTGGAAGTGTGTATTGGTAGATTTAGAGTAGTCCATGGTGCATTAGGAGGAGTCCATAATCAATTTGGAGATGTCCACAATTAATCAACCCTAAGTTAATGCATCATTTTCCAAAAAAAATAATTCATTAAAATCTCTTTCTAAGGAACCACATTTATTTGCCTCTGCAAAGACTACAAGAATGAGAAGAGGGAAGGTAGCTAGTACAATGAAATCAATTCTCCACTGCATTATAAAGCATAGAGTGAAAATGGTGAACAATTTGTGTTGGTTAACAAATTTATCTTTTTAAAACTATCTTAAAAAATGACGCTTAAATGCCCCAAATTGAAAGACAAAACTGAATAGGCTAGTTGAATCACTTGTAACATGGCAATTGCAAGTGCTCTCTAAATATTTATATGAACCTGTATAACTCCCTTCCTTGGATAAAACATATGTTTTCTAGATATGCTTTTAACTGGAAAGCAATGAAGGCAACTAACATCTACTCATAGCCATGACACAAATGTGAACAATAGATTTATAAATAGAGGAAAATACAAAATGACACAAATATCATTATCTGAAAACTTCCAATAAGTAATTCAAGGAGAATATTTAAAAACTTAAACAACTTAGAGCTCAAAGTCTTTATAATATTCACATGCATGATCAAATATAATAGTGGAGAACATTGGGAAATAACTACATTTGTTCATAGAAAAACTTGCAACCAAGAGACACATATATAAACACACAAGTTTAAAATTCATTCTCTCTTTATCTCTAATGTAAAATAAATTGTGCATAGACCATTATTAACTTGTACAATGATCAAAACAACCATAAAAATGTTCTTCCCCTTTGCTATAATAAAATCAAAATATTTCTCCCTATTGTAGCATAAGCTCCCAAAAGGGAAAAGAATTCCCCCCTTTTTTCTTTGCCTTTCAATTACATATATTTCTTCCCTTTTCTTTTGATGAGCCTTTTTCAGTTTTAATAACTGATTCTTGATAAAGGGAATAAAAAATTCCTCTCTAATTGTTGCTCTTCCCATTCATTTAAAATATTTTAAAAATGTTTTAAATTACTTCTCTCAAACTAACTGTTAAAATTTTTAATTTCTTATGCAATCACTTTTTATTAAATTCACCACAAGTTAACCAGACATCTTATGACCATGAAAATTTGCGATCAGTTATGATAATTAAAATTACAAATGGGTTTTTAACCATTTTTAACAGCTCACAATATAATGGCACTTCCTTTGTAAACTGACTATGCCAAGCATATTGTCACATTGAGAAAATATTAAAATAATATATTATATGAGCTCGTATGGTTATAAAATTCAATTTGAGAATATTTATGACCAAAATATTAGGTGGATTGTCCTCAAATTTAAATAATTTGCAACTTTTTGTATGCATTTTCAGATTTATGAATATGTGTACAGAATTGGACTATCTCAGATTGAAATGTTGAACCTTGAACCTTTGAACCACAGAGTTCAATCAGAAGGTTCAAAATTATAGACTTCACCTTTCAATCGTTCTCCTTCATTAATTATTTTTCCTTTACATTCTTATGTGCGATAAACCTTGAACTTTGAACCAAAAATAAGTACGATGGTTCAAGTTTAATATCTACCAACTTGCTTTGCACTTTCCAAATTTACATTTAGTAGAGGTTTAAGTTCAATGAACCTTTCATTGCGAACTTTTGAAAATTTAAACTACGGAGTTCAATCTGAAGGTTCAAAATTACTTACTAAGGCAAATATGAAGACTAAAGTCATGATATTTTTCAATAATAAATCTATGACTTGGGGAAGTGAAAAATTTTAAAATTTCCAAGTTCAATAACTGGGGTAACAACAGGCTTCGAAGGGGGACAAGGATTGCAAGGACGAAGAGAATCCATAACATCTCTAGGAGAGACCAGTTCCTTATCCATTGGGTAATATAGTCATAGAAATTACGGGAATAAAGGGTGCTGCTTGTAGAGGGTAGAGGGGAGCAGTGCAAAAGATTAAAAAAAGTTGACAACCTAAAATTGGAAAGCCAAGCCATCTAGACCTCCAATACAAAAAAAAATTATTTATGAAAAGTACTGGGCAAGGATCCCCTTACCTCAGGAAGTAAACCAGGCTACTCAAGTGAAATCATTAGTTGGATGAGAAAAATATGAGTCAATATAGAAAAATGGTTGATGAACAAAAATCATCATTTTCATCTGCTATCTTGCGACCATTAATAAGAAAGATCTAGTGACAATGTTTTGCAAAAATTCTTCAAATGACACCTTGGATTCGAAGATTCACTCTGCATCAAAAAATTCTGAAGTCAACTAAGATGCCTTGATATTATGTTGTACATGTTGATTTAAATTATTATTAAACATATCATATCATTGTTCTAGATTGTCTAAATAATTAACCAGACTTTGAATTGGGTAGCCTCTATAAAGATATTGAAAGAAACACTCATCTTCACATGTTGGTTTCTAAGACAAATATGACATGACATCATTATCAAAATAAAAAGACTCCAGCATTGGGTATCTTCTTGAATCTTCTAGGCACAATCTATTTTCAAAATTCTTATCACCAAATCTGAATGTTTCAAGGTCTGGATTCATATGAGATATTGTATCAACAATAGATAATTCATTATCTTCAACTTATTTTCTGACACTCTCATAATTTACCAAACATTTTATCTGCAAGTATTCTTTATCATAGCTACAAGTGAATTGAAAAGATTCATAATCTATTTTCATACCAACCTCCAGCTGTTCACAACTATCTATTTCTTCCACATGCTAGCCCTTTATTAATGCTTTTAATCATTTGATAAAAGTGCATCAAAAGTTTCAAATGTGAAAGATTCAAAATCAAAAGAAGAAAAATTTTCCAATTTTTTTTGTTTTAATTCCTCATCATACATGTCATTGAAATTTTGTTTAATAACAAGTGTGGCTAGGCAAGCCGTTAATCCTTTTGGTTGAATGAGATTCAAAATCAGAAGAAGAAAATTATTCCAATTTTTTTTGTTTTAATTCCTCATCATACATGTCATCGAAAGTTTGTTTAATAGCAGGTGTGGTTGGGCAAGCCGTCAATCCTTTTGGTTGAATGACATGATCATGTTCATCTTTAGAATGATCAAATACATCAACACAAAAGTATTAAACTCTTGCAATGGTATAAGTGCCATTCTCAGTCTCAAAAGATGCTCAAAAAAAAAAATTCATTAAAAATTGTCAATTTTTTACAATAACAAATAGATGATACTGGCTTCGTTGCTTTCGTGACAAGATTATTTTGAAAAGGCTTCTTTCTTGGGTAAAAGTTTTGGTTATGAAATTAAATTTTAGATTTTGGAACTTTTGCAACACATTTGCTCATGCATTTCATTCCACTAAAAATTATATCATTCTCTATTTCAACAACTTTATTTTGTGCACCTTCTTACGTCTGAATAAAAACTTAACCTTGGGATGTAATGCAGTTTTGAACACACATAACTGATTACTTTGAGTTGGTTTACATTTTTGAGGAATTTTTCCAAAACACCAATTGAATCTTTTAATAAAAAATTTAATAGATTTTTCTTCTTTTTTTGGCATTTGGAAGAAATTCAACAACAATTCATAAGTATCAACCACAAGTTCAAAAAATCTACCTTTAAATCATCCCACCTGCTAATACATCCATATTCCAAATTCTGAAACCATTATGTAGCATTTCCAATGAGGCTTTTTATAATACCCCTCTCATAGTTTGATTTTCTATAAGTTATGACATCATTTATATTTATGGATATACTGACCTCATACTTGCATTTGTATGGTTGACATGTATGTTTTACTTTTCTATTTGACATGCCTAATGTGGTTGAGGTACGAATTCGTAGTTACTTGCTTGCAAGATCCACGCGATTGGTCGATACCTGTAATTATATGTTTAGTATGTATATATATATATATATATATATATATATATATATATATGCTAGTCTTTTATGCAGGATTTTAGGTACCGAGCATCAACATGCCTGAATTGTCTCAATGGTAAGAGAGCATAAATAACATCAAGGTCTAAATCCCAATCTAAGTCATTTGTTGTCCTTAAATAGTGGACAATTATCTTATCTTGTACCCTTTGAATTCGTCAAGGTGACGTCATTCGTGAACCCTTTCTTTGAGCTTGATTATTACTATATGGGTTTGGTCATTTTTTTCCTTCGTGTTTGTTTGTCAAGTGTCCTGATGTGAATTTTGTGTTATTAATGCATTAAATATTTAATTAAGATTAATTATGAGATTAAAATAATGATATCTTATGAATATGAAAATATTAAATATATAGATATTTAATTAATAAAAAATAATTAAATATCATTGTTTATTTAAAAGACTTAATTAAAAGTCTAATTATGAAAGTAAATATTTAATTAAATATTAAAATCTAAATCTAAATTAAATGATCAAGTAACATAAATTGATATTAATTATCAAATTGCTTATTAAGTGGTGCTAGAGATATTAATTATAATTAAATATAATCATGCAATTTTATGCACACCAGTTTAAAGGTATTGATTTATTAGTTCTAAATTAGAAGGTTGAGTTAAGAGACTTAACTGAAGGATTAGTTATAATTCATTTTAATAAATTAATGAATTGATATTTAATTATAAAACATTAATTGTTAATTAAATATTATTATGCAATTAAAGTTGCACACTCAATATTAGTAAATTTAAGTTAAAAGATATTATTTGAAAAGTGCATGTAATTATTATTAAATTAAAATTAAATCATGCAAAAGGTGGTTATGAAAATAAAGTTAGGAGTTGAGTTCTAATTCCTGATTGTGAGATTCCTATTTGAGTTCAGTTGTGGGTTTTCTACATTATAGTCCTTTTTGGCCATTATTCAACACACGGGTTTTAGGAGGTTTAGAGTTTTTGTCTCTGGTTTTAAATTGAATGAAATTGTGAAGGTTTATGATTTCCAGGGTTTTGGTTGGATCTTCGTGGCTTTTGTTAATTGGTGGATTAAGGTAGGGTTTTGGAAGACCTTGTTAGAATTATTCTTTTGAAAAGATTGTTTTCTTTGTGTCTACTAGGTTTGATTGTGGTTTTGGAATGGTTGTATTATGGTTTTCTCATTTGATTGAATTCTTAAATGGAAGGTTCTTGGAGTTTTATTTATGTGAAGAAATTTGTGATTGCTTTAGATCTATAAACTCTAGTTGTATTTGAAAATAATAGGTAAACAAATAAATTAAATTGATTAGGTTTTGGTTTAAACCTTTGATAGAATTGAAAATCACCAAAACTAATTTAACATTATTTAGAATAAAATTCTTGGAGAAAACCTATGAAAATTTCATTTGGGTAATTATAGATGATTCAGATAAATCATTTTAATTATCTTTTGAATTTTTTTAGAAAATATATTAAAAAAATAAATAAATAAATAAAAGTTTCTTTGGTTATGAGGGGTTATTACCCCTACCCCCATGTGGCTTTCGTGAAGGGTTGCAACATATTGTTGCCCTACCCAATGGGTATTATCATTGTGAGTCAAGTGGTTATGTCACTAGCCAAGCCATGTGACATACCGCTGGGAGCCTAGCAGCTACCACAGGCTTGCCAATGTCATTAGCTGCTGGCCAAGCCAAGCGACTATGCCACTGGCCAAGCCATGCAACTATGTCGATGGCCCCACTTTGGATGGGTTTAAATTAAAAAAAATTATATATGTTTTTTATTAATTATTTAATTTAATTTATAATTAATATTTATTAGTTATAAATATTAATATTTATTAAATAATATTTTTAAAAATTACCTCTTAGTATTAGTAGAAGATAACTGGAAAATGGCTCTATTGTCAAGCAATCAAATTAAGGTGCAGAAGGATTTCTTTTAGAAAAAAAAATACCCTCTATATCCTTCGATTCAACTTAGAAGGAATGTAGTTCATAATTGATATGTGCCTCTTTCTAACCCTAAATTTTGTGAAGATTCAGCTTCGTGTGTTTTCACATAATATATTTCTGATTCACAAAAGGTGAACAATGGGCATCTCTATTTGCAAACCTCAACTTTTAGAGATGGGGATTGGATTGTCATCAAATCTCGTAAGTCTAAGAAAGGCTCTGGTTATAATCAATTAAGTGGGCTGGATTTTCACTCTGGGTGCTCTAGGAATAACCCCTCTTCAAAATTTGTTAAGCACAAATTGCTCCCTAAGCGGTGCAATCAACCATCTATAATAACCTCTGAGGTTATTAATAATAAAGATGTAATTTCTATATTTGGGAATGATATTTATACAGAAAGTTGATAGAATCATTGTAAATCAAATGGTCTTTTGTGAAATGGTTTGGCTCAGAATCATCTATGATCAATGTTGTTAATTGGCTTCGGGAAGTGCTAGCTCCCCAGGTAAGTATAACCTGACTTGCAAATAAATGTCATTATCTTGAATGTAACAATTTATATGTTAGAAAGAGATTATTAGAAGGAAAACAAACTTTTTATTTAGGGCATGGGGTGAACCCACAATAGTGGGTTACATTATTTTATTTATGAAATGGAAACCCACTTTTAACCCTGATATGTTTTAAAATACTATTGTTCCTATAAGGGTCAACATTCTGAATATGCATGAAGAACTAATTCATAGTAAAATTATCTTACAATTAGGGGATAGTATTGGAGGATCTATAGGGTTAGAAAAGGACTACCTTAATGTTAGATAACCGAGAGGGGGGGTGAATCAATTAGTTCCAATTATCCTATAGTCCCAAACTCCCAGATGTATATAATCCAACTTTTTAAATCAAATAAGTAACTCGGTAATATAGAAATAATATTTTTCTGTTCATTTACCGATTACCAATAAACTCAATATTGTGTTTATTGATCAGTCCTGATATGAAATGTGTAAAAATAAAATAACAAATCATCACATCGAATACACATAACATGAGGATTTTAACGTGGAAACCCTGTTAGGGGAAAACCACCTGGGACCGGTAACCCAAAATATTTCACTCTTCTAAAGTGAGCTCGGTTAGGAGCCAACCTTATTAACAGTTACAAAACACACTGTAAGGTGTGACCTTGTTAGAGGATTTATCACTAATAGTTCTCCTTCGACCATCATTCACTATGGGGTAACCAAGAAAATAATTAACATTCATTGAATGTCATATTGAAATACAAATAAGACTGTTAAGTCCACTCTATTAAGAGATTTTGTTGTAACCATGGTTAAACTGATACAGTAGTGATCTGATTGAAATACAACTAAGATTTGTAGATTATCATATCTATGCTAAGCTCATAATACCTCTTTTGATCAATAATCAATTCACTCCTTCATATCCTCCATCTCTTCCAACTTGGTGTATGTTTCTCTAATGCTCAGTAATGCCTGCAGTTTATCTCAGTTCTGTCTGTAACCAGTTTGATTAGTAGTGTATGAAAAAATATCTTCCACGTGAATTCTCATGCAGTCTTGATGCAGGAGCATCCTAGGATTCTTGGCAATCCTGTATCAACCAAAAATATGTTTGTCTTTGAAGGTAGATTGCTAGTTTTGATCTTGGTTTGGTGGAGTACTTGCTCGGTTTGGGAGACTAGTTTCTCAGTTTCTGTGTTTACCAGGGTGCTTTCTCTCTGAAGAATGCTCGGTAACTGAAGGCATCGGTTCACTAGCACTCGGTAATAACTGTGTTGCTCGGTCTTGCTTGGCATGGTTGGTTTCTGGCGCTCGGTTATTTCTCTATTTCTTGGTGTTCTTGCTTACTAACTTGGTTTGTTTGGATGGATCGGCTTGGCCGATTGGTTCCGTTGATTTGGGTCACGCTCCTTTAGTTATGGATTGGTCATTGGATGTGTGGGGACCTAGATCTGGCGTGTTGCATTCTTCTACGTGGATCTGATGACCGTTTGGGCCATCTTGGAGAGTTTATTTATTTGTAAGGCTATTTGAGAGCCGACTGATGTTTTGGCATTTAATATTTGTTTGTAAAGGTTAATTGTTTCATCAGCTGACTTGTGGCTAGGATTTAGTATTTAAGTGGATGCTTGGGTAGTTTTTTGGGGGTAGTTGTAGTTAGAGTTAGTAGCCTGCGAGCTTAGGAACAAGAAGATTGTTTGTAAGTTTGAGTACAAGTTTAGATATTTCTTGGGTGCCTACCAGTGTGTTGTTTGTTACAGACTTGGACTAGCTGAGTGCCGATATTGTGGAAAATATTTTGATCCTACGAGATCTTGTAGACTGTTACTTGCTTTGTATTTGGCCGTAACCGGGAAGGCCTTACAGCCTGACACATTGCATGTAATTGGTGAATTTATGAATAAAGGTTGTTGTTTTTTATTAGATCTATTGTTTTTGTTGTGGAATTCTGCTGTGTTTTGGTTTGGCTACATGTTTGGATAGTCCTTCATTGGATTCTCCATACTTGACTGCGTTAATTCTTCAATTCACACAGATTCAATAATGAATTTCATATCTCTTTAAATAGGCATCATAAACCATTTTCATCTCATCCATCAAATTTTTTCGCTTAATCTCCATCGTTCATTTTTTCACATCAAGCTTCCTCAATAATTGTATCAATAACACGTTTCAATCTCCTCTATTTGATTATCTCTGAATTTTTTAAGTCATTGGGTCTTCATAAAAAACTCTATCTCTTACCTTGAAATCATAAGCATTTTCCAACTCATCAATTTCAGTCAGCTATTATAAACATTATTTGTTTCTTTCACTCGATCAATATAGAATGCATTAGTGATCATTAACTCGGTTATTAATGTAGCACAACACACTCTGTTAACAATAAATTCGATCACAAGACAAATAACATAGATTTGAAGCCTTCAATATTTCTCATTCATCATTGACTACCTCTACAATTCACTAGAAACTCTTAAGTAACAAAAAAACTAGGAAAAAAAAAATAAAATCCAAAAATTACCCTTTTTGGCAATTTTTTTCTACAGGTGTTTTTTTGCCATTTTTGGTAATTTTTTTGAAACAACACCTAAAAAGCTGATATTTTCCCTAAACATGCCCTCAACTAAGTTAGAATGAATTGCCAACTAATATCCGAGATTTGATAACATAAACTCAAATTTATTACAAAAAGAACTTTATAAAAACTAGAGAAAAAACACTAAAAGCTGATTTCGGAGCCCGAGATAAAACTTTCAGCTCTCGAAAATGTGCTAAAACGGATGCCACCTGAGGCACACACCTAAAAATTTTTAGCAAAAAACCCAGACCTAAGTCAAAAGTTATGACCTCCGAAAGTTTCTGTATGAGATTATGACCTACGGAGGGCCCTGCATCAGTTATTATTGTTACTCAATATACACAACACTGACTTGGTATATAAAAATATCTTCAATTAGCGACCACATTAACTTGTTCAATTTTGATCTCCAATTTATAATAAAATCATGTAACACGATCAAGTCAACAACATATTTCCATAGACTCATAAATAAGTTACCCAATGTATACTATATCCATATTTGTCATATCCATCTCATCGTCATGTAGATATCTCGTTCCTTTACTAGTTTCTTCCTTAGATGTTTGTAACCATCGTGATAAGTGTATTCAAAACTACTTGACATCAATGATAACATATTGACTGATTTAATCATATTACATATCACTTTAGTAGCTCGGTGCCCTCTTGTATCTTCATCAAGATATTCAATCAGTTGTAGGTTAACAATGTCTCCCTTTGGCATTGATGGCAACACAATATGAAATATGTCATAGGATACCAAACATCTATTCTAAAACTCTATAAACAAAATGTCGTAGCTCAGTAAGCTCTCCCTAGCTTGACATTTAATATGTTTAAGCACAACATAACATTCCTTACACACTCTCGTTGCAGATTTGATCTTCTTTAGTCCATGTGATTCTTTCTCTCCTCCTTTGGATAGATATTTCGTTGATGCTTTTCTCTCCCTTTCTTTGTGTTCTCTCTAACAGATGTTTCATGCTTTTCTCTCCCATGAGTTTTTATCTCCCTTTGAAAAAAATGCCAAAAGAAATAAATAGCTCTGTAGTAGCAAAAATATTTTCTATGTTGTTCGGCACAGATCAAGTACCTTCATGTACTGCTATGTAGTGTACTTTGTTCATCTCTTTCATAACCTTAGGAATCCTCAAGTGTGAGCATATGCATCAACAATATTTGATATTTTGATAAAGTATGGGTTGATGCAACCTCTTGATCACCTTAGTGACCAACAAACATGAGATGGACCCTAGTCTAGTCCTTAAGTACTCAAATGTATCCTTCAATAAGGGTTTAGTAAATATATCTGCAAGTTGTTCCTTTGATTTCACAAACTCTAGTTTTACTTTATTTTCTTGTACTTTTTCCCTCAAGTAGTGATACTTTATAGATATATGCTTTGTCTTTGCATGCATCACTAAACTTTTAGAAATTTTTATAGCGCTTGTATTATCACAATATATCATCACTGGGTTAGTGATCACCTCATTCATACCTTTCGGTAGTTGTTTTATCCATGCAATATTTGAACAATTAGTAGCAGTAACAACATACTCTGCTTCGGCAATAGACTGAGAAATACATGCTTGTTTCTTTCTTATCCAAGTAACTCTAGTCTTTCTCCCAAAAAGAATGCTCTACCGGTAGTACTCTTTCAGTCATCAATATTTCTAGCCCAATCTGCATCGGTGTAAACTTTTAGTTCAAAATTTCCCTCTTTCTTAAATACCATAAACCATAGTGCTCGGTGTTCTTCAAGTATCTCAAAATTCTTTTAACAATAGTCATATGTGATTCCTTAGGATTAGCATAAAATCTAGCTACAATCCCAACTACATGTACTATGCCTAGTCTACTATGTACAACATACATCAACTTACCAATCATTGATCTATACAATGTCTGATTTACATCGGTTGATTCATCATCTTTTGTCAATTTGCATTTGGTAACCATAGGTGTACCTACTGGTTTTGAATCTTCCATACCAAATGTCTTCAACATTCTTTAATGTACTTTGATTGTGTAATAAATATGCCTTCACTCTCTTGTAGTATTTGCAAACCAAGAAATAATTTAATCTCTCCAATCATTGACATTTCAAATTCCTTTCTCATTTTAGCAACAAATGATTTGCATATATTATCATGACCTACAAATATTATATCATCAAAAATTTTTTTAGAAATAAGAATCTTATCATTAGTTTCACCTTTCAAGTATAAATTGTTGTTGTCACTTGTTATAACAAAACCAATACTAATAATATATGAATGCATTCTTTCATACCATGCTCTCGATACTTGTTTCAGCCATACAGTGCTTTGTGCAACTTACAAACCATGTTCTTCTGATTTGGATCAACAAAACCTTTAGGTTGTTCTATATATACTTCTTCCTCAAGTATCCCATTCAAAAATGTAGATTTCACATCCATTTGATAAACTTTAAATCCTTTGTAAGCAGCATATGCAAGTAGTATTCTAACTCCTTCAAGTCTAGCTACTGGTGCAAAAGTTTTGCAATAGTCAATACCTTCTTCTTGTGCATATCCTTTGCATCTAGTCTTGTGTTGTTTCTAGTCACTTCACCATTCTCATTCAACTTGTTTCTGAATATCCATTTTGTTCCAATAACATTTTTTATCACTTAGTCTCGGTACCAATGTCCATGTTTTGTTCTTCAAGATTTTCTCAATTTCTTCATTCATTGCTTTAATCCATTCCTCATTCTCAAGTGCATCTCTAACATTTTTAGGTTTGAATTCACAAACTAAACACGTGTTATGTCTTAACTTACTCCATGTCATCATGCCAGCTTGTTTGTCTCCAATTATTTGATTCTATGGATGGTGTCTTCTCACAAATTTTTCCAGTATGTTCTCTCTTCTTTTCTCTTCAGTCGGTGTAGGTTCAAGATATTCCTCTTTATTATCTTCCTGATTCTTAGTCTCTATTTGTTGACGCTTGGTTTCTTTATCTTGTCACTCAGTATACTCAGCCTGTGGCTTGGGTAGAGTGTATGAATGATCAATGTATGCAAATTTACTATAGTCTTTCGATTCCTTTCTACTTTCTTCATCATTTTTCTCAGTAAATTCATCAACTCTCACATTAGCACTTTCAATCATTTTGTTAGTAACCTTGTTCAAACATTTGTAATATTTTCTCTTAGTAGAATATCCTAAGACTATTCCTTCATCACCTATAGAATCAAATTTCCCATTTCTATCATCTTTCAGAATGTAACATCTACTTCCAAATATTCTAAAATAACTTAAATTCTATGGGTATCCAATTTATAGCTCATAGGGTGTCTTGTTTGGATTTTTATTCAGTTTTACTTGGTTCAATGTGTATATAGCAGTACTAACAACTTCTCTCCAATACATTTGTGCAACATATTTTTCAATCATCAGTGTTCTAGCACAATCAAATATAGATCTATTCCTCCTTTCAACAATTCCATTCTTCTATGGTGTCCACAGTGCAAAAACTTGTCTTTTAATTCCACACTCATTACAAAATTTAGTGAATTCATCAAAAATAAATTCACCTCCTCTATCTAATCTCAAGCATTTTAACTCTTTTCCACTTTCCTTTTCCACTTTAGCTTTATACTATTTAAACATTTTGAAAGATTTAGATTTTTCTTTCAAAAACATAAATGTCATCATCCTAGAGTAGTCATCAACAAATAAAATGAAATATTTATCACCATAATAACTCTGAGTTCTCATAGGACCACACAATTTGGTATGCACCAACTCTAAAATACCATTAGATGAATAGTTCTTTCTCTTAAAACTAGATTTTGTCATCTTTCCTTTCTAACATTGATTTTACATGACATGGTTAGGTTTATATAAGATTGGTAAGCCTCTAATGTTTCTCTTCTTACTAATTTTAACCATGTTATCAAAATTCACATGATACAATATCTTTTGCCATAATCACACATCTTCAATTCTAGCCAATAAACAAGAAGATTCAGCATTGTCAAGATAAAATAGATTACCTTTGGATTGTTCACCAATATCGACCGACTTTCTGATTTCACCATAGATCTTCATCTTTCTCTTTTCAAATGCAACTCGATGACCTAAATTGTTCACTTGTGCTACACTCAATAGATTATAGTTAATTCCTTTCACCCAATATACATTTCTTTTACTAGACAAGGTGTATCATTACCCATTTTAATAGATCCTCCATTATAGTGTTCAAGATATTCAAATTTTTCCTCATCACTAGTCATATGATGTGTACAACCACTATCAATAATCCAAGTGTCATTCTTGCTAAATTTAGAAATAAGTGTTATTTCAACATACCTTTCTTCTTCTTCTAAATCTTCTTTCAAATATACAAATACCACCTCATAGTCTTCATCAGTGTCGGTGTCGGTGTCATCATCATCATCTCCAACTAGGTATCAATCCTTCTTTCCTTTGTTTCTGTAGTCTCGATTATTTCTTCTAACATACTTTTGGTTTCCTCTGTGTTCTCAATTATCTCTTCTATCAGACTTTCTTTCACCAAATCGGTCATTGTCTTTATCATCTCCTTTCTTGTTAGGACATCTAGCAGCAATATGGCCAACTTCTTTATAGTTAAAACATGCTAGAGATAAATTTCCTTTATACCTTCCTTTACCTTTTTGTAGTCTTCTAGCATTAGTGCTTCAAGCTCATCAAGTTCATCATTAGTACTATCACTATCACTCTCATTTCTTATCTTATGTTTACTACTTGGTTTACCAATCTTACAAGATGATATAAATGAAAACTCAACACTCACTACTATGTTGTTATCAAATTTATTCAACTCAAAAGTAGTCAGTTTACTGATTAGGCTGTCAAGTGTAAGAACATTACCCAGTGCAGATCTCATTTCATGGATTGTAGAGATTCTAATAGCATAAAAAGGTAACAAGGTTCTAAGAATTTTACTCACAACAATGTCCTCATCAATAATACCTCCTGCTCCTTTGATAGCATTAACAACTTGTTTAATTATGTTACTATACTGTGAAATGTTTTCTCCTTCTTTCATCTCCGTGTCATCAAACCTTCCTCTAAGGCTTTTAGCTCTTTCCCTCAACACATTTATATCTCCTCCATGAACTAGTGCAAGTTTGTCCCACATTGATTTAGCATTTGTACATGTCTTGATATCTTCAAATTTAGCATCTAATAAGGCAACATCAATCTCTATCATTGTCATGTTATGTTCATGTTTGTCTCTCAACTGATCAACAATCAAAGGTCCAATAGTTGGTTGTATGTAGTCATTAGTTAGGTAGAATAGTGTAGATTAACCAATTCTAGATATATGCAACTTCATTCTACTTTGCCATGTCAAGAAGTTATCTTTGTTCAGCTTGTAGCTCCCTTTTATACATCTTGTGATCTTTAGCTCAAGTCCTTAAAAATTTCCTTCCAAGAAACCAATATGCTCTGATACCAATTTTTAGATAACCAAGAGGGGGGTGAATCAGTAAGTTCCAGTTATCCTATAGTCCCAAACTCCCAGATGTATATAATCAAACTTTTCAAATAAAATAAGAAACTCAGTAAGATAGCAATAATATTTTTCTATTCATTTACCGATTACCAGTAAACGCAATGATGTGTTTACTGATCAGTCATGATATCGAATGTGTAAAATCAAAATAGAAAATCATCACATCAAATACACATAACAAAAGGATTTTAACGTGGAAACCCTGTTAGGGGAAAAACCACATGGGAAGGATAACCCAAAATATTTCACTCTTCTGAAGTGAGCTCAGTTAGGATCCAACACTATTAAAGGTTACAAAACACTGTAAGGTGTGACTTTGGTAGATGATTTATCACTAACAGTTCTCCTTTGACCAACAATATTCAATATGAGGTCAACAAGAAAAAAATTAACATTCATTGAATGTCATTTTGAGATACAAAAGACTGTTAAGTCTACTCGGTTAAGATATTTTGTTGTAACAATGGTTAAACTGATACATTAATGATCTTATTCAAATACAACTAAGATTTTTAGATTTTCAAATCTATGCTAAGCTCAGAATACCTCTTTTGATCAATAATCAATTCACTCCTTCATATCCTCCAAATTATTTAACTCGGTGTATGCATCTTTGATGCTTGGTAATGCCTACAGCTCAGCTCGGTTATGTCTGTAACTAGTTTGATCACTAGTGCATGAAATAGTGCTTTCACGTGAATTCTCCTGCAGTCTTCAATTAACCAAGACTCAATAATGAAGATATTGACTGATTTAATCATCTTACATATCACTTTAGTAGCTTAATGACCTCCTATATCTTCATCAATATATTCAATCAGTTGTAGCTTAAAACTTATTTCATCTATAATTAAAATCTTGATTCAAGCTAAGGCTAATTAAAACTCTTTAAAACCCATCAAATTTATTACTAAAAAATCTATATATCATCTTCGACTGAAAATCTATAGTGGAAATATTGATAGAAAAATATTTTTAATTTCACTAGCTCTCCCAGGTCGAGAAGTAGTTTCTAGATTGTTTGATAGTTTGACAAACCTTAGCAAACTTCTAATAGAGAAAAGGCATCCCTCTAATGTCAATACATCTCCATTTATTTTAGATTTTGAGGAGGGAGAAATTATAGATTTTCCCATTTTTCCATCTATATAGTATGCCCTTCCTAATATCTCCTTTACTAATGTAGGGGGAGGCTTTCATTTTATTAATACAAACTCACAACTTAGGAAGGAAGTAGGATCAGATAATTTTAAATCCCTTAATAATCTAACAAATATGATTACTCCCAATTCTGTCTTGGCTACCCTAGAGCATCAAACTCTAGAGAAGATTTCAGTTTCTACAAAGGATGTTTGCACTGATCAAAGGATTAATTTAGACCTTGATATAATATTAACTGAGATAAATGATGTTCCAATAGATAAGGATAAATGTAATAGAGATAGGGTCTTCTCCTCAACATATAATATGTCATCAGATATTATTGATAAGGAGAATAGGTCTTTATTAGATGTAATTTAGCATAATTTTAACAATAACTCAAATTTTGAACCAAATGCGGATTCCCAAGTAGAGAAAGAAGTTAACATCATTTCTAACTTTATTGGGGAATCTTTGGTAGATGAATTAAAGGAATTGTTTATTGATTTTATATGTGATATAGAAGAAGTTGATAGGCATAAAAGTCTTCTCATCAAAGGGATAATTAAATTATACTACAAAATGTCACTTTCTGAATTATTAATTAAGGATGAGATGGAGACAAAAAATTTAGATGGTGATGAGTCATTGAGCCTGGGTAACAAGGTTTTTGAACATAATAATTACTTTCAACACAATTGTGTAGGGACAAGTAATATTATAGGGCTGTTATATAAAAACAACTCAATTGTGGATGCAGGTATAGTTTTAGAGGCCAAAGAGGAGTTAGTAGCCTTATCCTATTATATTAATAATAATCAAATTATGGAAGGCTTTAAAGAGGCTTAGTCTCTTGGTTCTTTGGATCTAAAGCAAGATTTTGTTAGTATAAACACTGTAGATGTGAACCTCAATCATAGTATCACAAATAGTAAAGAAGAATTAGGCAAGTATGGAGATAAAAAAAAAATTGTGATGTTGTTGATGGTACTTATGGTAATTTATGTATTAGAAATGAGGAGATAGATGATATTTGTGACTTTCTAGGACTGAATCAGGACCCAGGCGATGTACTAATTTTGAAAGTCATAGAATCAATAGAACATGAGAATGTAATGATAGAAGAAGGAACAAACTCCTTCCTTGAGCCCCATTTTTAGGAAAAGTTAGGCCTATATACTACCTCTAAGGGAAATTATTCTCATGATTTTTCTAAACATTCACTCAAAAGAGGAAGAAAGTCTCTTAAATATTTGAGACAGAAGGATGGTCAGGCTTTCTAAATTTCAAGTCAAAATTACTTCTATTCTTAATGTAGGGAAGGGCAAGTTCCTTCCCATTGAACCATGAAAATAATTTCATGAAATGTTAGGAGACAAAATGTCCCTAACGAGCAATGCCTCTTTAAAAGAATTTTATCCACTTTTGATGCACAACTCTTCTTAATTCAAGAAACTAAATTAGATGAGGAAGGATATGTGGGAAGTGAAAGGCATAGATTCAGTTGGAGCTTCTAGAGGTCTTGATTTTATATGGAATCCAATATTTATATCCTTGGTCTTTATTGAGTATAAGACTCAGTGCATTATGGCTAGGGTTAAAATCTTTAGGAGTAATTTAGAATTTATAATCATCAATATCTATGGGCCAAAATTTCTTCATGAAAAAAGGATTGTTTAGAAGGA
This sequence comes from Chamaecyparis obtusa, assembly GCA_027943335.1. Classification (NCBI taxonomy): domain Eukaryota; kingdom Viridiplantae; phylum Streptophyta; class Pinopsida; order Cupressales; family Cupressaceae; genus Chamaecyparis; species Chamaecyparis obtusa. The sequence goes on along the minus strand of BSBK01003361.1, from coordinate 832,446 downwards.
AATTAATTAATTTATTAAGGATATTTTAAATGTAGATATTATCTTGGGAGGAGACTTTGACGCTATCCTTGAAATCAAGGAGAAATAGGAGGTTCTAAAAAGACAACTCAAACTATGGTTGAATTTAGAGAGTGGATTCAAAATTTAAAAGGGTATGGATATACCCCTGGATAATGGTACTTTCACTTGGTCTAATAAAAGATTTGATACGAAATATATAAATGAAAAATTAGATAAGTTCATCTATATAGGTGACTTATCATGTTTTAATCTCACTCTCAAGTCGAGTATTATGGAAAATTCTAGATCTACTCATTACCTGATTAGCCTAAGCTTAGAAGAAAATCCGATGGCTAAAAAGAATCCATTTAAATTTGAAAAGATGTGGTTGAAAGATGAAAATTACCTCTTAATATTAGAGGAATGGTGGAATAAAATAAATTTCAAAGGCTCTAAAACTTTTATATTAAATGCTAAACTAAAATATATTAAACGATGCTTAATTGAATAGAATCTAGAATATTTCGATAACATTTTTTATTCTAAAAGAGTTTTAGAATGGGAATTAGGTGACCTTAATGAATAAATTATTAAGGAAGGTATGAATTTAAACACATACACAAAAGAGAAAGATCTCTTGAAAAATTATGAGGATATCCTAGAAAAAGAAGAGACTTATTGGAGACAAAAATCTAGAGAATTTTGGTTAGCAGAAGGGGATCGAAATGCAAATTTATTTCATAATAGCTCTAAGGAAAAACAAAACTTTAATAGGGTCACTTACATTAAGAAAGCTGATGGTACTTCAATTGAAGACCTAAAAAATATAGCTTCAGAAGTTGTTAGGTATTGTGAAGGTATTTTAAACAACCTAGAAGGATCAGATAGAATTTCCCAAAGTAGAGTTCTTTCCAACATTCCTCATATTGTTTCGCTAGAACACAATAAAATGCTCAATGAAAAATTCACTAAATAAGAAGTTGAGATCTCCTTAAATAGTATTCACCCAGACAAATCTCCTGGTCTAGATGGGTTTCCTACTTTATTTTATAAAAAATGCTAATATTTTATAGGTGATGAAGTTGTATCATCCTTAGAAGGAATGATGAATTATGGAAGGATCCTTCAAGAAATTAACAATACATTAATTATTGCATTAATTCCTAAAAATTCAAACCTGTGGGCTATGATGATTATAGACCTATATCTCTATGCAATACTATGTACATGCTTCTCACAAAGACTCTAGCCAATAGGTTAAAAAGGCTCCTCCTAGATCTCATCTATGAAGAAAATACATGCTTTGTTCAAGGTACATCCATTTTGGATGGTTTTATTATAGCCAAAGAAGTCATTCATTCGATCCAACATAACCATTCTCCTAGTATGCAAATTAAATTAGATATTAAAAAAGCATAGGATAAACTTGATTGAAGATTTTTATGTAAGTGTCTAGAATCATTGATTTTTCCAAATAATGGATTAACTTAATCTTTGAATGTATTTATGGACCAAAAATGTGTGTTATGGTTAATGGAAATCCAACAAGCTTCTTTAATATACTCAAGATTTAAGGCAAGGGGACCCCCTCTCTCCTTTTCTCTTTATCATTATGGTGGAAGCTTTAGGTCATTCCCTCTCTAAGGCTAGAAGAGACAGTGCTATTTCAGGCATTAAAATTACTAATGAGTTGGATCCATGTACCCATCAACAATTTATAGATGATAACCTTCTCTTTGATATGGAAAATATAAAATAAGACAAATCAATTAAGAGCATCTTGGACATATATTCTAAATCCTCGGGACAACAAATTAATAAGGAAAAATTTGGGATTTTCTTTCGTAATATGTTGATATGGTTACAACGAGATTTATGTAGAAGCCTAGAATTTAATATAGGAAAATTACCATGTAAATATCTAAGGCTTCCTCTTGATAAAGGCATCAGATCAACTAATTTGTGGGATAGAGTTCTTAAGAATATCGATAAGAAGGCTGATTCATGGAAAGGAAAATGGTTAACAAATGCAGGTAAAGTAGTAATGATCATATCTATCTTATCTTCCATCCCAATTTACCAAATGACGTGCCTTAGCTTTCCTAGAGGTATAAAGACATAAATAAATAAGACATTAAGAACTTCTTTTTGGTAGGGATCAGATGATAACAAAATATTAGCTTTGATTACGTGGGATAAAATATGTAAACCTAAGGAGCAAGGTGGATTAAATATAAAGGACATTAAACAATAGAACTTTGTCCTGGGTACTAAATTGGTCTCGAGAATATATAAAGACCCTAAAGCCAAATGGGTCAAAATTTTTAGGTACAAATATCTAGATGGGAGGGATCCCATGAGCATCTTTAGATACAAATTTCCTCCAAATGGATCTAGGATATGGAACTTCATCTTAGAATGTAGGAAAGTTATTATAGATAATTTGACCTAGGATATAGGAGATGACAGTTAGGCACTCTTCTGGGAAGATTCATGGGGGGCCCTTTCTACCCCTCAACTCTTTCATAACTGATAATTTAGCCATACATCTAATAAAAACCTCACCTGGGTGTATATGTCAAAGATTATATAGAATTATCGGATAACAATCCTTCTCTAGAGTGGCATTGGAAATATTTTAAAGATTTGGATTACCAAAGGCATTAATCAACAAAATTGAAGGAATATTAAGAGATAGAATTATTAACCCATCTAATGATGTCGATAGAGTGATTTGGGCCAAATCTAATAATGGGGAGTACAACACTAAGTTAGGGTATATGAAACGCTAACCAATAGCATACACCATAGTAAAAATTTTCCAATTGACTTATGCTGGAATAAAAATTGCCTACCTAAAGTAGGGTTGTTTACCTAGGCAGCAGTGCAGAAAAGAGTTTTAACCTCATAATGGTTCACTAAGATAGGTTATCTAGGTCCTTCTAGATGCACTTTATGTGAAAGAGAATTTGAATCTGTTGATCACTTATTTTTGAACTCTGATTTTACTTATAAGTGTTGGACTTGGTTGGCTTATAAATTTAATTGGATAATTGCCTTCCCAAATAACTTATTGGATATCCTTAGAAGTAGGCCTCAGAAGTTGGGCAATGGTATGTATGATAAGATATAGATTATTGCTCATTTGATTGTTATGTGGGAAATTTGGAAGGAGAGAAATAGAATAATTTTTAAATATAATAAATTAGGATGGGATCAATTCTAAAACAAAATAGAAGCATGTATAGTGGAAGTAGTCAATAGTCGTAACATGAATGGGAGGAAAGATTTAAAATTTACTTGTGTGGATGAAAAAATTAGGAAGAAATGGTATGGTTTGAAAATTCCCCCCTTTGTGGGCCAATCAGGATCATAAAAGGTATAAATTAGATGCAAATGTGTATGGAACCTACTATAGGAAGGTTGGTATAAACTTAATTTTGACGAGGCTTCTAAAGGTAACCCAAGAATGGCTGGAATTGGATGTTGTATTCATGATTTGTCTGGTAATCTTGTAGCACATAAATCTTTACCCCTAGGAAGAGATACGAATAATGTAGCAGAATGCAATGCACTCATAGAAGGATTATTGCTATGTAATATACTCAAAAATAGATAAGATTGAGATATAATGAGATTATTCCTTAATTATTAATACCCTTGGAGTAGGGAAAACTCAAAACTGGAGTTTGAATGGACTTATAAAAATAAGTATGAATCTTTTATCTTTATTTAACCATTATGTAATGAATCATATATATAGGGAAGGCAATTAGTTTGCAGAGTCCTTAGCAAACAATGCTGGAAGTTTCGAAGAGATTATTAATTTTGAGCCAGAGAGTGTTGTTTGTGGTTTCTAATTTAGAGTGTGTTTTCCTAATAGTATTATTTTAATTTTTTTGATTTTCCTTTTGTTTCTTAGCTTTTTTAAATCTATTAATTATAGTCTCTAATAGATATATAGGTAAGATAATAATATATATTGGTTTTATCTGTCAAGGCAACAAATGACAGGAATACAAAAAGGCAAGCATGCTAAAAGGTGTCATTTTCAATTCCATTAGTTTTACATTCTTCCAATATTGTTAGTGAGCTATATATTCCTATAAATGTCAGAGCATAGATAAGGAGTTATCCAAGTTCCTATTAGTCTGCATAGGAATGACCATGGTAACTCCAATTAAGCTTAGAAGTTCAAAATATCAAGTTTTCTTTGATGGAGAAATAATGATGAGAATACTTAAGCACATATTGCTAATTACATATGATATTATGGTTAGAGTAGTTTTCAAAATCCTTGGTATTAAATTTAGAGAAAACAATAAGTATCAAGTTAACTCTAACATTCTATCCATGTTTATCACCTCTGCTATACAAGTAGATCCAAATATTCAAGCAATAGGAAGACTGTGGAGAAGGATTTTTTAAAGGACCTGGATAAAGTCTTGGGAAGTATCAAAGCAGACTTGACCACTCCTAAGCTCAAGTATTATAACCGCTTCTCCATCAATAAAAGAGCTATTCCAACCTTTCCAATTCTTGAGGTAGAGGGTTGAGATAGATATATTACAAAATCCCCAACAATAAGAAGAAAATTTGAGTTTCTTCTATTCTTTACACACTTGAGTACTCTTCCTTCTCCTAAATAGGTAGAGAGATTTATCATGGAAGATGATATAGGCCTTAGAGTGGATTGGGAGGAGAAGATCTCAGTAGATTCCCCTTGTTCTCATAATTTGTTATAATCGCATGTAAGATCACTTGCAATAAAGGATATCTGGTTTAACTTTTTTAATGATTATTTGTCAGTTTTTGTGATTATTTAGAATAAATTTGATAAGGGCTGGTTATTTTAGAATAGATTAATCTTATATGTACATAAATTATTTCATTTATATATATATATATATATATATATATATAGTTCAAGATTAGATAATCTAATTACAAATGTATTTTATGGATTATAAGGACACATTCAAAGCTGGTCAAATTTGGGCCAATTATCATTTATGTATATCTTAGGATTATATTTTAATTCACCTTGGTCGATTTGAATCATTTTATAAGGTTATTTGATTAGATTAATATTTATTTCCTTCGTTGCGTTTATATCAACTCTACTTTTTACCCATAGGCGAGATTTGAAATAGATATTATTGCTAAATTAGCATATCTTTACACAAAACTAACCTCCTCTAACACATACCGTAAATATTAATGAGCATGTCTTGTCTATCATTAATATCGATCGTAACAATAGCTAACGATGTGCTTTTTAAGGGTTTTATCACTGAGTATTGGTATAACTTGTATTTTCTTCGCTTCTTCATTTGTTAGAAGTCTATTTGTAGAAATGGAAATGAAGATGAATATCAGGCACATATGCTTAGCTAAGAAAAAATTAATGGCTTTTAGAGGAGCAACAAAAATAAAAAGATGGAACAACTTAATCAATACGAACGATTTAGGGAGGAGGGCAGTGGAAAAGATTATGGGTGAGGAATATTTTAATTATGAATATGTGTATAGAGATAACTGTGACATAGTTGGTACCTTTGTTACAATTCTCCTCATCATCAAGGTGCCAAAAGAAGAGGTGATTTCTTTGTGTTTGAAAATATTTGATGAAAAGTACTGCAGTGGTCTTTTGTTGTCTGTTAATAGTGTTATTAGAGAGTTAGTGATTCCATAAGAAGATGAGTATATGGAGCACCCAATGGGTCCAATGATGAATAAAAATAATTACATAAGAAGACCTATCCTTGTCTTCAAGGATAGGAAGCTATTGATAATCGTTAGGATGTAATTAAAAGAAATGCAAATTTTCTCCTAAAATGGCTCAAATTGAGGCCATGTGAGGATGTGAAGTGGGGTTAAGGAATACCTAAATGCTGAGGGTTTTGAGGTTGAAACCAACTTTGGGAATATGATGCTGGATGATTTATGACTTTTCCCTCCAACAATAATTAGGAGTAATACTAAGGGATTCAAGGTTGTGAAAGGCGAGCACAATATGGATACAACTCTACTAGACTCATCGGAGGATGAGGAGGAGGTGCTCTTCCATAATCCTATAAGGAAGAAATAGGGTCAGATACCCTATTTTGAGCTGTATTATAAATATTCTCTAGTTTTTTGGTTCTTGGTATAGTTTTCAATAGAACTTCTATATCCTCACTTCTAGGTTGTGATAAAATACTCTCGTACTAATATTTTTTTGGGGGTACATTCAAAGATACAGTATAATAGGAAGGTTTTATATTTAGTATGAGTCTCTTTTATGTAAACTGACATATCACCTCATGTATAGATTAGGTTATGGTTATTTTTAAGTAATACTTGTGTAGTTTTTTTTGGATTGCCATTGGTATTTACAGGCTATGGATTATTCACAAGCAGTTGAGAAGACAGTAGATACTTTATAGTTTAGCATGACAATCATTTTTACTCTTTCTTTTTTAGATGTGGAAAAATAATAAAAGTTGCCAAATATATTTATATAGAAATTAATATATATTTATACATGTGTATCCATGTAGATATCAGATATATATAAATAGTGTATATATATATATATTGATTATATATATATATATATATATATATATATTAATATATACAATGTAAATATATATATATATATATATATATATATATATATATATATATATATATATATATATATATATATATATATATATATATATATATATATATATATATATATATATATTATATATATGATGTCTTTGGCTCATCAGTAAAGCCTTAATGTTTGGAAAGAGTTTCTAGATCTTCTAGGCATTTTTAGCATTTAGCTCAGGTTTCTATCTGCTTTGGGTAATAAATGAATAGATATTAGTTATTTATGTGCAAAGATATAGAAACTCACTCTTAGATAGATATTATGGTTTTGTAGCTTTTCCTGTACATTCAAAGAATGAATTCTCAAGGGGCTCTTACTGGTTATATGCAAGTATTTCTAGAAACTATGGGTAGGAATCTAGATTCTCAATGAGTTCTTACATGTTAATATTGTTTTGTTATTTATCTAGCTATGAGGGATTCTATTTTTTCATTAAAATGGCTAACCATTGTGAAATCTTTGTTGATTGAAAATTTCAATTTTCTTATAATATGATTTTTAAGACTGGAAAATCTATCATGTATAAATTTGTAACAAATATCTCCATTGGAAAGTTCAACATGACCTTTTTGTATATATATAATCTTATATATATATATATATATATATATATATATATATATATATATATATATATATATATATATATATATATATATATATATATATATATATATATATATATATATATATATATATATATATATATATATATATATATATATATATATATATATATATATATATATATATATATATATATATATATATATATATATATATATATATATATATATATATATATATATATATATATATACCTTTTTGAAACACACTGCCCCACTTGAGGTTCCTGGCCTTCGGGCAGTTTGGTGAGGACACTCAATTAAGAGCTCAGATTTTTTGGATGGCTGAGCTTGTAATATCCTATTCTATCAATATGGTAGGCACTTTAACCCTTGCAATTCTTGTATGGTTAATTAGATTGATTCATTAATATGAGTTTCCTATCCTATCTTTCGATCTCGTGATTTAGGCTTAAAACCAAACATTTTCTTTTGTATGATATTCTATTTATATAATTGAAATGATTATTGGGTTCTGGGTGATTGATATGGAAAATCTATGCTACTATTCGTTATCCCAGGTTAAAGCCCGTTCTGGTAGGTTTTTCTCTAATAAGAGGCCTAATGATAATATTATCATTTTACACAAGGAGTATCTACTTCGTCAAAATAAAATTCCTTTCTATGATATTATTTTTAAAGATTTTGTCTTTATAAGTTTTAATAGACTTCGTAAATTCTTTAACACAGAGTAGTATTATTTTCATCAATTTTAGCTAGGTTCAAAATAATATATAATAATAATAATAATAATAATAATACACAAATTTTTATCTTCACTACTGTTGGATGATTAAGTTGCTTCTTATCTTCTTTATCTTCTTTGATCTATCTTATATACAGAGCTCTAACAAAAGTGATGGAGGGAAATGTAAAATATCTATATGGTTTATGACTAACAAGGCCAGATGGGAAATGTGGCGTTCTATTTTTTTACAGGTTTTTGCAGGGGTACTGCATACATAAGGTAGAAAGGAACATTTTTTTAATCTACAGGTTGAGTGAAAAGATGAAAGCTATTATATGTTAGGTTTTCCTTGGATGACATATTGGGCATTAATGTTAAGTTTGTATTATGTATCACGTCACCAACCTCTTTTATGGGAGTTGGAGTACAACATATTGTAATAATATAGGTGTTATCAATGATGTAATGGAATCCATGAGACAGGGTCACGATCCTAAAGCTTAGTACCATTAAACTAAGGAATGGCCTATGAGAGTAGATGAGGCTGAATTTTTTAATTTTGTAAATGAGGATTTGTCCTCACATATCATTGCCCTATTATTGTGGATTTGTAAAACTCTTATAGAACTGGATCTTATTGATCCTAGGAAAGACCATATGTTTTCTTTACTCTGTTCTTTCCTACCGATGCCCACACTGAATGAGGTTGTACTTTAAATTTTTTATCAATAAAATAAATTACTGGCTACGGTCTATTACCCATCAAATTTTATTTTTTTATTAAATAATAATATTAATTAATAATTGTAAGATGAAAAATATGGATGAGGTCTAGAACAATGGTTTGCACATAAAAGAGACCCCAAAACCAATATTTTACACATATATGAAATTATAATGATATGGGAAGGTAAATCTAGAAGATTAATATTGAAATGAAGAAATAAAAGGTACTTACCTATGATCAAGAATTGACTGAAAACCCTATCAGATGGTCTCAAAAACTATTGATTTCCATGATCTTGAACCAAAATTGCGAGATCTACAAAACCCATAAATCTTTTTATTTTTTGAGAAAGGTCATCCTTGACCCAAATGCAGGGTAAGATCTTACCCCGAAAAGTCAACCTTGACCTGCACTGCTTCGACATAAATTTTGTTCACGGATCCTAAAAGTTCAGTGAAAAGGGTATCTAGATCTACATTGATATTCATTGTTCCATACCTGTACCTGCAAGAAAAATGGTTTTGTTTGTTGGGGGGAGGGGTTTGCCTTAGTCAAACCCCAATTTAGGAATTAACCTTGAAATTGAATTGAAATTGCATAGATAAACAAAGTAAATAGAACAATTCACCTTACTTATGTTGAAATCCTTGTGGAGGATTCGAATCCTTGAATCCACAAGTATGGATGCTCCAAATGAATGTAGAATTGAATGTAGGATGTCTCAAATCAATTGTCTTTAGATCTTCAATACCAATCTTGAGTGGACCTTGGATTAGGAAGAGGCTTGAATAGAAATGGATGGAGGAATCTTCAACAAGAGAGCTCCATAGAGCTTGAATCCTTCAATGGCTACCAATGGATCTCCTTGATGAATTGAATGCTTGAATGCTTGATGGAGAAAAATTGATTCATGAAGACTTGATCATGAAAGTGGATGGAGAAAATGAGAGGAGGCTCCCTTTTTATAGTGATCTAGGGCACAAAATTCTAGAGAGGCCACATAGAAAATAATAATTAAGGGTCCATGGCACAAAAATCTAAAGAGGTGCACATGGAGAGGAAATTAAATTAAAGTTTTGACACAAAAATATAGAAGGGTTCCACCCTTAAGATAGAAATAAAAATAATTATTTAAGAGCCTTGTCACAAAATTCAAGGTAAGGCCAACCCAAAAGTTAATTTGAGCATTAGGCACAAAACTCGAGAAAGGCTAATCTCAAATAATAAATTAGGAATCCTATACAAAGCTTGAGAAAGGTCCACCTCAAATATTAATTTGAGAATTTGACACTTAACCCGAGAAATAGTGGCCCCCCAAAGAGGGAAACGACAAAATTTTGACAAAACCCCGAAATTGGGACCTAACCCCAAGGACCCTGGACCCTAGGGTCAAGGTCAAGGTCAAATTTGACCTAGGTCAAGGTCAAGGTCAACCTTGACCCAGAGGGTCAAGACCTCAGGAAATGTGCCCAAGTCTTAGAAGTAGAGAGAAAAGGCAGAAAAGAGGGGCAAAATAGGCAGATAAGCACAAAAGCATGAAAGTGTCTGAATGAGGATCAAAAAAACCTACTAAGGAGGGCTAAAATGTCTCAACATGGAGTGCATCCATTTTAAGATGATACATTTAGCCCTCACTCTATCAAGAGTATGGACTCGATGTAAACTCCTAGTAAAGGAGATCATAAAGAAAAAGACAATCTTATTGAAATCAAAGGGACAAAGGAATCCTCAAGCCCCTAGGGATTCATGTCTTTGTCAACTCTAAGATTGCAATAAGAGAGACATCACTAGAAAAAAGAGAGGAAAGGAGAGATATGAGTGGCTAGCTCACCTAGTAAGATGTGTGTATCTCACTGTGAACCAAAAAAAGGATAGGATGGCCCACCAAGAAAACACTTGATAGTCACCCCATAAAATTGTGCGCCTTCTAGCGGCTTTGTGCATGTATATAGTGCATCTTCTGACAAATTTTATAAAGTACCCATGGATCCATATCCTTATATCACCATAGAATACATTTGTAAAATTTGTATCTCTTCAAGATTTAGCAACTTATGTGCATTACCTTTGGAGGATTTAGCATATTTGAAATTGGAAATGCGTGTCTCTTCAGGATTTAGCAACTTATGTGTGTTACCTTTTGAGGATTTAGCATTCTGCAAAACAAAAGGTTAGAACAAAAATACATAATATAGAATGAGGGAGGCCGTATATATATGCCCCCCTCCTTAAGATGACAAAAATACATACTATTTTGATATGTTAAGGAAATAAAAGAACAAGGATAAATCCTTCTTAAACATCAAGACAATATCCATAGAAAACACCCAATCCAAGCCAAGAAGGTCACAATTCCTATGAGGCCATGGAATGGATGAATGTAAAAATATATCATGCAAGAAGGGAAAAAGTAACCCTTGTGAGGGATAGAACACTATTTAGCTTCCAAGGTGAGATATTTATCAACCATGGAAAGCCAATGTCAAACAACAAAATAAGTTATGATCAAGGACATAGATCCTTAATTCAAATCAAAGTTTTCATGTATAATTGGATATCACATAATAGATATATATTGCTTAACCAAGGGAAAAGTGGATCTCGAAAAGATAGAAAAGAAGGAGATGACATCCTTGCCCCCCAATTGTAGGAACAAGGATGGAAGGGGACCTATTATATTGATCACAACACTATACAAGACAATGAGCCCCCAAGGATTAGTCTACATTGTTTACTTACTGTGGAGCCCCATAATAGGAACATAAATTCTATTTAGAGAAAATAGGATTGAAATACAACTCATGGCCACATGATATATAAATAACCTTACTATCAATGAGCTGCCTAATCTTATAATGTAAATCTTGGCATTCATTAGTAGAGTGATTGTGAAATCTATGATACAAACAAAAATGAAGAGTCTTCAAGTGTGGATTGTATTTCTTTTTGCATTTAGGTCTAGTAATCATCTTAGCACAAAGGAGTTTAGGAAAAATAACTTCTTGGTCAAATTCCTTCATAGTTTCATCATGTTTTAAAGTGTTATTTGAGATATTGTTAAAATTGATTTGTTGTTGAGGATTAAATCCAAATCCATAAGAATGCCCATGCCCCCCATTCTGCAAGGGCATTTGAATTCCTTGTTTATGCTTACCACATCCTTGACCATTGAATCCTTGTTTAAATAGGAAATGATAACCAGGACCATAACAAGAAGCCATATAAGAAGGATTTAATGGAACTTCAGTAGTCACTATGTCTTCATTAGTAAGTTTGACAGGTTCATTGTGGGTAGAAACAATGACAAAGTTATTACTAAGGGCATTAGAAGTAGAAGAAAAATCTTGTTGTTCAAACTCTCTTTGTTGCTTCATAAAATCAAGATCAGAAACCTTATACTCTCCAATAAAGGTAGGATTAAAATCCAAGGTTCCCCAATCATCGCCATGAAGAGCATTAGAGGAAGAAGGATTAGGAATAGGAGTAGTGTGAGTTTCAATATTCAAAAAAGGATTAGGCGCATCATCCACATGAAGTGTATACATCATGTTGTTATGTATAAACTTGACTTTAAGGTGAAGGGTGGAAGGAACAACATGAATCTCATGCAACCAAGGTGTACCCAAAAGAAGGTTATATTTGAGAGGTCTAGGCATAACATGAAAAGGAGTATTTAGGATGACCGGACCTACTTTGATAGGTAAGGTAATTATTCCCAAAGTGTTCTTAGCAATATTATCAAAGCCACATATAGGAACATTGTCAGGTTGAATAGTATCCATGCTACAAACATTAAGCCCAGATCCATTATCAATCAAGGTCCTACAAATGATACTCTTATTGATAGTAACAACAACCATAAGAGCATCATATTGATTCTGAACTTCTTTAGAAGGTAAATCCTTTTGAGTAAATACAATGTCAGGAGGACCCGGGGTAGCATGCATGCATTTCAAGAAGTTATTGATGTTCTCTTGATTAGGAGGTGGAGTAGGAAGAGTTTCTAGAGATTTTTTCAAGGCTTCATAGTAGGTAGGTGAATTTTGAAGAAGATCCCATAGAGAAATCCTGGCAGGAGTATTTTGCAATTGGTTTATCAAATCATACTCCTTGCTAGGAAGACTGGGTGGAGGAGGGATAATGGGTTGAGAAGGTGGTAAAGAAGTAGAAACCACCGGATTAGGTTGAGGGTTATTCCTTGTACGATAAGTGTGAGCTATCGAATCTTGATCATTGAAAGACTCCATAGGTTTACCTTTGATAGTAATGTGAGGAAAACCTTTGACAGTCAACAAGGGTTTTGGATAAACCATGTTAGTTGTCTCAACACTATAAACAACTTCATAAGGAATCAAAGAAGACATCCTAGGAGGAGATGAGGTAGGATCTTGATTCTCCATAAGATCATCACTAAGAGGGAGAGAATTAATGGAATTCATATCATTCTCTGCTAATGCTTCATCAGTAGAAGGAATCCCAAATGGAGGTAAAGCATCTATAATGTCATCTTATTTCGCTAAAATGTTTGCATAAGGGGAGTGTGTTTGAGAAAAAGAATCACCATCATGTATGAATATGTCATCAATTAATAAATCACCTTCTTGTATCAAAGTTTCTTCACAAGGAGGGGATAAATCAATGTCTTTATCCAAGGGTTCATCTTGTAATACCCCAAAATTGGCATCTCGATATCCTAACCAATTTTGTTGCATTTAGTCTCATTCCTTCAAATTTCTACATCATCAAAGTCCTATTGTACTAGGCAATTCTGTCCTCCAATCGACTTTACTCAACTTGGTGTCAAATGCAGAAAACCTCAAATTTTCATAAATCACATACTATATTTAATTCCTAAATATCAACTTTTATTAGCTAAATAAGCCCTATGATTAATTAATTTAATTATAAAGTCCTAGCACTTTAATTAAATTAATTCCACCCCTTTTAGCTAATACACATCAAGAGGAATTAAATAATATTTAGTTCTTTAAATGAAATATCCTCAATTTGAATTTAATTATTCAAGTAATTGGAAAAGTCACCCATGTGGCCATACTTCATTTATTTAATTAAATAATCTCTCCAAATTGTTTCACCTCCCACCAAGGAGATGAAGGGTCGATCGTTTCTTTGCAAGAAACTCTTCAATCTCCACTCGGGCTCTTCTATAATAGAACCTTCTCATTCCTCATTTGAGGAGGCAATTTTTGAGTATCAAAAATTTGGTGAATTATTGTCTCATTCTTTTGCATTCAAAGCTATTTTCATATTACATATTAGAGTAATTCCCATTCTTAGATTAATGATGCATTTTCATGCTTAATTTAGTTTGTTTACATGTTCTTAGATTAATTCTCATTTTATTACAAGTTTCTTAGATTAATACTGCACTCTCATGCTAGTTTAATTTCAATTGCAATCATTTCTTAGCATTAAATCCTCCATTTTAGGACTTGGTCTATGGTTGTTGGACTCTCAATTCTGAGAGTTACTCAAAACTCCACCTAAATAGGAGGGAACAGGTAGATTCATATGAGCGTGTGAAATGAGTAATTTATATTCATTTTTGTATGTGACTGATGAGTAATGACTATGTTGAAGTCTATGGCTGAATAAGAGGTCCACATTTAGCTATAAACATTTTGGCGCCCACCATGGGGCTGAAAATTGATTTTTGGCCTCATTAATTCTAAACTTTTTTTCAAAACTTTGCACTTTGTCCGTACATTCTTGGTACGGAATCATGTGCAAAGATTCCCACTATGTCGCATGAAGTTTTTCTATCTCTGACATTTCCTCACACGAAAAAGGTGCTTTCTCACGTGGGAATGTGCATTTCCTCGCGTGAGTCCTGATATCATAATATTAAAAATTTTCAGTTTCTGCACTTTCCTGTTACTATTTTTTGACATTTATTATTTGTTGTGGTTTTTTATATCTCTATTTTTCTGACATAACATAACAGTGGGCTGTAGGACATTTGACGAAGACTACATAACTATGCATACTTACTGACGGTTTACTTGCAGGACATTTGTCGAAGCCATTTTAAAAAACATTTTGTTTGTTTACCACTTTATTCACATAGTTTAAATAGGGCCTTGTGAAGATTTCTTAAGGGTCTTGATAGCAGGATAGGGTAATAGGATCTTCATTACATGGAAGTGATGCCCATGGATGAATCTGAGACCTAGATTTTTCTAGCATGATAGATACTTGGGGAAGCAAGGAAAGGTAACAAATCTTTAGCATGTCCATTTGTTAGGGGATTATTCTCTTCTCTCTTTGAGAGAACCAAAAACCCAAAAGCTTGTGGATTGGTTGAAGGGGAGTTAGCTCGGTGGTAGACATGTCTAGTGTGTTTGGGTAAGGTGAAGAGGTAGAGGATTATGCTCTTCTCTCTTTGAGAGAACTAGAAACCCTGACCCTTGGATCTAAGCCAAAGTTTGTGTCACCTTTAGAGGGCCTGCTGGAAGTTGAACCTCTGGGAATGACCCAAGTGAGTACACACCTATTGCTGGTGATTCCACCTCACTATAATAAAGTAGCTTTATTGAGTCTAAAGACTCCAAAGCCATGTTAACTTCTTTCTCTTGACTCATGACTATCATCTTGAAAAAGCTTAGTTTATTGTACTGAGCGACACCACTCCCAGCCCTGTTTGCAGGGGTGTACAACTTTTAGGTGTTGGTGTGGCTGAGAGGCCCTAGCCCTGCATTAGGGACATCAAAGGTTAGTGTGAATGGAAGCCTATTAAACACTTTCTTAGTTAGTTGCCTACCCGATTCACCTCTGAAAGGAGACATAATCTTTGCGTAGGGAGAGGGAAGAATCTCTCTTCTAGATTCTCACCATAGGCATGCACCTAGAAGTTTGAAGGTGGTATATGAAACTGGCCCCTGCTTCAAGTGTAACCTTTGAACATATATTATTGAGTCCTTGGAAACACCAAAAACATGGGTGCGCTCTAGGGGGTGACACAGCTGTGTGAGGTGAGTGCATGCACATAAGTTGTGGGGCACAGATTTTGTCTTCTCTACCATTTTATTTGTAGGGATAACTGAGTGATTTTTTTGAGTCTTAAACTATCCAACATGATCAAACTTGTCAAAGACTCCCATGATTCTATCGAGTTGCTTTGTCCTCGATAGAACTATTTGCGACCACTGATTGTGTCACTACTGCTTGGTCCAAACTCTATGATTGTAAATGATTGATTTCAACATTCAAACTGAGACTTTCTGATTCAAAACCATCCTAATTTAGTTTGAGAACTAGACAGTCTGGTAGAGAACAGTTTACGTTGTGTCTCAAAATCTGATTTTGTCTCAAAAACTGTGTCAATCTGTCAAACTTTGGTCTTTTCCCACGCGTGGTTTTAGTTTCCTGTATATTTCCTTACGTGAGACAACACATCCTCACACATAGTTTAGCATTTCCTCATGTGAGACTTCATTTTTTCACGCAAGACTGTCCCCTGATTTTCAAAATAGTCAGCTTATTACCATCAATTGATCAATTTTCTGCCTAATCTAGTTTTTGCCTAGGGTCCATCTTCCTGTTCTCATGTTGTCCACTACGTGAAACTAGATGTCTCAAGCTGAGAACCAAATGATTACTACTTAAACTCATGTTGTCTCTCTATTACCTATATTTTCCTACTATGTTCTTGTACCTTGTGACGTGATAGTCACATCTCAGTTGTTCTAACCATACTCTCAATGATTCATGCCGGGTACATTTCACTTTTATCATCCTTTTTTCTATCCCAGAGATAGATTTCTAAGCATAATCCTAAGTTCTCTCTCACTAATTAATCTTTGTCTATGATTGTTACAACTAGAAGTGGCAACGTGTTCCCCATACGTGGTACTGAATAAGGTAGAGGTAGACCTCGCAATCGAGGAAGAGGTCATTCCAAACCTATCACGCAATCTGAGTGTTGTGAGGGATCCTCACATTCCTTTTCGCTAGGTGCATCTAGAGAGAGCCCATCTTGATCCTTATCTCCTATCAGTCAACCTAGAGTCAAGCGTGCGTTCCGCATAGACATCGATCCAAATCAGAACCCAGTATTCCAGGAGCGTTATAATTTGTTGTTTCAAACATAGCCTGACTTGCTATTTCAAGAACATTATAACCTATTGTTTCAAGACCAACAAAACTCTAAAGGGTCACCATCTGAACTTGACCCTATTGACACAACAAAGGTTACCTTAGCCATGACCTCTCAACATACTACATGCACTCTTACTGAGTCTGTGCACTTTTCACATTCGCACACTAACAAGATAGAAGAACAATACCAATACCAAGAGGGTGAATAAAGCAAAAGTCATGATCAATCTTGAAATGACCAGTGTCATGATCAATCTTGAAACAACCAGCATCGTGATCAATCTCTTAATGACCAACATCTATATCAATCCCCAAGCATTTTTGAAATTCTTGGTAATGACAATGAGGAGATAACCCAACACGACATAGATGCTGCAAAAGCCAATAAAAGTCTTCTCAAGATGATGTAAATCTTCCTTATAGAAGAGAAGGAGAAATACTTTCTCGAACTGGCCAAACAAGGGGCCAAGTTACCTCCAGACTACAAAGTAGAGACACTTGTGGTCCAAGAAGAAGAGACTGAGACCGCTAAATTGCAAAAGTTAGTTCGAGACATGCAAGAACAAATCAATCAACTTGTGAAGGATAAGGATAAACCAACACAACACTTCACATTGGAAAACATATGTCCTTTCCCATTCGATAAAATTCTTTGCATGCCTCCATTTCGCAAAGGCATAGAACTTCACAAATACGATAAATACTTGCATACTTCTTATCCCCAATATCACTTAAGAGAGTTTGGTGCTCTATCTATGGAGTTTATACACGACCAGACTTACCTCATGCATCTCTTTCCATGTAGCTTGGGTGGATCAGCTATGGAGTGGTTCTCTCGACTACCCACTGGCATCAAGTCTTTTGATGAGATTGCCAATTTATTCCTTCAGCACTATTCACACAATATCTAGCATCTGGTTAATATCTAAGATCTGTGCAATCTGAAACAATGACAAGGGGAACCTTTCTTGGCATTCCTCTAGAGATGGAGACAACTCTGTACAAAATATCCTCATAAGATACCTGAGTCTGAAAAGCTTGACATCTTTTTAGACAATCTTGTCCCTGACTTTGGGTATCAAGTACAACTGCAAGGTTCCCTAACTTTCAATAATATGATTAAGCAAGTTGTGAGGATAGAAACATTCATGGTTAAGAAAGGAGAGTTGACTTTGCACAAGGATAACAAACAGGGGTCTTCCTCCTCAAACAAACTGTAATGTCCCAGCTAGGGAACCCATAAGGAATCACGTCGATGACCTAAAATTACAACTAATAATTTTTTTCTTAACATTCTAACATATCATCATTAATATTCACAAGTACATTCCTTAAGGTTCCCTTAATGAATTCATTTACCATTTTCAAGCAATTCATTTTATTACTTAATCTAATGCAATTCTATTTTTGTTTCAATTTTAATTTACATTGGAACATTGCTTTCATTCTACTTTAAAACCAATTACATTAATGAGATAGTTACATTCATTTTCTTTACCTAATTTGCATAAATATTCACTTTTTACAACCCACCCATAGGATCATCTAGCCACCACTTTAGGGTTCCAACACCTATGGTGAGCCACTCACTTAAGTTTTCATATTCCCTTACCCCATCACAAGCCACATATACAAGATAACACTTCCATGTACTGATTCACAGGTTTAGGAAACTCCCCTGCGCATTCAAGCCCTCAGAGAAAATCCTAACCTTAACCATATAAACAACAGGTACCATTGGAAGAATGTCTATCACAAGACATATCAAAGCAAAACATAAAACTTTCCACATGCATAAGTACAACTTTCCAAGGCTCATTTATAGGTCTAAGGAACCCTCTCATGCACACAAGCCACCGAGACAAGTCCAAGCCTCATAAAATAAGCTCAAGTATATGCCACATGCAAAAACATCATAAGTGAACCATATAACCTCAAAAAAACAAGTAACAAACATATATAAGTGATACATATTTCCACATGCATTAACACAACATTATGATAAACCTAAAGCAATAAAATAAACATTAAGAGAGGTAGAAAGATGCAGACATAGACCAAGATCAAGGTTGGAAGATACAGACCAAACCCCAAGCCAAATAGGTACCCAACACTCAAATCCATGACACCAAAGTTTACAAAATAGGTCCAAAAGTAATATAAATTATAAACTAATAAATATTCATGGGGAAATGACTAATTTTAGAAACATATATATAACTGTCATAAAACTACAGTCTCGGTATGATGAGCATAACTTTATTTTGAACTGTTGGATTTTCCTAATTTTCACATATGTTGAACAAAACCAAATTTCACACATTCTCACTGGAGAGATTTCCATAATAAAATCAGATTCAAAATTTATGCACAACGCAATACGGGTATAGGAAAATAAACTTGAATACTTTGTCTCTTTCCAATTAACATATCCTTTTTCATTATCATCCTAATTAAAAATCATTCCAAAAAATAAAATTTGCAGACCATATGAACAATATAAATATTTAAAAACAAACACATATACAGAGATAAATATATCAAATTATAATAATTTAATCAATCATAGACTTCCAGGAAAGATTTCATAAAAGCAAAAACTATAAAACATACATATTCTACTTCCCAAAAACACATAGA
The DNA here is from genome assembly GCA_027943335.1 of Chamaecyparis obtusa. Lineage (NCBI taxonomy): Eukaryota > Viridiplantae > Streptophyta > Pinopsida > Cupressales > Cupressaceae > Chamaecyparis > Chamaecyparis obtusa. The sequence continues at coordinate 812,998 of BSBK01003361.1, read as the reverse complement.
AATACACAAAACATAAGACATTTATATTTTCTTTTTCAATATATAGTAAACAATCACATATCAATCCAATAACACATCATTTATGTAAATAATTATACACACACACACACAAGAGAATTGGAGAATTCATCACAGTATAGACCCTATTTGGGGTCCTGCGGAGAAATTCTCTTCTCTTGACTGGAGTCTCTCTGTAGATCTTCATGCCTTGAGTAGATAGCCTCCTAAAAGATTCCTCTTGTAGTCAACTCCAAGCAATCCACACACTATTCATCACCAAACATCGACTCTTACACTCACAGAAACTTCTAATATATTTTCGGAAAATACTTGCAAGCAATTCCCAAAAATATTCCATATATTATCCTCTCCCCAAACCACACAAAATTGCACATATTTATCCTCCAACTATGTGGTTGGAGGAGTTGCTTTACGGGAAGCAACTTCTCCAACTTCTGTAGTTGGTTGAAGATTAATTAAAAATCTTCCTGTAACACATAATAAAGTTTGTAATAAATTTAATTTAAAATAATTTTAAAAGAAACCATAACAAGAAAGTCAAACAAATAAATTTTAAGGAAAACACATAGCACACACGGAAACAACCTAGCCTAAATTCTAGGAGGTCTCAAGCTCAACTCCATCCTAGATAGCTAGTGTTACTACAAATAACATTTTCCTTTCATTACTATTATTTTTACTTTTATTTAATACATTTCATTCAATACACTTTATTTAATTATTATAAACAACATACCATTTACACAATCAATAAAATCATACAAATATTATTATTTATATAAGCATGGGTATATGTGTGTGCACCCACATATACACATACATATATAACATACATTCAATTATAACACATATATAATAAATATATATACATATACTTACAAGGATAAATCTAACTCACATCATTAATCTTAGAACAACATCAAATCATAAATCACAAGACCACATCACATGCTGCATTCAAATCCCCCAACTAGGGTAACCTCCTAAACAAAAATCTAAGTCCACGGGTAACCCTTAGAGTAATCTTGGTAATATCTCCACACAACAACAGTTCAAAGATTTTGAAGGCATGCTCAAACTTGTGTAGCGAGGTGGAGTTGATGCCTAGTACCTACATCCTGTAACACCAACCGAAATGCATATATATATATATATATATATATATATATATATATATATATATATATATATATATATATATATATATATATATATATATATATAAGACAATAGAAAACAAGGAGGGAGAGTGCGACATTGTGTGGACCTCCAATAGGAGTAACTATGACTGCCTCCCCTCATCCTACACTCACATCAGATAGTGAGATCAACAAAGCATAATTGGATTAGTGTGGTTAGTACCAAAATAATCTCTTTTCCATATTGTATAACAAGAATGCATCATAACATATTCATGTACATGTAAATCATCTATTAACTTTTACAAACCCATTTAACCATCAGGCATGTACTCAAAATGTCCCATTATCAAATCAAGATAAACAAATCATATAATCCTTAATACAGAAAACCATGTCTATTCTTGAGTATAACAAGTAACATCATTAGAGTATGTAACACATCTAACCTTTTAAGTGATTATAATTAATTAACCTAAGATAATCTTAAAGATTAATAATTAGCATCTCACATAGATGCATATAAATCTATCAGGTGATCCTTTTAGCATTAAGGTCATATACTATCACTGACACACATGAAGATATAAAGGAACATAATTATGTGAATATTATTATTTCCCAAATTAAAATATGAAGTTATGGTGTGTTCAAAGAGGTTTGGTTTAATCAACCATCTCAAGAAGGATCATTCTCACATATATCCCTTCCTAATTTCTAGTGAGCATAACTAGAACTTGTTAGGGTTGGATGGGCATTACATCATCCCTCCCTAAGATTTGCCTTACTCCTGGAAGTTGAAAGTTTCTAGCCATTGATCAAACATAAAATAAGAATATTACAAACATTTCTACTTTAGTCTATCTTTGATACATTAAGTATAATTTTCACCTTAGGAATTAGGAGTTCTTTTAATACTAAAACATATTTAAGGATTCTAAAATGTAATTAAGAATTAAAATTTCATTCTCTAAACTAGACACAGATTGATACATGGGTTATCTCTTCTCAATGTGTATACATAAGATACTTCTATCATACTCTTTCCTTGGTAAACGTTTTCAAACTAAAAATCATTCAAATATTGAACAACACGCAATTTTATGAGATAAGACAAAAACAATTCTCTTTATGCAACTAGTTACTTTTTCTCATTAGGCCTATGGTAAACTTATAGGATAATCACTAATACCAAACTTACATACAAGACAGAATTCACATCCTCTTTAAAGAATGTAACCTAATATACCTTTTATGATTCCATTATTACAAATTATTAGTGTTGTGTTACAACAATACACATAATTATATTCCTAAAAATGATTCATTAAGGTAGAGTTTCATCGACATTACTTATTGACTAGCTATTTAACCAATTCCATATCCCAAAAATTTATAATAAGCTTCTTACGAGTATATATATTTTCCCAACATTAACAAGTTTTTTTTGAATTTTACCATTTTCCAAAATAAAAGTCATAGATTCTTTAATAGAGGGAGAGAAATACACGAGTCCTACGGCTACCCTCTTATTCAATCAAATTAGTATGTTCAACCCACTAACCTTTTGTACATACATTTCAATAAAAGAACATTTGCAAAGTAACTACAAGTATTTGTTATCCTTATACCCATGTTCAATATGACATCTATACCATTACCTACAAATTCACATTCTTCTAATAGTTCCATTTTAGGACAGTTAGAAAGTTTGACTTAACTCTTATTTTAATAGACATATAATTATTCGTTTCATAATAACTCATCATTTTTATATACTAGCAATGTTGTTAGCTTCAACTTCCATTTCACACACAAAATGCAAACAATGTAAATAATTGCTCCACAATTTTGTTTAATATCATATTATTTCCTTATAGTTGATGATTTTTCATTGGTTCAATTCACACCACTCACAAGGATCATATATCATTCAGAACTCCTACCATATAGTCAAACACTTCTCCTTTCAACTAATTGTGTATTTTAATCCTATTTATTACAAAACCTTGGGGACATAGGTCCTTTACCCAAGGGTTTCCTCTAGCTAAGCACATTCTCCTTATTGACACATTGATTCTCCCTTATGAAATTTAGCCATTTATATTTCTTGAGAAAGAAGGGAGAGACACATCTGATTCAACAATAGATTTAATTTCTTACTAAAGAGGGTATATAAAAGAGAGATGATTCTTATTCTTGCCATATTTTGAAATATCAGATATTACCTAATTTCAACACATTATCTCATTTTCACGAAAATGTAAGTTCGTAAGTTCTCAAGGAAGTGATAAAGATACATCTACAAAACATGTTTTACAACCATCCAATATTATAATCCTTTCCATCATAATCATCCCTTATTTTCCACCGTAAGTACAACATGTTTCAAATCTATCTAGCCTTCAATAATCAAACATAACAATCATAGTGTTATCTAGCATTTATAGGGAAGTAGAGTATATAACTTTTCATACTGTTTTGGTAGTCATTCATAAGATCAGGAGATAAGATAAACAACTTTCCTTACAATTCTTTAAGATTTTCTTAGAACAAGGATAAGAACGCAACACCCAAGTATCCAGAATTCTTGACCATCTATTTGAACCACATGAATCTTATAATGCAAAACATAAATAATCATTCCAGATAATCCTTTCTTGCAAGATATTATGGCAGAGATATAGAAAGCATACCTTTTATGTTCAGTGCTCAAGTATGTTAACATAAAGAAAATTGAAAAAGAAGACATGCAATGTATTCAAGTTTGGTAGGCTAGAAAAAAATATCAAATGGGGGAACACAATAGACTCAAGTATTGCGAGTAGGCCAAGTATGATCCCCAAGGTTCTTAGTAGAACAACCTAGGGCTTATATTCTATCCCTATCATAATGGTCAGAATAAGTTGCCTCCTCAGGGCTAACTTTGTTTTCGATGGGTTCTAGCTTTAGCCAAATCAGTCACTAGAGTTGTTTCGATTCCTCACATCCTCTACATGGAACTTTCATGTTGAGATGATGAGGGAGAATATTAATCTCTGTCCTAAGATCCTCTACGGTGCTGGAAAGCATCTAGGAAGAATGTTACAACATAAGATAGCCATTGATAAATTAATAAGAAGAAGAAGAAACTAAATTAAACACAAATAGACCCTGGAGATCCCAGTGTAGCAACCTAGGGCTCTGATACCAAATGTACTGTCCCTGCTAGGGAACCCATAAGAAATCAGATCTATGACCTAAAATTACAACTAACAATTTTTTTCTTAACATTCTAACATATCATCATTAATATTCAAAAGTACATCCCTTAAGGTTCCCTTAATGAATTCATTTACCATTTTCAAGAAATTCATTATATTACTTAATCTAATGCAATTCTATTTCTGTTTCAATTTTAATTTACATTGGAACATTGCTTTCATTCTACTTCAAAACCAATTACATTAATGAGATAATTACATTCATTTTCTTTACCTAATTTACATAAATATTCACTTTTTACAACCCACCCATAGGATCATCTGGCCACCACTTTAGGGTTCCAATACCTATGGTGAGCCACTCACTTAAGGTTTCCTATTCCCTTACCCCATCACAAGCCATAGATACAAGATAACACTTCCATGTCCTAATTCATAGGTTTAGGAAACTCCCCTGTGCATTCAAGCCCTTAGAGCGAGTCCTAACCTTAGCCATATACACAACAGGTACCATTGGAAGAATGTCTATCACAAGACATATCAAAGCAAAACATAAAACTTTCCACATGCATAAGTACAAATTTCCAAGGCTCGTTTATAGGTCTAAGGAACCCTCCCGTGCACACAGGCCATCGAGACGAGTCCAAGCCTCATAAAATAAGCTCAAGTATATGCCATGTGCAAAAACATCATAAGTGAACCATATAACCTCAACAAAACAAGTAACATACATATATAGGTGATACACATTTCCACATGCATTAACACAACATTATGATAAACCTAAAGCAATAAAATAAACATTAAGAGAGGTACAAAGATGCAGACATAGACTAGGATCAAGGTTGGAAGATATAGACCAAACCACAAGCCAAACAGGTACCCAACACTCAAATCCATGACACCAAAGTTTACAAAATAGGTCCAAAAGTAATATAAATTATAAACTAATAAATATTCATGGGGAAATGACTAATTCTAGAAACATATATATGACTGTCATAAAAATACAGTCTCGGTACGTTGAGCATAACTTTTTTTTGAACTGTTGGATTTTCCTAATTTTCACATATGTTGGACAAAACCAAATTGTGCACATTCACACTGGAGTGATTTGCATAATAATGTCAGGTTCAAAAGTTATGCACAACGCAATACGGGTATAGGAAAATAAACCTGAATACTTTGTCTCTTTCCAATTAACATATCCTTTTTCATTATCATCCTAATTAAAAATCATTCCACAAAATAAAATTTGCAGACCATATGAACAATATAAATATTTAAAAACACACACATATACAGAGATAAATATATCAAATTATAATAATTTAATCAATCATAGACTTCCAAGAAAGATTTCATAAAAGCAAAAACTATAAAACATACATATTCTACTTCCCGGAAACACATAGAAATACACAGAACATAAGACATTTATATTTTCTTTTTCAATACATAGTAAACAATCATATATCAATCCAATAACATATCATTTATGTAAATAAACACACACACACACACACACATGACAATTGGAGAATTCATCCTAGTATAGACCCTACCTGGGGTCCTGCAGATAAATTCTCTTCTCTTAACTAGAGTCTCTCTGTAGATCTTCATGCCTTGAGTAGATCACCTCCTAAAAGATTCCTCTAGTAGTCAACTTCAAGCAATCCAAACACACTATTCATCACCAAACATCGACTCTTACACTCACAGAAACTTCAAATATATTTCCAGAAAATACTTGTAGGCAATTCCCAAAAATATTCCATAAATTATCCTCTCCCCAAACCACACAAAATTGCACATATTTATCCTTCAACTATGTGGTTGGAGGAGTTTCTTTACGGGAAGCAACTTCTCCAACTTCTGTAGTTGGTTGAAGATTAATTAAAAATCTTCCTGTAACACATAATAAAGTTTGTAATAAATTTAATTTAAAATAATTTTAAAAGAAACCATAGCAAGAAAGTCAAACAAATAACTTTCAAGGAAAACACATAGCACACACGGAAACAACTTAGACTAACTTTTAGGAGGTCTCAAGTTCAACTCCCTCCTAAATAGCTAGTTTTACTACAAAGAGCATTTTCCTTTTATTACTATTATTTTTACTTTTATTTAATACATTTCATTCAATACACTTATTTTAATTATTATAAACAACATACCATTTACACAATCAATAAAAGCATACAAATATTATTATTTATATAAGCATGGGTATATGTGTGTGTACCCACATATACACATACATATATAACATACATTCAATTATAACACATATATAATAAATATATATACATATACTTACAAGGATAAATCTAACTCACATCATTAATCTTAGAACAACATCAAATCATAAATCACAAGACCACATCACATGTTGCATTCAAATCCCCCAACTAGGGTAACCTCCTAAATGGAAATCTAAGTCCACGGGTAACCTTGAGAGTAATCTTGGTAATATCTCCACACAACAATAGTTCTAGGATTTTGAAGGTACGCTCAGACCTGTGTAGCCATGTGGAGTCGATGCTTGGTACCTACATCCTGTAACACCAACCAAAATGCATACATATATATATAAAAAGACAATGGAAAACAAGGAGGGAGAGTGTGACATTTTGTGGACCTCCAGTAGGAGTAACTACAACTGCCTCCCCTCATCCTACACTCACATCAGATAGTGACATCAAGAAAGCATAATTGGATTAGTGTGGTTAGTACCAGAATAATCTCTTTTCCATATTGTATAACAAGAATGCATCATAACATATTCATGTAAATGTAAATCATCTATTAACTTTCACAAACCCATTTAACCATCAGGCATGTACTCAAAAGGTCCCATTATCAAATCAAGATAAACAAATCATATAATCCTTAATACAAAAAACCATGTCTATTCTTGAGTATAACAAGTAACATCATTAGAGTATGTAACACATCTAACCTTTTAAGTGATTATAATTAATTAACGTAAGATAATCTTAAAGATTAATAATGAGCATCTCACATAGATGTATATAAATCAATCAAGTGATCCTTTTAGCATTAAGGTCCTATACTACCACTGACACACATGAAGATATAAAGGAACATACTTATGTAAATATTATTATTTCCTGAATTAAAATATAAATTTATGGTGTGTTCAAAGAGGTTTGGTTTAATAAACCACTCAAGAAGGATCATTCTCACATATAGCCCTTCCTAATTTCTAGTGAGCATAATCAGAACTTGTTAGGGTTGGAGAGGATTACACAAAGACAAAGGTAAGTTTGTCAACAAAAATTGGGATGTTGTGAATGATAGAGTTGTTGAGAATGTGACCCCAAAACCTTCGAAGGTTGTTTTTAACCTTACCTCCAGTATGTAGGTGGCCAAAGCCACTGAAAAGGCTACGACAGATACTCAGCCACGTTCAAGAGTTTCCAAAAAAAAACCTTGGCTCCCTCGACCCAAATGTGAGTTCACTTCTCTAGGAGAACCCCTTGATGTGGTTTACAAGACTCTCTTGCAAAACCAAATACTCACTCCTCTGGAAAATTTGCATCCTTATGATTTGCAACCATTACCTCCTTGGTGGAATGAAGTTGCATAATGTGATTACCATCAAAACAAGGGTCATAAAACTTCCAACTTTATTTAACTTCGACATAAGATACATGATTTTATTGACAATGGTGATATTATTGTGAGTGGTCATAACAAGAACTCAGATCATTAGGCATTTAAAGACCCCTTTCCTCCTCATGAGAAGGGTGAATCTTCTAAGGCTAAGAATGCCAACACTAAGGTCAACTACACATACAGTACCAATGACAATGTCATCAATATGGTTGAACCTCTTGGGGTCAAATACTATGATGTGATCACCATCAAGGGGAGCAAGGATGCTCCTAAGTCTAAGACTTTTTTTGTCCTGCGAAGCCCTGTGTCTCACTCTTCCAAACCAGAATCATCTCAGGATTGTGCAAATGTTGTTACTTGATCTTGTGCAAAGATAGTTCTTAAGGGTTCGAACCTTCTACATCTACACCAAAATAACCTATGGATAAAGATGTTGTTGGCCTCGCCAACAAGAACTCAAAATTGGTCCCCACGCCTAGCACTGCTAATTATAGTATCCTAGACTATTTGCAATGTACCAACACTCAGATAACTATCTTTGAGCTGTTGAAGATCTTGCCTGCTCATAGGCATATTCTTGATAAAGCCCTCGCTGAGGAAAATATCCCAAAAGATTTGGATCTTGACCGATTTTAATCCATGGTGGGTCACTTGACCTCACCCCATTATCTGTCTTTCTCTAAAGAAGATGACCATTCACTGAGCCATATGCACAATGCCCCTTTTCATATTGAAGTCATGATAGGTCCAAAGAGCGTTCATCGTGTCCTCATTGATAATGGTGTTGGCCTCAATATTTTCTCTACTAAACGGCTCAACCAATTAGGCTATGATGAAGACTGCATAGATTCCTGCAAGAAAATCACTATCAAGGCATATGATGAAGAGGAATGAAAATCCAAATGTCTGGTTGTGATACCAATCTGAGTTGGACCTGTTGAGAGGGATGTCATTTGTCAAGCTCTAGACATTCCCCTTGCATAAAATATCCTACTGGGGAGACCGTGGATCCATGAAATGAAGGTGGTTCCATCCACGTATGATCAATGTATCAAGTTCCCATTCCAAGGAGTAGAAGTAACAGTACTTGCCAATATGGTCTATTCTTGTAATATGCTCACACAATCTACTGATAGCTTTGTCCCAACCAATAGAGAATCTATTGAATTCTTCAATGCCAAACTCAAAGAAATAGAACAGACTCTGAAGCTCAAAGATATAGGCATGGGGGGGTATCAGATTGAACTTGTGTTGTCATTAGCAGCTCTACCTCCATCTCCGTGTTCCTATGGGCAACCATCTGAGAGCAATAAACCTCCTGTCATTTCTCCTCAAATAGTCTATGATGGTACCTTTGTATGGGCCACAACGCTACTAGAAGATGAGGATGAAGACAAGGCTATTATAGCTTGGGTTTATAAAGGGAAGGACACATCTGAAATAATCACTCCAGCTCATGACTTAGAACAAGAACCATACAGTAAAGCCTTCAAAATCATGAAACACTTTGGCTATAAAGGGAGTGGCTCCATAGGGGTAAATGATAATGGATTACTCAAACCAATTGAAGCCACAAGTCATCAAACAAGAGACACTACTCATCTAGGATTTAAGAAGATCCTGTTTCATTTAGGGATTAACAAATTTGTACCAAAACCAGAATGTCAGCTAGAACCTAAAGGCACTGCTTCAGCTGATAAATCAGAGAACAGCTCTAATGAGGATACCTTTCCCTATCCTATTCCTCCAGATCTCACCGCATTCTTTGTAGATCTGGATGGTCTGGAGCAATGCATCCAATGCCTTGAAACTGACAGTGACTCTGATGATACCACCTCAATCACCCCATTGGCATTTGAACAGTTGATAGAAATGCAAACCATTGATCTTGATTATTCGGGTGAGTTGTACATGCCACCACATTTCAAAAAGAGGTTTGAACAGGATCAACTTCAACAAACCATCAACACTACAAGAGATGAGAATGAGTCACATGGTATAACTAGTATTGATGGGGTTCCTATATCAAGCATCACTGATTCACATGAGTATGAGTTTAATTATTTGTCTAATGCAACTTTTGATAAATATGTAGATACAGTCCACACATTTGAAAGCCTTCTCAAAGTAGGTGAAGGTTCTAGTGTTAGGGCAACTGAGTGTGATTCCACTAATGCTAAAATACCTTCTACTTCTGATGTAAGGTCTCGAAGAGACTCGAACACACCTTTGGATGAGATTGCTTTAGGTCTCGACTTGCTTGTCTACACTTTCGATGACTATACTATGAACACACTTGAACCCACCACTTCTCTTTCACTCCACCATCTCAAGCTTATCAACTGGAACTCTCCCTCTCCATCTAGTGAAGTCCTTACGTTCTAGAATGACTATACTCTTTCTTATTACCTTAATAATGTCGAACTTGTAATGTTTTGCACCAGTGAAGACAGTGTCAACATGAATGAAGTTGATATCAAGTATCTCAGTCACAAAATTAAAAGAAAAAAGAATAGGCACTCTGATTGTGAAAACCACATTGTGGCAGTGTTAGAACCAAAAAAGGTAAAAATAAAAGATGTATTCAAGGGTAAAAACCTCTCTAAGGTGCCTGAGGATGGGATACTTGATACACTTCTAAGTCATTTTCAAGAAAGATCATTAGTGCTCATTGAGCCAACCCAACTGGTGAATTTGGGCATGGAAGCTGCACCTCAGATCATTCATTTGGTAGTTACTATCTATAGAAGAGAAAGAAGAGTTCACCAATTTCTTTCAAAGCAAGAAAATGAATTTTGCATGGACTTACTCTAATATGCCTAGATTGGATCCTAATCTGATCATGCATCATCTATCTATTGCACTAGGCATTAAGCCCGTTAAACAAAATCTTCATAAGATGCATCCACATGTGGCACTCTTAGTCAAGGAAGAGTTAGAAATACTTCTCAAAGCTGGTTTCATCAGAGCCATTGACTACGTGGAATGGATTTCCAATATTGTTCCAGTTTCTAAGCATGATAAATCCATCAAAGTCTACACAGATTTCTGAGACCTGAATAAAGCATGTCCTAAAGATGACTTTCCATTACCCAATATTGACATGATTGTGGACATGATAGCTGGCAAATGTACTCTCTGATGGATGGTTTATCTAGTTATAATTAGATAAAGATCACACCAGAAGACCAAGAAAAGACTTCCTTCACATGTGCTTAGGGAACTTTCTATTGGAATTTCAAGCCCTTCAGACTTAAGAATGTTGGAGCTACATATCAAAGGGTTGTGACCACTATCTTTCATGACATGATGCACAAAACAATGGGAGACTATGTAGATGACACTTTGGCTAAGAGCATGCAATAGAAAGCACATCTTACAGATCTAGGTCCTATACTAGATCAAATGGAATAATTCAGTATGAGGCTCAACCCAAAACATTGTGCATTTGGTGTCACTTCTAGCAAGCTATTGGGTTACATCATATCACAACTAGCAGACAAGTCACAACCATTCACCAAGACTTTACATAAAGGTGTGACTTATGAATGGAATGAAGACTGTGAGAAAGGGCTCCAACAGATCAAACAATACCTTGCAAATACACCAATATTGATGCCTCCTATTCATGGGAAGCCACTTATCCTCTACATCTCAGCTACAGACACATCTTTGGGTGCATTATTGGCTCAAGAAGATCAGAATAACAAAGAAAGAGTTATTTATTACATTAGTAGAACTCTGGTCTCTTATCAAATAAACTATTATGTTATTGAGAAAGCTTGTCTAGCAGTGGTGCTTGCTTCATAGAAACTGTGGCACTATATGCTTTCTCACACTACACGTCTTATTTCTAAAATCTATCCATTAAAGTACTTACTCAACAAAGCTTCCCTTATGGGTAGATTAGCAAAATGGGTCATGATACTCAGTGAGTTTGACATTAAGTATGTAGAGAGAAAAGCTATTAAAGGGAAAGTAATTGTAGATCAAATGTTTGACGCACCTATAATAGATTATCAACCATTGAGCATTGAGTTTCTAGATGAGTCCATCATGCTTCTCACACATCAGACATGGACTGTGTTCTTTGATAGATCATTTACCCAACAGGGGTTAGGTTCTGTCCAATACTATTCATCACACCATAAAGGTACTCTCTACCAAAGGCATACAAAATTTTGTTTCCTTGCACAAATAATTGAATAGTTGTAAAATGGAATCACCCCTATTCAAATGTAAATGATGTGTAAATGTATGGGGGAAATATTAGATTCAATCCTAAATCCAAATTCCCAAAGTAGAGATCCAATTTGATCAACCAAAAGGTTAATGCACAATCGAATCAATCTATGGAGAATGTGAAAGAGAGAGAAAAACCCTATATTTCCCTATGGTAGAATTGAAGTGTTTAGAATTTGAAATAATTGAAATGCAAGTACTAACCTCAAATTAGGGCAAATCTAGAAAATGCCAAATTCTGATGTCTGTGTGTACTTTTGGGAAAATCTGCAACCTGTTTTAGACTGGAAATGCCACGATGGAGAAAACCCAGAAATCTTTTTCCAAGATGAGCTTAGGTTGACTTTGACCCTCATAAAAGGTCAAAGGCTAGATTCTTTATTTGAAGGTCAATTTTGATTTTGTTCGCAGATCTCGAAAGTTCACCGAAAAGGGTATCCAAATCCACTCTTAGATCCAAAATCCCACACCTGTACCTACAAGAAAAAGAGGATTTTTTTTGTTTGTTTGAGGGATTTGCCTCGGTCAAAGCCTGATTTGGAATCAACCTTAATATTGAAATTGAAATAAGAATGCTAGCAAGTAGTAGAAATGGATCTAACGATGAAGCTATGCAATTTGATAGAAATGTAATTGTATTTTGAATGTAAACAAGTATATTGATATGAAAGCTTGAACACACCAATGGAAAAATCAAACCTCCATGAGTGTATGCTTGGAATCCACCTTGATAGAAGAATGAATGGATCTTGAAGATGAACAAAGGATCTTGAAGGAAGATCACACCATCATGATGGCTAGATCTAGCGTTTGAATGATGAATCTTGGATGCTTGAACCAAATCCCTTCAATGGCTTGAATTCTTGAATCCTTGATCTTCAATGGAGAACTTGGATGGAGAAGAGAACTTGAATGCCTGAATGAATGCTTGCACTTGATCACCTTGAGAGATTGAGAGAAAAGATTACTTGAGGATGAGATGGAGAAAATGAGAGAGGAAGGCCTCCTTTTATAGTGAACTAGGGCACAATCCTCTAGAGGGGCCACCTTGGAGAATTAAATCTCAATTAGGTCTTAACCTTTAGAAAATATACCTAGATTAAATGCAATTAGAGGATTTACCATTTCAAAACCTGAAATAGCGAACTCGGAAGTGGAAAAATAAATATCCCCAAAACCTGATACTCAGAAATCAAGGAATTTGAAGATTTGAAAGAGGGGGGAAAAATTGAGGTTGGGACTGACCTAGTTAGGTACAAACTCAATCCTGACCTAGTTAGGATCAACCTCAAATTTGACCCTAGGCCCAGATCCAGTTAGAATTAGGATAGGAGGTCCTGGGGATGCCCGGAGACCTAGAGATGATATCAAAATAGGATAGAATGTCAGGGATAGGCACAAAATCCTATGATGACTATGATGAAGGCTAGGAGGACCTATTTCTAAGTCCTACCTAGAAAATAGAGCCATGAAAGAGGGAAATTAAGGAGAATCATCAGGATCCTAACCCTAATTTCACCTAGAATGAAGCAAAAAAGAAGTGGAAAGTGGGGATAAAGCTAGATCAAAGAAAAGATCAATTCAAGGCATCTAATATGACCCCAAATCACTTACTCAAAGGGCTAAATACTCTTAACATGGAAGTGCTTCCATTTTAAGATGATACAATAACATTGTTGAGTACGAAGCTCTGATCAATGGCATGAAGATAGTTGTTGAATGACATGTGGATGAACTTAAAGTCTTTGGAGACTCACAATTGGTCATCAATCAAGTTAATGACATCTATCAGACAAAGGATGATAAGTTGGTGCCTTATAAATGGATGGATGATGATCTAAGAAAGTACTTTGCATATATTACTTTCCAGCAGATTCCAAGAGCAGATAACAAAGCAGCGGATGCAATGGCTACTCTTGCCTTTGTGCTACAGATGCCAAAAAATGACTTCTGACATGAATTCCTCATGGAAACGTTAATCTACCCAGCCTACAATGCCCCTAAATCTAGGATGCTCTATTCAGTCATTGGACATGATTCATCCCATAACCATCATATCTACTCTTACCTCCATGACCATATTATTCTAGACACTTACACCCAGAATGAAAAAATGTCACCTAATCCACAGTGCTTCATGCTATGTCATTGTAGCTAATGACTTGTATAGGTGAGGTCCAGATGGTACCCTCCTTAGGTGTTTAGAGCCCGACAAGTCTAAACATGTGTTAGCTAAGGTACATGAAGGTATCTGTGGTTCTCATTTGAATGGCTTGACATTGGCTCGTAAGCTTATTAGAGCTGGTTACTATTGGCCAGATATGGAAAAGGAAGCTACACAATATGCTAAATCTTGCAAACAATGCCAGCTACATGGAAATTTGATTCACGCTCCTGCCAAGGAGCTCATTCCCTTCATCATTTTATGGTTGTTTTAGCAATGGGCCTTTGATTTGGTACGTCAAATTCATCCTTCTTCCTCAAAAGGACACAAGTTCATTATCACTGCTACATATTTTTTTACTAAATGGGTCAAGGTAGTGCCTCTAACCATAGCAGATGGCAAATCTATAGCCAGCTTTATACTAAATTACATCATCTTTAGGTATGGTGTACCCTCCTCGATAATCACTGACAATGGGGGGTAGTTCAAGAACAAAGATTTGAAGGAGTTATGCACTAAGTTCAAAATAATTTAGCACTGGTCTTCCATCTATTATCCTCAGGGTAATGGATAGGCAGAAGCATCCGACAAGATAATTCTCAAAATCCTACACTGCACAGTTCACAAATCTGGTAGAGATTGGCACCTCTAGATTAATTTGGCTTTATGGGCCTATAGAAAAAGCATTCGAACACCAACAGGGGCCATGCCCTTTTCCTTAGTTTATGGTGTGGATGCTGTACTACCTATTAAGGTTGAGATTCCTACTTTGCGAGTCTCTCTGAAGGGCCTCATTACTGATGATGATATTAGAATATCTCAGTTGCAAGAGCTAGAATTACTGGATGAACGTCGGAGAGTGGTGTTCGATCATATCAGATCATATTAGAAATGAATGTCCAAGAGTTATAATAAGAAAGTCAAACCAAGGGATTTCCAAGTGGGTGATCTCATCCTAAGAGAAAACCCTAAGAATCAACAACAGCAGATCCAGAAGGGAAAGTTTGAAGCAAATTGGCTTGGTCCGTACATTGTTACTACAACATTCGGGTCTGGTGCTTATCAACTCTCTACCACTGAAGGAGAAAAAATCAAAGAGCCGATCAACGCTCTACACCTAAAGAGGTTCTATAGTTGATACATCTTCTGCATGCTCCTTGTACATACTCGATTTTGAAAAAATCCTAAAAATTGCAAAATGTCTTTAAAAAAATGATCATCTTAGTGAAACCTGGTAAACAAGCACTTTGATGTATCTATTATCCTGGTGAAAACCTGGTAAATAGGTGCCTTGATAATACTAAAAAATATTGAAAAAATAAAAAAACACAAAAAAAAATCAAAAAATACAAAATACAAAAAAAATCAAAAAATTAAAAATACAAAAAAAATCAAAAAATAAAAAATACAAAAAAATTGACAAAATACAAAAAAACAAAAAATTGAAACAGAGAAAAATGTGCCATTGATGAAAACCTGGCAAACAGGCATCATGGTAGAAAAAATAGAATCTCTACCAAGATGGTGAAAACCTGGTAAACAGGTGCCTCTTGTTCCACAAAGCTATACCTATTACAACACCGCTTGGCTCTGCACAATTGCTCCTTGCTTTCCTGCTTTAGTTTGCTTTCCCGCTTTTCCTATTTTATGTTTGCTAGCTCATGCACTCGCTCTTGGTTACCTTCAAGATTTCTCTTGACT
Organism: Chamaecyparis obtusa; assembly: GCA_027943335.1. Classification (NCBI taxonomy): domain Eukaryota; kingdom Viridiplantae; phylum Streptophyta; class Pinopsida; order Cupressales; family Cupressaceae; genus Chamaecyparis; species Chamaecyparis obtusa. Next base: position 796,886 of record BSBK01003361.1, on the reverse strand, counting down.
CTACATGGATTGAAACTAGTCACACTTGGGGGCACCTTCCTGGTCTAGGGGGCATTGTCCTATCCCTTTCAGAGGATTTTCCTTGCATTAGTCACCAGTGGTTCTCACTATGTATTCCTACTGATGCCTAGCTATTATTGAGATTTCTCTCCTTGATGATCTCTCGTGTATCAGTCACCAGTGGTTCTCACTGTGTCTAGCTACTAATACCTAGCTATAGATTGAATCTGTCTCTTTGAGGATCTTCCTTACATCAGTCACCAGTGGTCCTCACTGTGTCTGCCTACTGATGTTTTGTTCGTACTTAGATCTCTTTGCTCGAGGACCTTTCTCATATCAGTCACTAGTGGTTCTCACTATGACTACCTGCTAACACTCGATTAGCGCTCTGATTTCTCCTTGAGACCTTTCCTCACGTCAGTCACTAGCGGTTCTCACTGTGTCTGTCTACTGTCACCGTCCTATTGAGACTTCTCACGAACATTGTATACTTCCGATCCGACATCAATCCTCTTAAACTACAAACTAAAACTGGATTTGTAACTTTTTGAAGCATGTTGAGCTTTCCTTTTGTGTGCTTGTATTTTCTCTTTATCATTCCTCCTCGAGCAACTCTAGGATGTCTATCTTAACTGAGAGATGCAAAGACTGGGGGCATGATCTTTTCTTTGCTTTTTGTTGGTTGGTTTAGTTCCAATGATCCATAGGATCCATATAAGAGGGATGTCCACTATGAGATCCTTCATCTCATGTTGGATGGCCATGTGTACCTCAACTCCTTTTATATGGAAACTTTGGTGAGGTTGGTTCTTCTCCTTGTCTATTTCAGTGACTTCTTTCTGCTACAAGTGAAATTGCAAACGAGCGTCCTGCCAAGTGAACGTAAGGGTCATTGCAAGCATTCTTAAAATTCTCATCAATAACTTAGCAAAAGGAGGAACTCTCATGTATCTGGCATGTTTGTATGCAAGAAACATTCAGGTCATTCTAGAAACTATTCTTTGATGCTTATGTTAACTTGCTAAATCAAAAGGATTAGGTGTTCAGGTCATTCTAGCTTCTTGTGCCTTAATGCTTACACCTCATTCTGAAAAATCTAAGACTAATGTCATATTCATATTCTCATGATTGCAATGTCAGTGAGGGTTGTATGACATCCTACAATCATCTGATACTAAAAAATCTGTGATGATAATTATCTAATGGGTCCAACAACCAAGTCCTAGGGATTGCATCTAGCTTAGGCTTGCACTTTCATTCTAGGCTTACATAGCGATAATATTTTGATGCTCACTTCATGGTAATCTTCTAGATTTATTCACCGATGGTTCTCATCTTATGTCCCAGGTTCATCTTGACTACACAAGTGTCTGATCCTCGCTCTCGATCTCAAAAATGTTCTTTTGGTTAGTACCTGTCATGTATTGCAATATCCTGCATGAGATGATTAGTACCACACATTGCATTCACAAAGTGCATTACCATAAACTCATATGCATACATTCTACACCTACATATTCATATACATGTACATCCATCATAAGCATAAATCAAATCATACATTGAATTTGTCTATCATTGCATTCCACATTCAATACATATATACCAATAAAACATCTACACATTCATTTGCATATTCATAAAGGAACCATGTACATCTCATATCTACTCATCTAAATCATATAGGAAACATCTCATAAAACATCAACATGAAAGTAATATATGACACGTGTAATGATACCAAAAAGACAAGCTCATATATATATCGATCAAATGTCAGTAAACAAAACAATGGTGCTACTCGAGCACAATCTATAAAAAATGGGGCTGCAATACATCATGATGAATCCTAATCTAACTCTGGCCATCACCACCTAGAGGAGGTGGAGGAGGTGGCATATCTTGTTGTGGTGGTGCTTGTGGGGGAGGTCCCTGTGGAACCATTGGTGCTCCGGCATATGATGAAAATTGTGGAACATGGTCTGCTAACTTTGGAACAACACTGACATACACTACATAGTAGTAGGCTGACTAGGTAGCCTCGTATCATGTCTCTACCTGAGCCCTCGCCAGTGTCTCCCATAGCTCTTAGATCTCTTGATCTCTCTCTGCTATCTAGGTATCCTGAAAGATGACCTATATGTCACGATTTTCCATCTCCCTCTGTACTTGTTGAACTCTATCTCAGCTCCTCCATAGTGCCTCCTGTAGCTGTGAAACCTGATCTCCAGGAAGTGGTCCCTGTGAAGCCTGATCCTGCATGACCATTTCCTCGACTATGCCTCCTTGTTAGGAGGCTACTGCTATGATGTATCCCCTATCTTCTGTCTCATGGACCCCTGCTGCTCCCTACACCAGAGTTTGTACCAATCTGCCTAGGATGGATGGTAGTCTATCTAGTCCTCTACCTAGGTACCTACTGCAACTTTGCAACCTGTTGTTGAGTTACCTACTACTGATGTGGTGGTAGATGCACCACCTGTTGTGCCTGCTGACCCATACCAATAGGATCTATAAATGTCAAGAATGGATGCGCCAATAAATGATCCATGTATGCCAGTGTCATCCCTACATCTGTAACATCTTCCATATAGTCCCATAAGGTTGGCATCACCCATGCCTCTACATACATCACCCCTAGTCTAGCCTAGGTAGCCAACCCTTCTTCACCTCATTGGTGAAGTGAGCATACCCGTAATACTCCTAAGATATGTCCTGGGGCCTCCCAAACTGCCTTAGGACCCGTGATAATGGGAACCACTCAATGATACTAATAGTGCAACCTATCAAAGGATGTGAAAAAAACATGTGAGGGAGCTCATGCCTGGCATCCTCCCATACCTTTTTCCTTGCCCATGGTTTCCATATCACTACTACCATGTTATCCAGCTAAGCCCTCCACTGCTTAGTCTTACCCAGCGCTAGCTGAGTGATCGATCTACCATACCTATAAATGTATAGCTCCAAAGGCTATCTCGTATCATGAAAGACTAGCCTGCATACATGAACATGCTCCCAAGCCCATATCTGCAACACAAATACTCCTCCTGCCATGCTCTGTGCTTCCTGATACATGAGCTCGTGTATCTCATGATACATTTGCGCTAGCATGCACTGGCCCCATCCAAATCTCACAGGTGGTTGCTATAACATCCTATGTAGCATCCTGCCCTAGCCACACTCCAACCTGTGCTGCCCTCTGTATGGCATCAAAAAATAGACCAGGAATGCTGCTAGTACCACTTCTAATATGTGCCCAGCACCATACTGGCCCAACCCAATCCTCCTAGGCGATGGCCCGACCCATCACTAGATCATCCTAGATCTCTATGAGTGCCAATGTGCCAGCTCTCGACTGTGTATCGTATTACACACGTGTGCCATGGAACGATAATCTCAAGATCCTGTAAATGTCCTCCAAGGTCACTGTCATCTCCCCCTATGAAAATTGGAATGTGTTCATTTGCGAGTGGAAATGCTTGACTAGTGCACCTAGTAACCTGTGATTCACCCAAATTTTAGGTACATCGTGCAGATAAGACAATCCTAATCCATCAATATGTGCACCCTCTATATCATCCAGACGCCGCACTAGCTCACTAGTGACTAGATGGTGAGATCTAAACACAATGTCCAGGAGGTCAACCTGAAATGCAAGTGATGACACTCAATCAGTATCTCAATCATGATGGTTTTCAAAGCAACAATAATAATTGAAAGTATGCACCTATCCTAAACATGCCTCTCAAACGCTCTACTTGGTTGAACTTACGAAAATTTGGGCAAACACTTTAAAACTCTATAGCAGTTTCCCATGCGAGGAAGTAGGATCCTCATGTGAGATTGTTCTCAGCTCGTGCAAGAAATCATCACTGAGGGTTTCTCATGCAACATCAACGCCCACCTCACATGAACCCGTAGAGGTACCCCATGCCAGGAAACCCTCTTTGCATGTTTCCTTGTGCAAGATGCGTTCTAGGCACACGCAAGGAAACTGTTTCCTCATGTGAAGTTTGGTGGGAAGATTCCTAACATGCCCTAAATTCATCCAAATCTACTCTAAAAAGTGTTAAAAATTGAAATGCAAGCTAAGTTTTCGACTACTCACAGGTGGGTCATAGTCCGCCAGCCGACTATGTCATCGGGAGTGCTCAAATCTATATAATCTCACTAGAACACTCTCCATTTTTCTCAGAGCTCTCTAAATCACTCAAAGTCAAAGGATGCAAATGAATTGAAAATGACCCCTCTGGGCCTTATATAGGTTTTGACCTAATTTTCAAAAGTGCTATGTTTTGTGTGAAAACTTCACCCTTGGCTAAATTGACTGCTCTGAATCTATTTTCGGGATCAAAATCAAAATTTGATTTCTCTAGATAGCTCAAATTTGCATTTTAAAATTTTTAGGACCAACATGATTGGTCGCTTGTATAGTCAACCTTCTGATGTCATTTTCTACCAAAATCTCATCTCATCATCAACTACTCGACCTCTTCAAATTTTTCAACTCAAGTCAATTATAGTCAACCTTGGTCAAACTTGGTCAACAAGACCTCCAAATCACTCTAGATTGCTTCCGGATCTTCTCGATCTTCTGTAATCTGTTCTGAGTTCTTCTAGATCTCTGATTTTATCTCTATCTGCAACCCATTATTGTCAATCATCTTTATGATGTGTCATCTTTCAATTTCACTCCTAAGGGGGCAAGATGATTGCATCATTGAATCAATCTTTAATCAAATCTTGAGTCAATCTGATCTAAATCAAAAGTCCTCATCACTAGGGGAATCTCATCACTTGGGGCATATTTAGTTTTTCATACCTCACGGTCAAAATTAGATGTTCCATGATCTTGAATCACTAGGGGCATCTTTGTGCCTTGCATCTTGTCATTGATCTATTAGATATCTGAGCAATCTAACTCAGATCCTCGAGGATCAAACTTTGTTCTGGAGATGGTTGTCAAAATCTCATTAGGTATTGGGGCAATCTAACCTTGATCCCTGAAAGTCAAGATTCATTCTAGAGATGGCTCTTGAAAGTTCTTTCTGACCGATATCTAGGCAATCTAACCTAGGTCTTAGAGGACTAAGCTTCATTCTGGATATAGTCTTGAAAATTTGCATCAGTTATCATTTAATCAACGGGTATTGGGGCAATCTAACCCTGACTCCTAAAGATTGAGCCTTATTCTGGGGACAGTCTTACTAAAAGTGGTAATCCAACCAATGTCTTCACAATCTAACTTAGACTTCAGGGAATCAAGCTTCATTCTGGAGATGGTTCTACAACTTGATCTGATAAATGTCTTGGCAATCTAACCTTGACTTTCGAGGGTTAAGCTCCATTCTGGAGATAATCCTGAAACCTCATCAATTGTCACATCAGATTATTCTTTGAATCAACACGTTGCTCGCACATCAATTCAAAGAGGGGCAAAATGTAATACCCCAAAATTGCCATCTCGTTATCCTAACCAATTTTGTTGCATTTAGTCTCATTCCTTCAAATTTCTACATCATCAAAGTCCTATTTTACTAGGCAATTCTATCCTCCAATTGACTTTACTTGACTTGGTGTCAAATGCAGAAAACCTCAAATTTGCATAAATTACATACTATATTTAATTCCTAAATATCAACTTTTATTAGCTAAATAAACCCTAGTATGATTAATTAATTTAATTATAAAGTCCTATAACTTTAATTAAATTAATTATACCCCTTTTAGCTAATACACATCAACAGGAATTAAATAATATTTAGTTCTTTAAATGAAATATCCTTAATTTGAATTTAATTATTCAAGTAATTGGAAAAGTCACCCATGTGGCCATATTTCATTTATTTAATTAAATAATCTCTCCAAATTGTTTCACCTCCCACCAAGGAGACAAAGGGTCGACTGTTTCTTTGCAAGAAACTCTTTAATCTCCACCAGGGCTCTTCTATAATAGAACCTTCTCATTCCTCATTTGAGGAGGCAAATTTTGAGTATCAAAACTCTGGCAAATTATTGTCTCATTCTTTTGCATTCAAAGCTATTTTCATATTGCATATTAGAGTAATTTTCATTCTTAGATTAATGATGCATTTTCATGCTTAATCTAGTTTGTTTACATGTTCTTAGATTAATGCTCATTTTATTACAAGTTTCTTAGATTAATACTGCACTCTCATGCTAGTTTGCTTTCAATTGCAGTCATTTCTTAGCATTAAATCCTCCATTTTAGGACTTGGTCTATGGTTGCTGGATTCTCAATTTTTAGAGTTACTCAAAACTCCACCTAAATAGGAGGCAACAGGTCGATTCATACGGGCATGCAAAATTAGTAATTCATATTCATTTTCATATGTGACTGATGAGTAATGACTATGTTGAAGTCTATGGCTGAATAAGAGGTCCACATTTAGCTATAAACACATCCCAAAAGGTGGAATCATCCACAATGGTTTCATGAGGAAGAGATTAATCAACATCCCAATCCAAAGGTTCATCCCAAATAGGAGGATTATCATCGCTATCAATAAAGCACATTGTAGAAGCACCATAAATAACTAAAGCTTGATCCCTAAAGGGGAAGGAAGGTAAATTATATTCTAAAGTAGGCTCATAGAAAAGAACTGTATTAGGAGAATGATTAACATCAATCCCCAACTAATCTCTGTAAAGGTCAATTGAAGAGGTTGTGGAGGAGGGTGAAATAGGAATAGGATCAATGGAGATCTCACTCGAACAATTTTCATCCTCACTTTCATGTACCTCATTAAGGGATCTATCCTCTTTTGCAATAAAAGCCTCATCAAAGTATTCAAAACAAAAATCATACATGTTGAACACAAAGTAATACTACAAGCATGAAAAATGTAAATAATCTTGTATTTTGAAAGAAATTTTGCAATTTTTTTTGTATTTTTGAAATATAAATGCAAGAGCATAAAAGAAATCTACTTTTGTAAGCATGTAAGATATAACACAAAATGTAAATCTAACACCAAAAAAAAGAGAGTGATCTATCACGGGCTCACCAAAATGTAAGATGAAGGTGAACACACAAGGTAATACAAAGGGAGATCTAACACCATAAAATAAAGAGTTGTCTATCGCGGGTTCACCAAAATGTAAGATGAAGGTGAACACACAAGGTAATACAAAGGGAGATCTAACACCATAAAAGAAAGAGTTTTTGTAAACGAGTTCACCAAAATGTATGATGAAGGTGAACACATAAGACAATACAAAGGGAAATCTAACACAATAAGGCATCTAATTCCACAAAAGATAGGGGGTAAGTTTCTCAAGTTCACCAAAATGTAAGATGAAGGTGAACACACAAGATAATATAAAGGGAAATATAACACCACAAACACAATAGGGCATCTAATTCAATAAAAGATAGGGGGTAAGCTTGTCGGGCTCATCAAAATGTATGATGAAGGTGAACACACAAGGTAATACAAAGGGAAATCTAACACCAAAAAGAAAGAGTTGTCGTAAAACGGGTTCACCAAAATGTATGATATAAAATATGGTATAGAGTCTAGAACAATAGGAGTTTGCACATAAAAGAGACCCCAAAACAATTATTTTACACATAAATGAAATTATAATGATATGGTAAGGTAAATCTAGAAGACTAATATTGAAATGAAGAAATAAAAGGTACTTACCCCTAAACAAGAATCGATTGAAAACCCTGTCAGATGGTCTAAGAAACTACTAATTTTTGTGTTCTTGAATCGAAACTGTGAGATCTACAAAACCCATAAATATTTTTATTTTATAAGAAAGGTCATCCTTGACCCAAATGCAGGGTAAGATCTTACCCCAAAAAGTCGACCTTGACCTGCATTGCTCTGACAGAAATTCTGTTTGCGGGTCGTGAAAGTTCGACGAAAAGAGTATCCAGATCTGCACTGATATTTGTTGTTTTGTACCTGTACCTGCAAGAAAAATGGTTTTGTTTGTTTGGGGGGAGGGTTTTGCCTTAGTCAAACCCCAATTTAGGAATTAACCTTGAAATTGAATTGAAATTGCATAGATAAACAAAGTAAATAGAACAATTCACCTTTCTTATGTTGAAATCCTTATGGAGGATTTGAATCCTTGAATCCACAAGTATGGATGTTCCAAATGAATGTAGGATTTCTTAGATCAATTGTCTTTAGATCTTAAATACCAATCTTGAGTGGATCTTGGATTAGGAAGAGGCTTGAATAGAAATGGATGGAGGAATCTTCACCAAGAGAGCTCCATAGATCTTGAATCCTTCAATGGCTAGCAATGTATCTCCTTGATGAATTGAATGCTTGAATGCTTGAAGGCTTGAATGCTTAAATGCTTGATGGAGAAAACTTGATTCATGAAGACTTGATCATGAAAGTGGATGGAAAAAATGAGAGGAGGCTCCCTTTTATAGTGATCTAGGGCACAAACTTCTAGAGAGGCCACATAGAAAACAATAATTAAGGGTCCATGACACAAAAATCTAGAGAGGTGCACATGGAGAGGAAATTAAATTAAAGTCTTGACACAAAACTCTAGAAGGGATCCACCCTTAAGATAGAAATAAAAATAATTATTTAAGAGCCTTGTCACAAAATTCGAGGTAAGGCCAACCCCAAAGTTAATTTGAGCTTTAGGGACAAAACTCGAGAAAGACTAATCTCAAATAATAAATTAGGAATCCTATACAAAGCTCGAGAAAGGTCCATCTCAAATATTAATTTGATAATTCAACACTTAACCCAAGAAATAGTGGCCCTAAAGAGGGAAAAGACAAAATTTTGATGAAACCCTGAAACTGGGACCTAACCCCAAAGACCCTGGACGCTAGGGTCAAGGTTGAGGATGACCTTGACCCAAAGAGTCAGGACCTCAGGAAATGTGCCCAAGTCTCAGAAGTAGAGAGAAAAGGCAGAAAAGAGGGGCAGAATAGGCAGATAAGCACAAAAGCATGAAAGTATCTGAATGAGGATCAAAATAGCTGACTAAGGGAGGCTAAAAGGTCTCAACATGGAGTGCGTCCATTTTAAGATGATACAATAATTATGTTATAATATTAATTAATAATTATGTTAATTACTTATATATGTAATTATATTGGTGTTTAGTAATTATAATTCATAAATTAATTTATATAATGATTTTTGTAAATTGATTTACGAAGGTTAATATTATTAAAATTTAATTATATTAGTATTCAAAAATTATATTTAATAAATTAATTGTCTAAGGAACATTACAAATTAATTTATTAAAAGTTAAATTGATATTCTGTCAATTGAATATTGGGTTATTAATCCAGTCAATTATGACTTAAGATTATTGAAATTAATAACATTAAATAACCTATTTTGATAAGACAATAAATACATTTCATTTGTGTGTGTGTTTTATGTCATGGTGTTTTATGCTAGGGAGTTTGTTTTGTTAGTTTTGATTATGATTAATTGATCATGCAAGAGAGTACATCTTAGGTGAAATTTTGTCTTTTGAACTTAAAATTATTTTATGAATTTATTTATTTTACGTGTTGAGTTCATATGGTGAAAAGTTTATAACCATTTTGGTGTCTTGATTATGAGAGTATTATTTTGGGTATATTTGTGATGTGATGTCATGTTTCTATTAAGTCTCAATCCTTACTCTATTTGAACTCGAGGAGGTGAAGACCATTATGTTATTGAGATTTTAATTACTTGGTCACCTTGTTTCTTTTATTGTGGTTGATCTATATCTTAAGTGATGGTCTTTGATTTTGTTGTAATCCATGTTTGGAGAGAGATTCTTTGATGCTTTTGATGATCATTTGATCTTGTGATGTAAGCTATGAGAATTGGTAATTATTTATTGAGATGTCCAGTATGGGATGGACAGTTTGGATCCTTATATAGGATGAGTTATTTGTTATGCTCCACCACTTGTCTTTGATGACATTCATGGTTAATTGATTTATGGTTTTGATTTACTTTCTCTTTGGTTATTTTACTAGGAGCATTAGGGTAGGTTATCTAGGAGCATAGAGAAGTGGCTTACTTTAAATGTGTTGGAGCTCTAAAGTGGTTGTCTGTGTATCTGTTACCACAATTTTCCTATTCTATACAAATTTGGCTAAAATCTATCCCCAGGTCCCTATTTTAACCTTGCCAAGCATCCTTGAAAAATTCATGGTGTTCTGCCCTATTCACTGGCCTCTACAAATTTCTAAATCCCCTAGTCTACAGTCCAAAAAGATTATTGTATTGTAAAATCTTGTAACCCTAATTAGGTTTTGAATCTGGCCTGTGTGCTAGGTGGAGGTGTATATAGTTTTTTTTTGGAGCCTTAGTACTCAGAGAGTTCACATTTTGTAAAGGAGAGAGTCCACTTTTGAAAGAAAGTCATCCTTTCTCAGAAGGCTATCCATGGTATCTTCTCTACCCTCTATTCTTCTACTCTTTGTAATCTCCCATTGATTATTCAAACATTGCAGAGGTATTTTGTGACAATTCTTCATTTCCCTATGCTTCCTTGTCTGAATCATCTCTTAATGAATTGAAGTCTATGCATGTTTTCGATGACAACTTAAGGTTCCTGATCCCTCTTACTTTCTGTAATTGTGTCTGTTATTGTGTTTGATCTGATTTAGATGTTTTTGTGGACATACTTCAGCCCCCCTAACAGTCTTGTCTCAATCCTACACCGAGTTGCAGAAGTGAATATCTTCTTGCAGGTCATAGGTTGTGTCTTATGTTTAGGCCCTCCTATGAAACAGTTATGCAAGCCTATTCAATAAGTTGTGACCTACTAGACCTAAGCCTTTCATTGATTCTATCCCTCTATGCTTCAATTCATACTCTAATTTTGGTGTATCACCTAGTAGGTAGTTTTCTTTCAGTCATTTCCCTTTCCAAGCATTCCTTCTATCCCTTTCCCTCAAGTTTTACTTTCATGTCTAGAAGCAAATTAAGGCGATTATCCAAGAGGAACCAGCCTAGAACCTGGAGGTCTCATCTCAGTTAGCAAAGGTCCCACACCTAGAGATGATTCCCATGTTATACTAGGTTATCAAGACCATGAGAGCTTGAAACAAGGGTGCAAACTTAGTGTATAACAACTCTGGCACACCTGGTGGGACTAGAGATCAAATTGAAGTCCAAAGGTGCTCCTGTTTGTTCATCTGCAAAAGGATTAAAGAAGTTCAATACACAAGGACTATCAGTATAGACGTAAGCTCAAGGATTCCCCACCTTGGTGCCAGTGTATAACAACTCTGGCACGCCTGGTGGGACTAAAAAAGAGACTATTGTTTGGAGATTATGTTATCTCTGATATACAGATTGTATAACACAAACTTTTAGAAGTGTTCTATCAAGTATATCTAGCGACTCCACTGATTTCAAAGATCCAGGCCAAGCTTGTTCAAAGTTTATGAGAAAGATTGAGACTAGGAGCTCAAAGCCTACTAAATTTTTAGAGTTGCCCTCAAAAAGAAGTTATAAAGGTAGGTCAACTCAAAGAACATCCCCTGCAAGGAGAGTTCAATCAACACCACCAGATACCTCAGAAAGTAGACCTTTTCCCTTTCATTCTAGAAGAAGAGGCAGATCTCTAACCAGAGATCTAGAAGAAGATTCAAATCCAGCATCAAATACAACTCACATAGTTGTTAATCTTCAGATTCCAACTCCTACAATGGCAAGATAGTTTTCTTTTGCACCTTTCAACCAAGGAAGTCCATTAGCCTTTTCTCAACATCATGATGTGCCCTTGGTGGCACTAAAAAGTATACCTGATTTCACAGGTGAAGGGTAGATAACTACTTTTGAACACATAAGAGATGTGATCACCATCTACAACATACACAACATAACTCAAGAAGATGTGGCCACAAAATTATTAGCAGCCTCTCTAAAAGGTAAGGCTCTTGAATGGTTTAGAACTCTAACTGTTGGTTCCATTACTTCATGGGATGAGTTAGGAGATGCATTAAGTAAGCATTTTGAGGATAAATCAGATAACTTGTCTCTAGTTGAGCAGTTAATAACCATTAAGAGAGACCCTCAAGAGCAAATGACAGAATACAATAGTAGATTCCTCAAAACATGGAATAGAATTCCAGTTTCTGTGAGACCATCAGCTGACCATGCTTTTCTATATTACTTGCAAAGTCTAAATGGTCAAATTTCTATCATGATCCAATCTATGGGTGGTACTTCCTTACCCCAAGCTTTTGACATAGCTGTCAGGGCTGAAAATTGTTTAATCCAAATAGGCATGATTGCTAGAAGGCCACCAATGCCCATCTTTCCTAGCCTTCAGCCCATTGCACCTGCACAAGTACCCCCATTTACCCCTATTCCCACCATATTAGCACCTTAGGCTAGTACTAGTGGTCAAGAGCTAACAACAAGTTTCTCTCAAGAGCTGCAAGAGATAAAGAATAGCCAACAGAGCAGTCAACAAGAAATGACAAAATTTTTTGTAGACCTTGACTAAAGAAATTACAAATCTAAAGAAACAAGGTCAAGGAATCAGACCACCCTTCCAGCCACAAGGCCAAGGTCCTAATCAGCAATATCAAAATCAAGGATAGCCTTATCAACAAAATAGGCCACCATACCAAGGAGGCTATCAAGGACAAAGGCAAAGTTTTAATCAGAGACCATTCCAACCATATAACCCTGCACCTCTAAATTCTACAAATCCAGTGAGGGATATGGTCCCTAGTCAAAATAATGTGGCTATGGATAATGAATGGTGCTTTCCTTGTAATCAGCCTCATAATCAGGCTACATGTTCAAATGGATGGATGAACCAAGCTCTAATGGTTCAAAATGCCTCACAAGCTCAATCAGAGGTTTTATCCAATGGGTTGGTGCCTCAACAAGAATCACAAGAGAATGAGACTGCTCTTTTCAATTGGGAGCAACCAGACTTCAATGGAGCCAATGATGAAGTTGTTTTTTTTGCCTATACAAGAGCAAAAAAGAGAGCTCAAGACATGGAAAGAGCAGATTCCAATACCAAAGCCACTACATCTACAGAGCCACTGCAACAAGCTAATCCCATCACACCTAAGGAGGCTCCTGTCATTACAAGCAAAGAAGGCCAACATTCCAAAGAGGTGGAGCCCATCATAGCAAAGGCACAACAAAGAGTACACAATATAACACCTTTTAATATTGTAGACAACATGAAGAAGGTCAACATTACCATGTCCATGTGGGACTCTTTGGCTCTTCTAGGATAGCCTAAAATTTTGAAGAAAGCCATGACAGAAGTAGCAACTCCTCAACCTACAAAAGAAGCTGCAAAGCCAGTGTTGGTTAAAACTGATCAAGAAAAGGAGGCTCCAAGTGGAAACTCCAAGGCCAATGCCATGCAAGATAGGAACTCAAAGCCACCTCCCTTTTATGTATCTCTAATTATTGAAAAATATTTAGTACATAATTGTATGGTAGATAGTGGAGCTACTAGCACTGTAATGCCCAAGAAAGTAGCTGACCAATTAGGACTAAAATATGAACCCTTTCAAAAGAAGGTTACACAACTTGATGGATCCTCAGTCAATACTATAGGTGCGGCTAAGGACACTAGTCTGATCCTACATGCTAGTCCTAATTTCTCCATCCTCCTTGATATATACATCATAGATCTCCCTGCTTTATTTGCCATATGTCTTTCAAGGGAGTTTACAGCTAAGATAGGAGGCTACCTATCTTCTAACTGGTCTCACATGCTTTTTCATACAAGATATGGTACCAAGGTCACCATTAAATTAGAACCATTGGTAGCACACCATATAGAGCCATATGTATCCAATGCCATCAATGCAAACTGCCCTATATTTGATAACAGTGACTTCCAAACCATTAGAGAAGTAGACACTAAGATAGAAAGTATCCCTGATATTCTTCTAGATGAAAGAGCTTCAGAGGCCCAAGAAAATCTTATTTGGGATTTTGGTTTGGGAAGTTATTTGATACAAGAAAGTGGAGTCATAGAGCCAAGCCTTCTCAAAGAGGACACTGATTTAGAGGATCAGAATAATTAGGTTTGGGAGCTATTTTTTGATGGAGCTAGAAGAAGACATGGTTCTAGTGGTGGTGCTATGCTAGTGTCCCCAAAAGGAGAAAGGTATTATACTACCTTTATATTCAATTTCTCCTGCACTAGCAACATTGCAGAGTATGAAAGTCTAGTCAATGGACTAGAGTGGGCTAGAAAAGGAGGGCTTAAGGCCCTAAAGGTTTATGATGATAGTGAGTTAGTTGTCAGCCAAGTTAGAGGGATAAGTGCAACCAAGAATGACACCTTGAGAGCATACAAACATAGATTTTGGGATGCAATTGAAGATTTTTGTGCTTTCAATATTGTTGCTATCCCTAGGAAGCTAAATCAAAATGCAGATAGGTTAGTTGATGTTGGATCTCAGTATGAAATTCCAAATAGTGTTTCAAAAGAAATAGATTAATAGCATATCAAAGTGATTGTTAGACCTTCTATTCCTAATAATGATGTCAATTGTCAAGTGTTTGACAATGATGAACAAATCCTGCAATGCTTGTTTGAAGAAGATGTTTTTTCATAGTACAATCAAGATAGGCTATCACAAAACTATGGTGATCAGGTAATACAACTGAAGTCCAACAAGATGCCTAAAGGTCTTGTCACCTTAGAGACTATCTTCAACAAGGATGATGAAGTTAAGAGAAGCAAAGATGGCCTGGTAGTTCAACAAGAACATTGTGTTGAATTAGAGTTGGAACTAGGTAGGAGCTTACAATTTAGAAAAGTAAACACTGATTTGGAAAAGTAGGATTACATCCAATTATTCAAAGAATTATGTGATGTGTTTGCATGGAAATATGAGGACCTCAAAGGTTTTGATCCTGCCCTTGCCCAACACACCATTGAGTTAGAACCTAATGCCAAACCGGTGAGGCAAAAGCAAAGGCATGTTAATCCCAAGCTTGAGCCACTTATGCATAAAGAAGTGCTCAAATTGATAGAGAGTGGTATCATCTACCCCATTAAGCATACTAGCTGGGTTTCCAACCTTTTTCCTATCAGGAAGAAGAATGGGGAGCTGAGGTTATGTGTTGACTTCAGGGATCTTAACAGAGCCTCATTAAAAGATCACCATCCACTACCCTCTATGGAGAAAATCTTACTATGTGTCTCTAGATTTGAGAGATTTTCATTATTGGATGGCTATTCAGGATACAATCAGATCCTGGTTAATGAAGAGGATCAATATAAGACTGCATTTAAAACCAAGTGGGGAACCATGGCTTATCAAAAGATGCCCTTTGGTTTGTCAAATGCAAGTGCTACTTTTCAAAAGGCAATGGATATGGCCTTTAAGAGCCTCATGTACAGGTTTGTGTTGGTCTACTTAGATGACATAACTATCTATTCAAAGCATGTAGCCGACCATATCAAACATTTGAGGAAGATCTTTGAAAGGTGTAGAGAATTTGGGATATCTCTTAATCCCAAGAAATGTGTGTTTGCAGTCCATGAAGGAAAATTGTTGGGATATGTAGTATCCAAAGAAGGGATCATAGTAGATCCTGAGAGGATTGTAGCCATCTTAGAGCTACCCTTGCCACATCACAAGAAAATTCTCCAATCTTTCATAGGAAAGATTAACTTTGTTAGGAAGTTCTTGCCTAACATTGCAAATTTACTCAAGCCCTTGACGACCATGTTGAAGAAGAGTTCAACTTTTAGTTGGACCAAAGAAGGGAGAGTCAATTTCCAAGCTATCAAAGAGGCCTTAATAGAAGCCCTTGCTCTCCTAAACCCAAATTTCAGTAAGGATTTTATCCTTTATGCTTATGGAGGTCATGATGCTATATCTGCAATGTTGACTCAAGAAAATTCAAATGGATTGAAGCAGCCTATTGCTTTCTTTAGCAAAGGTTTAGAGGAGTATGAATAGAGATACTCTTTTGTAGAGAAACATGTACTTGCTGTGGTAAAGAGCCTTAAAAAGTTCAGATATTTGTTGACCCATAGAAAGGTACACTTGAAAGTTACTCATCCAAGTGTCAAAGAATCTTTTCTTTCCAAAGACCTAAATGAGAAAAGCGCTGGTTGGATCACCAAGGTGATGGAATATGACATAGATATTCAAACTACCAAGCTAGTTAGAGGAAGAGGTCTTTGTGAGAATTTGGCAAAGGATGAAAGTTCAAAGAAATTAGAGAAAATAGATGCATCTCTGGTGGTGCATTCTATAGAAGAACAAGCCAAGGCAACAAGCTGGTTGCCTAATATGATCAATTATTTGAAGACAGGACAATGTCCTACAGGTTTGGATTCAGTAAAAAGGAGATATTATAGATTACAATCTATTCCTTTTGTGTTGATAAATGAAGTTATTTTTAGAAAGGATCACAGTGGTGTCCTTTTGAGATACATTGATTCAGAGAAGATAGCTGATGTTCTATTTGAGTTTCATGATGGACCTTCTGGAGGTCATTTCTCTCCTAGGACTACTACTTTTAAAATCATGAGGGTTGGATACTATTGGCCATCTATCTTGAAGAATAGTCATGAGTACATGAGAAAATGCATCAAGTGTGCCATGTTTGCAGGAAAAGAAAGGCTTGCAGCCTTGCCCCTACAGCCAGTCAGAACAGAGCAACCTTTCATGAAGTAGGGTATAGATTTCATAGGAATGATCAATCCTCCATCTAGTGCAAGACACAAGTGGATAATCACTGCAACTGATTATTTCACTAGATGGACAGAGGTAGTTGCCTTAAAAGAATCAAATGAGAGTGTTGTATTAAGTTTTTATGATGACATAGTTCATAGGTTTGGCACTCCTGATTCCATAATTTCAGATAATGCATTGGCATTCACAAGCCTCAAAGTCTCAGAGTGGGCAATCAGGAATGGCATTTATCTAAATACTAGTTTGAATTACTACCCTCAAGGAAATGGCTTAGCAGAATCAACAAACAAGAACTTGATTAGGATAATCAAGAAGATTCTCCAAGACAACCAGAGGGATTGGCATACTAAACTCAAGTCTGCATTATGGTTAGATAGAATTACCCCAAAGAAGATCATTGGGAATTCTCCTTATGTGCTAGTGTATGGTAGAGAGGCCAGGTTGTCCTTTTCAACTGAATTACCAGCTCTAGACTTAGCCACTCAATATGCTCTGTTTGAAGAAGGAGATCCTTTGCAGATCAGATATGCTCAGTTGATGGAGTTAGAAGAATTCAGAGACAAATCAATGCAGGATATGAAATTCCATCAGATCCAAACAAAGAAAAGCTTTGATAAAAGAGCTAGGGTTAAAAATTTCAAAGTTGGGGATGTAGTCATCAAATGGGATGAATTCAGATCCAAGCCTGGCAGACATACCAAATTTAATTCATTTTGGGGTGGACCATTTGTTATAATAGAGTGCAAGGGGTCTAATGCTTTTCAACTATCAACTCTTGAAGGAGACGCCTTTCCAATATCAGTGAATGGTTTCCACTTGAAGCCCTGCTTTGAGGTTAATCCCTCTCTGTAAATTCTTGTAAGTGTGTTTTTTCTTTGTTCCCCTATTTTCTAGGTTAGTTTTCTACTTTTCAAGAAGTGCATGTGCACAAGTTTGTCTCTTTGGTCCCAGTTTGTCTCTGTCGAAGTTTTATGTTCCTGTAGTGACCCCATGCCCAATGGATTGTTTATAGGCCACTGGTTTCCCATGTCTATCAGGCTGACATCCAGCAAAAATCACCAAAATGTTACCACAATTTTCCTATTCTATACAAATTTGGCTAAAATCTATCCCCAGGTCCCTATTTTAACCCTGCCAAGCATCCCTAAAAATTTCATGGTGTTCTGCCCTGTTCGCTGGCCTTTGCAAATTTCTAAATCCCCTGGTCTGTAGTACAAAAAGATTCATAAAAGTATCCGTTACATGAAAAAACCCTAGAAAACCCTTTGTCCTATTCTAATTTGTTGTTACTTTATCGGCCACTTAAGTCCCTCGATTCCCATGTGCGCTTTAATCCTATTGGCTGGTCACAGGTTCTCTTATTTCCCCAGCGGTTATCTTTTCCATTCAACAATTCAGCAACTACAGTGTTTCTCTCAGTCGCTTAATGTTTCACAGTGACTACTAAATGACTAGCGACTCAGCAAGTGGTTAATGTTTCCTTTGGTCGCATGGTCGCTTAATTGACTCAGCGGTCTTAGATTTGTGGGGTCCCAATCTCGAAGGATCAACGATCATTGTAAGTTCACAAAGGGTTTGTCAAAGGCTTGCGATCTTGCAACAACCGTTGATTCTTCCAAGTGTGTTGCGCTTCAAACCTTGTGTGGGTCCATTGCCATGTTGTCCTATGTGGAAGCTCCTGATTGGCCAAAGGTTGTGATGTGTAAAATTGTCAGTGTGGGCCTAACATACTGTGTTCCTTTTGATCCTACGGCTGGCACATGATCTTATGGATTGTGTAAGAGCCATGAGATCTTGCGTCGGTCATCGATTTCACTTTGTTGTCAGAGCATTGTGGGTGGGTCCTCATTTGCTGATGTGCTCATCTTCTATTGATCCACATAGCGATGACTAAGATTTGTCAGTGGGACCGTGTCAGAAAGTCTGCAAGGATGTCAGAGGGACAAGGATCGATGGCTGGCGTATCTTCGCGAAGGGGTTTTCTGACACATGAGATCTTGCACTGGCCATCAGATTTGCCAAGTGTTCAGGTCTTGTCAGGTGCGTCCAATGCCAAGTCAGGATGACATGTCATCCTTTGATTAGTCAAAGTAAAGAGAAAGTCTGTGGGACCATGTTGCCAAGTGTGTTGATGTGCTAGTTTGTGATTGGTTGCCGTGTGCTGATGAGGATTTATAGGTGGACCCGTGTGTCAGTGGGGTCCTAGTTCTAAAGGGATCAGCGGCTGGCGCATGATCAGAAGGAATATTTGAGGGCCATGAGATCATGCACCCACCGCTAGATTGGAATCTTGTTCTTAGTGGGTCTGATGTCAAAGAACTGCCGAGGTGTTTGCTGATAAGGCGACCAAAATGAATAAAAGAGTGACAAATGGCAAGTCTGGGCCCGGGGTTTAAAGAGTTCTTCATGACTTAAAAAAGACAAAAGGTCAAGTGGGTCCTGTATGCACCCAAAAATGGTCGTCTAGACTTTGGGCTCCATTTATTTGATTTATCAATCCTGAATCAGTTTTATCAATAATCAATATTTTTCAACATTATCAATTTCTTGATCAAGTCTTAATTTTGATCATGTATTGGATTTTTATCCTATGGGCTAACCATTTTATCCTAAGTTTTTATTTAATTAAAATGAATATTTCCTCCCCTTTTATTAAATGAAAAGCCTCACCTTTTCATCTTATCCTAAGTTGCACAAATAAAGTATTATTCTTATTTTATAAAAAGGAGAAAGGCACTTTTTGTCTCATATGGACATAAAGTCAACTCCTATTTTCCTATTGGAGGATACTTGTGCACATGGATTGCTCCTCTTTCAAGATCCACCGTTGATTAAGTCTTTTGCTTCTTAATCTCAATGGTCCATTTCACCTCATTTCTTATAAAAGGAGAGCTCTCTCCTTCATTTGGATATCCATCTCTTTCATGCTATTGTTATGCTGCAGGTTTTCTAGGTGCATTTGGAGCTTTTGGAGATCATTGCTACATCAAGCTTTTCTTGCATTATCATAGTTTAGACTTTATTACTTTCATAGTTGCATTATCATGGCATATTAGCTTAGATTTCCTTTTATGCAATAGATTAATCTCACATAGTCTAAATAGGAAGGATTTGTAACACATTGCTATTTCCATTTCATAGCTTAGTTTGTACTTCCATTTTCATAGCATAGCTTGCACATTTGCATCCTCATTCTTAGCTTGCATTTGCATTGCATTTGCATTTGATTCTTTGGGGATATTGGCATTCTTGCACTTGTCCTCATTCGAATCTCTCATTGTATGGTTGACTAGCAAGGTCACAAGCTTGTAGCTCTAGCTGAGAGCAAATACTTCATAGTCCCTTGCAACTCCATGCATAGAGAGCTATGAGCCGCTTTGTGAGGCCTCATTCTTGAGCAACCTTACTCATCCCCGATTCCTTGATTTTCCTAATTCAGACATCTTTTGTGAGCTTTTGCTCAAAATTTGAGATTCTTATCTCTTACTTTGAATGTGATCCTGAATTGACCTCATGTTCAAAGGCCTTTGTTTATGCTTTGTCTGGATATGATCCCGAATCGACCTCATATCTGAGTTGTTTTCATAGAATACTTTGCATATTTGCATCCTCATTTTAGTTGCATTGCATTGCATTTTCATAGTGATTCTTGAGGATATTGGCACTCTTACCCTTGTCCTCACTTGAATCTCTCGTTGTGTGGTTGACTAGCAAGGTCACAAGCTTGTAGCTCTAGCTGAGAGCAAATACTTCATAGTCCCTTGCAACTCCATGCATAAAGAGCTATGAGCCACTTTGTGAGGCCTCATTCTTGAGCAACCTTGCATGTAATGGTTCATATAAGTGCACCATTTTAGTGTGTACATTTTTGGCGCCCACCGTGGGGCAGAGTAGACTAGCTTTGTCCCTTCTTTTTCTATATTTTCATAATTTTCCGTCAATTTTTCGGCAAGTTTTTAGCTTAATTTTTGGTCTCTATTTTTTTTTCAGACTATCGTACGATACTTTCCAGAAGTATCACGTGATACTTCTCTATATGCGCGTGCGATACTTCGCATGTCAGAAGTATCACCTAGCTATTGTGAATTCTATCACCTGGTGTCGGGCGAAGTATCGCCTGGCATAAGGTGAAATATCGCGCAGACTAAAAAGTATCACCCCAATATACTGCGAAGTATCGCGCGATACTGGTGTCTGTACTATGTGTGTACCTGACAGTGAGCTAATTTTGGGCTATTTTATCTATCTTGCAAGTTTCGGGTTGTTAGCTAACTTTTTGAAATTTTCTAAAAATTCTAACGTTTTCAAATCCGTGCTGCTCTGGAAAACGGGTGCCCATTTTTAAAATTTTTTTGCAAATGGTATCAAAAATTGAAGTGTGATATATCGTTGGAAAGGTCTTTCTGAGCCTAATCCAACCATGATGATTTCATTTTCAGATTTTGTCATTTGATCAATTATTTTTGCAGATTATCTAATGTTTCATGTGCTAACCATTGTTAGATTTTGGATTTTGCTAACTTTGTGAGCCTAACTAGTTGTGGTTGTAGGTGCCTTTGCTTGAGAAGCTTGCCAAAAAATCGCATGTCAAAGAGGGCTACTAACAGTTTTTGCAGGGCTGCCCAAAAAGCATAAAAATAAAAAAAAAATCTTGCTTGTCTATTTGCTTTCCTTTCAAGTGTGGCATTCACTAATTGTATTAGGAATTTTTAAAACCTTGTGAAAGGGATTTCGAGGTGGTAGGAGAAGTATGCTCTTCACCTTTAGGTGAATCAAAAAATCTTGACCCGTCTTAAAATTTTGGAAACAAGGGAGTAATTGAATCTCTTTGCTTGGTGTGTTTGGGAGAAGTTTTTGAGATAGGGGAGTATGCTCTTCACCCTTGAGGTGAACCAAAAACCTTGAACCTCAAGAGTTGATCCACTTTTTATTTAGTTGTTAGAATCCTTTAGCGGGCCTGCTCTTGAGCAATCAAGAGGAACGATCCAAGTGGGGACAAGCTAATACCGAGCTATTCCAACCCACTATAATCTCAAGGCTATCAAGGACACAAAACCTTGGTAGACATAACACTTGTCTTCGCTTGATGTGAGTAGCTCATGGGATTGCGACCATGGGGAAAGCATTGAGCAAGAATGCTTAAGGTACTCTTGAGGCTGCGAGGTCCTAGTCCTTCATGAGGAGCAAGAGGGGTGTTATGAACGGAAGCCCTTACTAAGAACCATAGGTTAGAGGCCACCTTATTTAGCCGCTTATCTTCTTAGTACAAGGATTGATCCAAGTGGACTAACCCGGATCACCCCAAGATACTCACCATATGTGTCCCTTTGGTTGTGTCATTTGACACTTCCACGACAAAGCCAACATCTCTTGTGGGTAACCACTTGGTGTGAGGCAAGGGGGCATCAAGTTGTGGGCTAAGTTGGTAAGTATTGAGCCTTGACTTTTTAGGATAGACTTGCTTGAATTATCTTCAGTTGTGTGATGCCAATATAAACGTTCTCACATACAAACAATTCGTAGCATTCATAAGGTGCTTTTTCAATTCTGATATCACAAGTGTTTGCCTTGGCAAGGTTGATTTTGCCCTTGTTTCAAGTGTTTTGAGACATGTTTCATCCCTCACTGTTTGCAAATCTGCCAAAATTCTGCTGATATTGTGACTGAAATCAAAAACATCAACCCCCAGACCAAAAATTTTGACCAAGCAGACCCAAAAAATGCAAATTTTACATAGTTCTGGTCAAGAGTTAAGTAATCTTGCAACAGTATCGCGCCCTTTAGAGAAAAGTATCGCGCGATACTTCGCGGGTTCAAAAAGTATCGCCTGCTTTGAGAAGAAATATCGCACGATAGTTCACCCTTGGCAGACTATCGCCCGACCTACCTGGAGTGTATCGCCTGACTATTATAAGGTATATCACCTGGCATAAGGTGAAGTATCATGCGGTTGTAGGTATATCGCCCTAGTAGCCTGGAGTATATCGCCTAGGTAATTTCTGTCATGCTTGCAATTTGGTCAGTTTCAGTTGCTGTTAATCAGGTTAGGTCTTAGAGTAGGCTTCTTGCTCTGACATTTGAGACCTGTCTTGACTCTAAATTTCTGGTTTTAGTCCTCCGGGATAGCATCATCCGATTTACGAAATCACTTTGGAATAATTGTCAAATTAGAAGGTCATTCTTGGTGCCAAGGTTCATCTCTAAGATTGTTAGCTACATTCTTGGAAAATTTTAGTGCTCTTATTGTCCAAATCGCTTTCATTTAAATCTCAATTTCAATCATATTTCAACCTAGTCCAACCTCCTGGTTCAAAAGTGCAAGGGTAGTCACCCTTTGATTTGAAGCACCTCTTTGACAGTGTTGGTAAAGCCCCTTCTTCTATCTTTTCATTTCTCTTTGGACAATAGAGAACTTTGATTATCCTAGTTTGGTGTTGACATTTTGTGAGGTCATCCTATTACCAAGGGTCTTCTATTTTCAGTCTTCCTTGGTCAGTCTAGATCTTAGATCCTAGGTGTTGTCATGTTGCTCAACATCTCAATGAACGTTATGGTATCAATTGCACAAGATGGCTCTTAGTCTTCTTATTTCTTCTCCATTTTCCATGTTCTTCTAAAGTCTTCTATTCCCATGGGAAATTCTTCTTCTTCTTCTTCTTCTTGATTCTTTTCCTCTTATTATCTAGTCTACTTTCTTCTATTCATCTATTCATTTCTTCCATGCTTGATTCCTCCTCTTCTAGAACCATGAATTCCAACTACCTTGCCATGGAGCCTCTCTTGAGAATGGGTGATCTTGAACTCATTTCTCAATTTGAAGAATTTTGTTCCTCCAATGGTTCTTCTAAATATGGCATGGGTGATAAACTTATAGCAAAAATAAAAGAAAAGTCGATTAAATCGGACGCCTTTGCTAGAATCATACTCATGATCTCATCCAAATATTCTTCATCTTCTAAACCTTCTCATCATTCCTCATCTTCTAAATCTTATCATGATTCTTCTAAACACTATTCACATTCTTCATCTTCCAAATCTTATCATGACTCTTCTAAACATCATTCGAATTCCTCATTATCCAAGTATTCTTCTTCCACTAGTTCTTCATTTTCCTCTTCTTCAAGATCTCGTTCTTCTTCTACTTCTCCCAAGAGTCTTACTTCTCTTTAGGAGACATACCATAAAGAGCAACATGATAGTCCTTATGATACCTCTTACACGAAGAGTGACGCACCCACCTATGATGACTATGATGACTATGATGATGGACAATGTAGTGATGCCCATGAAACTTCTATTCCTAAGTATCATCCTTGTGGTACACTTGTGATTTCTAAGGGGGAGTCGTATTGGGTAGACTATGATGGTGATCCATATGACTCTAAATTTGAAGAATTATTCTATGATTTTTGTGAACAATACAATATTCCTACTGAGGAAGAGAAAATCTACCGCGCTGATTTCAAACGTCAAAAGAATCTCTCCTCTAAAAGTTCTCATGCTGAAAATAAAGGTTGCACTCTCAAGCAAGATCATATTAATGTTGAACCTTTGTCTTGTGATGGTTCCCTTCCATCCGCCACTTCCTCCAATACCCACACACTTTCTAAAGCTTCTGAGTCATCCAAATCTTTCACAAATCCTTCATCCAACAAAGATCCTAAGGCTTTTCATGCGGTCCCCTATAGTTATCCAAAAGGGCTACCTCTTAAAGAAACTCAAGCTAACCTTCACTTGGCTGAAAATACTTTCAATAATGCTAAACCTAAAGAGCCTAAGCCTTTATACACTATAATGCCTACTTCAGCTAATCCTTCACCATCTCCTCCAAAGTCTTCCATACAATCCCAACCTGCTTCCTTGTCCGTAGAAGTGGCTCCATGTCAAGAGGACTCTAAAAATGATAAAGAAAAGAACATAAAAAAAGATCAAGATCAAGAACCCTCCATGTCATCCAATCCTTTTCATGATGTCTCTGATCCACTTCATGGTTCTTTTGATCCTCTATGCTCTTCTGCATTCATTCCACCATCTCCTAAGCAAGATCGAGCTACTACTTGCACCATTGAGCTTATTGATGATCAAAATAACCTTACCACACTTGCGCTTTCCAAAGATGATGTTTCCATTAAGGTTATTAAAAATGGTGTTGTTACTGCTAATGTTAAGCCTATTGAAAATCAAGAGAAAAATCCTACACCTATGCTATCCAAAGATCCTTGTCAAGATCAAAGTCTTCCACCTTCTTGTTCTACCGCTCCATGTTCACTTTCACTTTCTACTCTTCCTAAGTCTTTGCAAGCTTTAAACAATCCTATCAACGAAGTTTCTCCTATTCAAGATGTGCAAGATCCTGTTGAAAATTCTAATGCTCACTCTAAAGATGCTGATATCCTTGGTTGTGATATAGATGTTGATGAACTTATTGATTATCCTTTTGCATCTTCCATGTCCATCCTTGGACCTCCTCCACCAATACTAAGGGATTCATGTCTTCCTTCCATCTTGGGTCCTTATGTCCCTTCACTTTCCCCTCCTAATTCTCCTAATTCATCATCCATCTTAGGTCCTTACGTCCCTCCATCTCCTATCTTTCCTCAAGATCAACATAGATGCATACCCTTGAATCCCTTTCATCCACCCACCCATCTAAACCGGTCATATCCTCCTTCTTCTTCCACAAGTCCCAAGTCTTTTGGAAATAAGTTGAATGTTTAAAACAAGAAAGAGAAGCAATACAAGAATCCATAAAAAAAAGATCACCATGTCTCCTCTAGTCGACATGGGGGCATAAAGTCGAAAGAGATATCTAAGAAGAAAACTACAAAACAAGTATGGGTTCCAAAACCCATCATTGAAGATATTCTCTCTCAGTCATCAAAAGGAAATGAAAAGCCTAAGGCTATATGGATTCCAAAGTCTCTCTTGAAAGAGTCTTATGTTGAGCAAAAAGTGAAGTTGACATTCAAGCTTCCAAAGGCTTCCACTTCATCTTTTTCCAAAAATATTCTTCCATTCCATGCGCCTAAACCGCAACCTCTGCTAACCATTTGCCATATTCTTTCTTGTATTTCTCCATTCACATTTGAGAATTATAACAAGCACACCAATCCTCTCTTTGAGGAGTTAGATAGCAATAATGAACCAGAATATGGTTCGCACTTGGACTAGAATATGGTTTACGTTTCTTCCATTTTTCTCGTCACCCTTCAAGGTGTGTATTAACGTTGATCTTACCTTGCTTTCCATCTACCTTTTCACATTCCTTCCATTCATTATCCTTCTACCTTCTATCATTTTTTTTCCTCATTTGCCTATTCCTCATGCGTTTTCCTTTCCCTATCAGCATCTTTGAGCATATCATTTTGGATCCTTGGTATATCAATGATTTATCCTTTCGAGGAGCATTACCTAAAAGCTTGCTTTCTTCCGAAAAAGATAAAATTAAAAAAAATAGAAAAATTCAAAAAGAAAGAAAAAATAAAAATAAAAAAAATTGAAAATGTGCCATGGTGAAAACCTGGAAACAGGCACCTTGGTAGCAAAAGTAAAGAGAAATAAATTCATCCTATGGTGAAAACCACTCCCTTGTGGCGCCTTGGATAACTACCATGATGAAAAACTAGCAATCAGGCGTCATGTGTAGTTCTTCTACATATTTCATCCATTCCATCTTCTCTTTTTGATCTTGACAATGTTGATCTATACACGAATATTTGGCTATTTTGTGAGCTATCTTACGATGATCTTGCTTTCATTCCATTCATGTTTAGCCTTCATATTTATTTTCCTTCATTCATTCTAGCCTTTCGCTATCCTTTTCCCCTCTGGTCTTGATCTAATAAAAAAAAAAAGTAAAACATGATGCTATGAAACCTCTTGACATGTCTACTCCTTTGGATTGCATCCTTCCTTCTTTTGCAATGTGCTTTTATGACTTATCCTATGCTAGCCTCTCATTGCTTATCCAAATGTGCTTTACATGACAAAATTTTTTCCCTAGCTTGGGTACTCTTGAGGAGTTTGCCTTTGAGGATGTCTTCCCTTCACTCTCCTTCATTCTCTTGTCTTCCATCTCTTCGACCAGCTTTCCAATACATCTTGTCCTCCACATTGCTAGATATTGGGACTACACGATGTGATCTTGCTCATGAGTTTAATGCCCATTCTGTCTGGGGGCATATTTTGTATATATCTTATTGGTCTTGAAAAAATACAAAAAAAAATTGATATATGATGCTGAAAAAATTCTAAAAAGCATAAAAAGTCTTGAAAAAATTCAAAATGCAAAAATTCAAAAAAATAGAAAAAGTGCCTTGGTGAAAACCTGGAAACAGGCGCCTTGGTAGCAAAAATACAAAAAATGAAAAAAAATCAAAAAATGAAAAAAGATTCCAAGTGGTGAAAACCTGGAAACAGGCGCTACTTGAGGCCTTTGCACTCCTATTTGTTAGCATGCGTCCTCGACACTTAGCCGCTTTCCATCATACCTTGATCTTATTTGACTTGGTCTGGAATTGGTCTTTATCTTTGTCTAGGGGGCATACTTGTTAGCATAGGTCCTTTAGGTGCGTTTGTCTCTTGGGGCATTTCAAAAATAGGTGTTTTTCAACACTACCCTTGCGTCGAGTGTTTCTTAACACTTATCAGATGCCTTTCCCAATAGTCTAAGTATGCTACGATATTTCTCATTTGTAGATGCGATGATTAGAGTCTGACTCTATAACCAACACACACGCACTTAAACAATCAACTCACTTGAGATATGTTGACTTTATTTTTCTTTGTGTGTTGTCTATGAGGATTTCTTTGATGAGTGGTCTCTCCCTGAGAAGTTTTCGATGATGCATAGCTAGAAGACTGAGGGTATGAGAACATGTTTTCTTTCTTTATCTGCTTATGGGTATATTTCGTTGATCCTAATTGTCATGAGAATTTATGTTGGTCTTACTTGACACTATGGATTGACAAGGTATTGTCCTTGACTATTGTGTGAGTGCATGCTTCTAGTTATCCTGACTTTCATGTGTCTTGATACAAGCATAATCTCTCCATATCAAAATTTAGGTGATTTCACTGCATTAGTCATCTTGACCTATATGTCTTTGATGCCTAGGTGAGATTTCCACATTTCTATTTGATAAAGATCATATTCATATCCACATAGTTATGCTAGTGTGCATTGTATGATCTTACGGCGCTACCTAACGCTCGATGATGATAATTAGATGTCTATAGGCATTTTGACCTTGCAAGTCAACCACTTTCATAGTAGCTTGCATTCTTAGGTTCATCATAGTTTAGTTTCTACATCTTGCATATGGAGAGAGCTCTCCTTTTTATCATCTACGGACTAGTTGGTCAACTGTGCTCATTTTCTGATTCTTCTTGATCATATCTTTCATTTCTGGTCTTTCATATCACATCATTTTCTATCCATTTTCAGACTTGAAATCAAAATTTGAGTTGCGTTTTCAAATTTTCCCTTTCTTCTGCGCAGTTGACTGACCTTTTGAGGCATAATTTGATTTCCGGTAGAATTTCTTCCTTCCATGTCTCTCACATTTTCTAGTCTTTCATTCGCTCCATTTCTAGTCTACTATTTCTATTCTTCTACTTCCTCACTGGGGCATGTGTCATTGCCTAATGGTTAACCTATTGACCTTCTTCTCAATTTTGATTTATTATGATTTGATCAAATCTTTATCAGTTTGTTGTTCCTCTCTACCTGATTTTGATTTCGACTCCGAGGGGGCAGTATTTATGGGATTCTCATCCCCGATTCCTTGATTTTCCTAATTCAGACATCTTTTTTGAGATTTTGCTCAAAATTTGAGATTCTTATCTCTTACTTTGAATGTGATCCTGAATTGACCTCATGTTCAAAGGCCTTTGTTTATGCTTTGTCTGGATATGATCCTGAATCGACCTCATATCTGAGTTGTTTTGTGATCCCAGATCGATCTCACATTTCAACTTCATTCTTTGACCACATGTGTTCCCAAATTGATCACACATTAGTCAAAGAGGGGCAAATGTATGCACCCAAAAATGGTCGCCTAGACTTTGGGCCCCATTTATTTGATTTATCAATCCTGAATCAGTTTTATCAATAATCAATATTTTTCAACATTATCAATTTCTTGATCAAGTCTTAATTTTGATCATGTATTGGATTTTTATCCTATGGGCTAACCATTTTATCCTAAGTTTTTATTTAATTAAAAGGAATATTTCCTCCCCTTTTATTAAATGAAAAGCCTCACCTTTTCATCTTATCCTAAGTTGCACAAATAAAGTATTATTCTTATTTTATAAAAAGGAGAAAGACACTTTTTATCTCATATGGACATAAAGTCAACTCCTATTTTCTTATTGGAGGATACTTGTGCACATGGATTGCTCCTCTTTCAAGCTCCACCATTGATTAAGTCTTTTGCCTCTTAATCTCAATGGTCCATTTCACCTCATTTCTTATAAAAGGAGAGCTCTCTCCTTCATTTGGATATCCATCTCTTTCATGCTATTGTTATGCTGTAGGTTTTCTAGGTGCATTTGGAGCTTTTGGAGATCATTGCTACATCAAGCTTTTCTTGCATTATCATAGTTTAGACTTCATTACTTTCATAGTTGCATTATCATGGCATATTAGCTTAGATTTTCTTTTATGCAATAGATTAATCTCACATAGTCTAAATAGGAAGGATTTGTAACACATTGCTATTTCCATTTCATAGCTTAGTTTGTACTTCCATTTTCATAGCATAGCTTGCACATTTGCATCCTCATTCTTAGCTTGCATTTGCATTGCATTTCCATTTGATTCTTTGGGGATATTGGCATTCTTTCCCTTGTCCTCATTCAAATCTCTCATTGTATGGTTGACTAGCAAGGTCATAAGCTTGTAGCTCTAGCTGAGAGAAAATACTTCATAGTCCCTTGCAACTCCATGCATAGAGAGCTATGAGCCACTTTTTGAGGCCTCATTCTTGAGCAACCTTGCATGTAATGGTTCATAGAAGTGCACCATTTTAGTGTGTACAGGTCCAAGCTGGTAAATATGCTGACGTGCTAAAGTTTCATTGGTTGTAGTGTGCCGAGGTGGGCCAAAGACTTTTCAAAGGGTTTTATAACTATTTTTGGGATAATCTAAGCCGTTCGACTGTCGGAAGATAAAAGATATCAACGGCTATGTTTTAAAAATGACCTGCTAACCGTTGTTATTTAAATTCAAATATTTCTAAGAAGGGTTTCACCATTGTTTCTCACAGAAAACCATATAAAACAACGCGGTAGCTCAGAGTTATTTCTTCTAGACATTTGTGGTTGGAAAGATGATGAGGAAGTCTGGGCGGCCATCATGGGTTGATTCTTGTCCCTGTGAGGTACCATTTTAGCATTCATGGCGGGCCTGTTGTAGAAAAGTTGATGTATCCAGGTTGCTTGTCCGCGGGTGGATGTAGTACAGGGATGGACACACAATATCTGATCGGCCATAGTATTAAAGAGATGTATTTATGATTAGATTTGATGGGATTAGGGTTTGATTATTGTATTGTAAAATCTTGTAACCCTCATTAGGTTTTGACTCCGGCCTGTGTGCTAGGTGGAGGTGTATATAGTTTTTTTTTGGAGCCTTAATGCTCAGAGAGTTCACATTTTGTAAAGGAGAGAGTCCACTTTTGAAAGAAAGTCATCCTTTCTTAGAAGGCTATCTGTGGTATCTTCTCTACCCTCTAGTCTTCTACTCTTTGTAATCTCCCATTGATTATTCAAACATTGCAGAGGTATTTTGTGACAATTCTTCATGTCCCTATGCTTCCTTGTCTGAATCATCTCTTAATGAATTAAAGTCTATGCATGTTTTCGATGACAACTTAGGGTTCTTGATCTCTCTTACTTTCTGTAATTATGTGTGTTATTGTGTTTGATCTAATTTAGATGTTTTTGTGGGCATACTTCAGCCCCCCTAACAATCTTGTCTCAATCCTACACCGAGTTGCAGAAGTGAATGTCTGCTTGCAGGTCATAGGTTGTGTCTTATGTTCAGGCCCTCCTATGAAACACTTATGCAAGCCTATTCAGTAAGTTGTGACCTACTAGACCTAAGCTTTTCATTGATTCTATCCCTCTATGTTGCAATTCATACTCTAATTTCGGTGTATCACCTAGTAGGTAGTTTACTTTCAGTGATTTCCCTTTCCAAGCATTCCTTCTATCCCTTTCCCTCAAGTTTTATTTTCATGTCTAGAATCAAATTAAGGTGATTATCCAAGAGGAACCAACCTAGAACCTGGAGGTCTCATCTCAGTTAGCATAGGTCCCACACTTGGAGATGATTCCCATGTTATACTAGGTTATCAAGACCACGAGAGCTTGAAACAAGGGTGCAAACTTAGTGTATAACATTATCATTTATAAGTAGCTTAATAAAGTGATAACTTAATAAATTATTGAGAGACAATACTAATAAGATAATTGTGTACTTCACTATGCCTTGAGTACTAGTATAGGCTAGGATTTGTGAGATGATGCTTTCTGTCGAGTGGGGTGTGTGTTCTGGCATAGTTAGTAGTCTTATCTGTATGAGAGGTTTATTGATACCACATATGGTCACTTGAGCATCGAGGTCCATAGAGGCTACTAGAATGAAATCTAAGGGTTAGACGTATGTGATGACACTTCCCTATGTGTTTCCTAGGTTCCTATGTTGCATTTGGTACACCTAATTTGTGTCTTGATCCTTTATACTTAATAACCTTATAACCATTACTACCATTTTATCTAGTGTACCTTGGTGTTAGTTTTGTTTGTTTTAGATGTTTCCTTGAGTGAGACTTGGTGTTATCTCCTTAGCATAGTGAGAGCGGACCTTTAGGTTTCATTTGGTTGGGTGGTAGTGATTATATTACCATTGAGATTTGACATTCATGACTTGGTGCCTAGATGGTCATTGATGTTGGTTCTATCTTCTTGTTCATTATTTGGAGACTTTATTATTATTATCATGAGATGTATATCTTGTGTTGGACATTTTATGTATTAGTTAGAGACATTGATTCAAGAGATTTATATGTACTTGTAATATATTATTGTTATCCCTGTGATATGTGTAGTGGAAGTTGTATTGTCTTGAAGACTATGATGTATCTATTTGTATCTTATTGTATGTACCTTGATTACATTGATGTAATAGATGTATCTTATTATTCCATTGAAATGACTATGTTAGTGTACTTTATGATTTGTGTCCTTCTTCATTATGGTTAAGTAAAGAGTTAATTCATATTTCAATTTGGGTTTAAAATGAATGCGAGATATATCATGTGATTATGTTATGAATTATTCTTAGTATCTAGATTAATTTATATTTACATAATTCTACATCGTGGAACCCTTGAGACTTATAATATAAATGAGTTACATTTATGAGTGTATTGTCTTCTGTTAGATTGCTTCCACATTGTTATTCATTATTGATTGTAAACTCTTAGAAAAAAAATTATTTAGTAAATATAGTAACATATTTTAGGTTAATTTCTCTTGGGTTCCCTGGCGAGGTATTACATTTTCAACAAACAATCTCATAAAAACATGTTCTTCTTGCACTCCAAGCATTCCACAGGCAACAATAACTACTTTAATATGATCATTTGGGTCTTGGGTCTTATCTCCAGAAAAGTTAGGAAAACATTCTCTTGATCTTTTAGGAAAAGTTGAGTACTCAGGAAAAGCCAAAGGTCCAATATGAGCTCCCCATGGATGAGATGCAACCAAACCCATAAAATACATTGGAATTCTTCTACCAAGAGATATTTAAATAAAACACAGAGTCGTAAACCTTTTTCCTCAGGGAGACACCTTCAAATTTATGAGGGGATATAAAAAAACACCAACACTTTGGTTTCTTCCTCAACAGAGTCGCCAAAAATCTATTGGTTAATAGATTTTTATTCTTTAAACTATCATAAAAAATGACTCTTAAAAGTCTCATATTGACGCAAGACAAGGATGCAAGAGGGGCCAAAAAATGGCGCACCCTAATGACCAAGCCTGCAACACACATGCGGAAGAAACAAACAACAAGAATGAGAGAGAGAATGCCAAATCTTGCTTATATTATCATCAATTTGAATCATACATGCTGAGCTGTAAGGCCTTCCCGGTTAGGGCCAGATATTACAATGAATTACAGAAGTCCTCAACATGAGAGGATCTATCAGAAATCTCCAATCTAATCTACTATCTTCCATCAAAAAACTCCCTAACTACAACCAAACATCTACATTTATATAAGAAGCTACTGAGCTGAGTCGGCCTTTAGATCCATAATTAATGGAAGTAATAGTCAAATCTGGGACCACATGCTTCCCAATGATGGAATCCAACATTAATTTTGTGATCCAATATAAATGCATAAGTCAGCCACAATAGGAAACTAAACTGAACCCATCGGTAAGCAAGATAACTGAGTAGTAGACAGGCAATGCCGAGTGCCAGTGAAATAACTGACCACACTCGATAACCAAAGAAAACCGACCAACTACCGATCACCAACTCGATCAAAGTAGAAACTGAGCAACACAGACAAAACTCCAAATTCTTTTTTTTTTTGGTGACACAGGATTGCCAAGGACCTGAGATGCTCCTGCATCAGACAACTGGGGTTATTTTGAAATGATTCTCTGAATCATTTGGTAGGTCTTGTTTGAGCTGCATCCAACTTAGATTTTGAAATCCATGAACTGTCTTCCATCGATCTATTCCTCCACTTAACCAGATATTCCATATACTATTTTCCTCTTGTACTTTTGCCAATTCTTGCCTTCAAAATCTGTTCAACTTCATCATTTGGCTTCTTAGGATATTATGTCAGTACTGTCACTTCTTCATCAGGTTCATGATACTCATACAAATCAGCAATATTAAAAATAGGTGATATGTCCATGTCATCAAGTAACTCAATTTCATATGCATTTCCACTGTCAATTTTCTTCAGAATCTTGCAAGGTCCAAACTTCTTCATCTTCAGCTTCCCATATGTTCCAACAGGAAATTGACCTTTCCTCAAATGAACCATCACTTCATCACCAACATCAAAATTTTTATGTCTTCTTGATCTATTAGCTCTATCTTTGTATTTTTGGTTACTGTCTTCCAGCTTCAACTTCACATCTTCATGCAAGGTCTTCATGTATTTAGAAAACTTTATTCCTTCATCACTTTTCTTATTCTCATCAACAATGTCTCTCAAATCAGATATCCTCTTGGTTGTGTTCCATTCACAATCTCAAATGGTGTCTTTCCAGTACTCCTATTCATTGAATTATTGTATGCAAACTCTGCTTGTGCTAACACAGAATCCCAATTTCTTGGTGTGTCTCCAACTAAACATCTTAAAAGATTTCCCAAACTTATGTGCACAATTTTAGTCTATCCATTGGTTTGTGGGTGAAATGTAGAACTATATTTCAACTCAGTGCCAAATTTATTCCAAAGTGTTTTCCAAAAATATCCAACAAATTTACTATCTCGGTCAGAGATAATACTCCTTGATAATCCATGCAATCTGACAATTTCCTTGAAGAAAAGATCTGCTACATGTACTGCATCTGATGTCTTTCTACATGGTATAAAATGTGCCATCTTAGAAAATCTATCCACAACAAAAAATATTGAATCATTACCTCTTATTGTCTTCGGTAAGCCAAGAACAAAGTCCATATTGATGTAAATCCAAGGTTTCTCAGGAACAACAATCGGTGTATACAATCCAGTATTTTGACTTACTCCTTTTGTAACTTGACAAATTCCACAAATTTTCACAAATTTCTGAACATCTCTATACAATTGCAGCCAATAGTACTTCTCCTTCAACAAATTCCATGTTTTATCAATACCAAAATGTCCAGCTAAACCACTACTATGTTTCTCCTTTATCAAATTAGATCTCATTACTCCTCTCAGTATACACAACTAAATACCTTTAAACAACATACCTTCCTGAATAAAATATTCATCCCATTTAGTATCTTGTTGATCTTGAATAGGTGCTCTGCACTTTCTCCATGGCTCAGAAAAATCAGGGTCATTTTTGTTAGGAATAAGGTGTCTCAACCTTGGATAATTCCTATTCTTATTATTTGTTTTGTAAAATGTATTTCTTGCAAATAATGTAATTAAGTGTGAGTGTACATGTCTAGTTGGCATGTTGATGGGTCACTCCACTTGATGTGTCGACATCTTGAATTGTGTGTAAGGAGATCATGGCTCAAACGGTTATGATGGATTCCTATGACACGTAAGAGCTATGTTTGGAAGATTCAATGACAGGTGAAGACATGTGGCAACTGATAAAATTAAGTATGAAAAAAATTTTCAAGTTCATATTTTCTTAGAAAATGGTAAAACCCTAATACGGCTATCTTTGGAAGTTTCCCTAAAAAAGGAAGCGCGTGATATAAGCATTTTTAGGGTTGTGAAGATAGGAGAAGTTAGTGTATTGTTGGAAGATTTTATGCTACCGCGATTTGTCTTCAAGAGCTGGAAAAATATTCTGAAAGAACTTGCATTGCAAGTGTATTGTAAACTGTAATAGTTTTAATTAATACAATGTGCAGGTTTTGGAGTGCTGGGGTTTTACCGAAAATTTTCCCCAGGGTAAATCATTATGTCATTCTCTATTTTCTGTATGCATGGTATATGGCTGCAATATCATTGTTAAAGTAGTTAACGAATTTGAAATTGTAAGGATTTAAAAGAATTTTCACAATACTTTCCTTTAGAGATTAGTGTAGGAAGTTGTTTCCGCACCCGAGTTTCCTTACAAGTGGTATCAGAGCCTGATCAATTTTTGATCCTAGTTGTTGGGTAGGGTTTTTTGAGCTAATCTCAAGTTGAGTGGGAGTTTTGTGCAGAGCATTCTAAATCTTATTTGCAGATTGAGATGGCAAGTTCCTCATACAGAAGAATGGAGGTGGAGAAATTTAATGGCACTAATTTTGAGTTGTGGAAACTCAAGATGGAAGACATGCTTGAAGATCATGATCTATGGGAGGCTACTTCACTTGATGTGAAACCTATAGTGATATCTCAAGTGGATTGGGAGATCAAGGATCAGAAGGCTAAGGGTCTCATCAGACTCTGTCTAGCAGATGTCATTCTTCTAAATGTTCTTGATGAGACTACTGCAAATTCTTTGTGGAAATGGCTTGGGTCTGTGTATCAGGCCAAATCTCTAGTGAATAAGTTGTTCCTAAGAAAGAAGTTGTATTCTTTAAAGATGGAGGAAGGCATCATTGATTGGACAGTTGGCATCATCCGGTGCCAAGATCAAGGAGGAGGATCATTGTATGACCCTGCTTTGTTCCTTGCTAGATTCATGGGACCATCTTGTGATGGCTCTCGGAAGTACTATAGTCACATTTTGTATGGATGATGTGGTGTCTTCACTGCTATCTGAGGAGATGCGAAGAAAGACTTTAGATTCATCTAAGGAAGCCCTTGCTATTCGTGGGAGATCTAATGAAAAAGGAAAGCAAAATGACAACAAGTCAAAGAAGGGTAGATCTAAATCCCATGGGAGTTCTAAGATTCCTAGAAATTCCAAGGCAAAATGTTGGAACTGTGATAAATCTGGGCACTTTCGGAAGGACTGCAAAGAACCAAAGAAGAAGAAGAAAGGCTCAGATTTAGCTTCTAAAAAATCTCAAGATGGAGATGCTTTTATTGCAGCTTTGGTAGCTCATGCATCTGATGATGTGTGGTTGGTAGACTCGGGTGCTTCTTTTCACATGACCTCTCATCGAAACTGGTTCTCAAAATATGAAGAGTTCGATGGTGGAAAGGTGTACTTGGGTGATGATTCTCACCTAAAGATAGTTGGACGTGGAAGGATCACTATCAGATTTCCTGATGGACGAGTAAAGGGAATCAATAGAGTTATGCACATTTTGGGTTTGGCATGAAACCTATTATTTGTAAGTATGCTGAATGATGTAGGTGTGCAGGTTGTTTTTTCAAAAGAAGGATGCAAGATGATGAGAGGATCAATAGTGCTTGCAAGGGGTACTAGGAGAGGTACCTTATTTTAGCTAGATGCATGTATTCCTCTATGTAATAGTTCTTCATCCTCACCATTTGAACAATTAGTGAAGAAGTCTGTGGTTATTGGTTCCGATGGTAGTGCAAACACTTTGGAAGGTAAGCTTCCTGCAGAAAAGACAATGTTGTGGCATATGAGATTTGGTCACATTGGTGAAAAAGGTCTCAGAACCTTGAAAAATAAAAACCTCGCTGAGGGGTTAAATGATTGCAATCTTGAGTTTGACTTCTGTGAACACTGTGTCTATGCTAAACAAAATCGTGTTCAGTTTTACTCTAGTTCTCACAAATCTTCTGATGTTTTGGATCTTATTCATTCTGATGTATTTGGTCCTGTAAAAGTTCCTTCAATCTCCAAGTCTATATCTTTCATAGATGATTACAGTAGAAGGACTTGGATTTATTTCCTCAAAAGTAAGACACAAGTCTTTAGTCGGTTCAAAGAATTTAAAGCTCTTGTAGAGAATTAGACTAGTAAGAAGATTAAGTGTGTGAGAACGGACAATGGTGGTGAGTTTTGCTCAGCAGATTTTGAACAGTTCTGTAAAGAACAAGGTATTGAGAGGCATAAGACAACTCCGTATACCCCATAATAAAATGGAGTTTTAGAGAGAATGAATAGGACACTGATGGAGAAGGCTAGGAGTATGCTTAGTGATGCTGGTTTAGAACAAAGGTTTTGGGCCGAAGTTGTGGCCACTGCTTGCTATTTGGTTAACAGATCTCCTACATCAGATCTTGTTGGTAAGACACCCATGGAGGTGTGGTCTGGTAAGAAGCCTTCAATTAGACATCTTCATATTTTTGGTTGTGAAGATTATGCACATGTTCCAAAGGAGAAAAGATCTAAGTTGAAAAACAAAGCTGTCAAATGTATTTTCATCAGATACAGTGTTGGTGTGAAAGGATACAAGCTTTGGGATCCTATGACTAGTAAGGTGTTGTATAGTAGAAATGTTATTTTCAGAGAGGTAACATCTTCTCCTATTGTGCTACAACCAAATGAAAAAGAAAAGGAAAAAGATGTTGTTCAGTTGCCTCCTACCCCTGAGAAGACTGAACAGAGAGACCATGTTGTGCCTAATGATGAGGAGAGCTCTAGAAGCTCTGATAGTTTGGAAGAAGAGGAAGAACAACCTCAACCTCAACCCTAGAGGAGATCCATGAGAGAAAGAAAGCAACCAGAAAGGTTTGGTTATTCTATGTTAGATTCCAGTTGTGCTTTTGCTTTGATTACTAACACTGATGAGCCTAGATCTGTGAAAGAGGCTTTGTGCATGGAAGATGCAGGTTCCTGGATTGAGGCTATGGATGATGAGATGGCTTCATTGGAGAAAAAAAAAACTTGGGACCTTGTACCTTTTCCTGAAGGGAGAAAATCTATTGCCTGTAAATGGGTGTTCAAGAAGAAATTCTATGCAGATGGTAGTGTTGAAAGGTACAAAGCTAGATCGGTTGCAAAGGGGTATTCACGGGTAGAGGGAATAGATTATGGTGAAATATTCTCTCTTGTTGCATAGTTGACATCCATTAGATTTCTGTTATCTCTTGCTACATCATATGATTTAGAGATAGAACAGATGGATGTGAAGACAACTTTCCTTCATGGTGATTTGGAGGAAGAGATTTATATGTCACAGCCTGAGCACTACATTGTTAAAGGGAAAGAATCCTTAGTTTGCATATTAAAGAAATCTCTATATGGTTTGAAGCAATCTCCTAGGATGTAGTACCTTAAGTTTGATGCCTTTGTGTTGTCAATTAGATTTGTAAGATCAAAATCAGATCATTATGTTTATTTTAGAGTTGAAAATGATCACCTTCTTATTATTGCATTATATGTTGATGATATGTTGCTATTTGGGAAGGGTAAGGGTATGATTTCTGATTTTAAATCTCAGTTGTCAGCACAGTTTGAGATGAAAGATCTTGTGGTAGCAAGGTACATCTTGGGTATGGAAATCAGTAGAGACAGGTCTAACAAAAAACTTTGGTTGAGTCAGAGTAAGTATGTGAAGTCTGTGTTGGACAGGTTCAACATGGTAGATTGTAGACCACTATGTGTTCCTATTTCTATGGGAACAAAGTTATCTGTAGATGATTGTCCAAAATCTCCTAGTGAGGTGGAGGACATGAGTAGAGTACCTTATGCTAGTGCAGTTGGCAGTCTTATGTATGCTATGGTCTATACTAGACCAGACATTGCCCAAGTAGTGGGAGTCTTGAGTCGGTTTATGGCTAGCCCTGGATAGGTACATTGGGATGCAGTTAAGTGAGTATTCAAATATTTGAGAGGTACATCAGATTACTCCATATGTTACCATGGTAACTCTTCTGGATCTCCGCATTCAGTTTGTATTCATGGGTTTGTGGATTTAGATTGGGTAGGTGATAATGACAGCAGGAGATCCACCAGTGCTTATGTGTTCACTATGTTTGGTGGTGCTATTAGTTGGATGAGTAAGCGACAACCTGTGC
The DNA here is from genome assembly GCA_027943335.1 of Chamaecyparis obtusa. Taxonomy (NCBI): domain Eukaryota; kingdom Viridiplantae; phylum Streptophyta; class Pinopsida; order Cupressales; family Cupressaceae; genus Chamaecyparis; species Chamaecyparis obtusa. Next base: position 757,633 of record BSBK01003361.1, on the reverse strand, counting down.
TTGCTTTGTCCACTACAAAAGCTGAGTACATAGCTGCTACTCATGCTTGTAAGGAAGCCATTTGGATTAGGAGATTGTGTTCTGATGTTGGTGTTGACGCAAAATAGATTAATATTTGGTGTGACAGTCAGAGCGCTATTTGCCTTGTGAAGAATCCAACTTTTCATGCCAGAATGAAGCACAATGATGTGCAGTTTCACTTTTTGAGAGATATGGTGGAAGATGGAAAGGTAAATTTGGAGAAGGTAGATACTGTGAAGAATGTTTCAGATGCATTAATGAAACCAGTGGGCACCAAGAAGTTCAGATGGTGTTCGGAGTCTATGGGCCTTTTGGCCTATAGCGGTTAGTTCCTGTTATGTTCTTGTTGCTCTAACAAGGTGTTCGACAAGTGGGAGAATGTTAGGAATAAGGTGTCTCAACTTTGGATAATTCCTATTCTTATTATTTATTTTGTAAAATGTATTTCTTGCAAATAATGTAATTAAGTGTGAATGTACATGTCTAGTTGGCATGCTGATGTGTCACTCCACTTGATGTGTCGACATCTTGAATTGTGTGTAAGAAGATCATGGTTGAAATGGTTATGACAGATTCTTATGACACGTAAGAGCTATGTCTGGAAGATTCAATGACAGGTGAAGACATGTGGCAACTGATAAAATTGAGTACTGTACACTGTTCCTATTTTCTCAAAGAATGGTAAAACCCTAATACGGCTATCTTTGGAAGTTGCCCTAAAAAAGGAAGCACATGATATAAGCATTTTTAGGGTTGCAAAGATAGGAGAAGTTAGTGTATTGTTGGAACATTTTATGCTATCGTGATTTGTCTTCAAGAGATGGAAAAATCTTCTAAAAGAACTTGCATTGCAAGTGTATTGTAAACTGTAATAGTTTTGATTAATACACTGTGTAGGTTTTGGAGTGCTAGGGTTTTACCGAAAGGTTTCCCCAGGGTAAATCATTGTGTCATTGTCTATTTTCTGTATGCATGGTATATGGATGCAATATCATTCTTAAAGTAGTTAATGAATTTGAAATTGTAAGGATTTAAAAGAATTTGCACAATACTTTCCTTTAGAGATTAGTGTAGGAAGTTGTTTCCGCACCTGAGTTTCCTTACAATTTTTGCACAAACCTCTCATCTCATCAAAACCAAGAACTTTAATTTTCATCTCGGTCATCAAAGATCTTCTTCTACTCAATACATCATCAACTCGGTTAGTGACTCCACTCTTATACTTTATCACAAATATATAACTCTGCAAATACTCGACCCATTTCATATGTCTCTGATTCAACTTATTCTATCTACCCAAATATTGTAAAGCCTTATGATCAGTATACAACACAAATTTACTCGGTATCAAATAATGTCTCCATTTCTTCAGTGCTTGAACAATAGCATAGAATTCTTGATCATACACAAAATATTTCCTTCTAGCATCATTCAACTTTTCACTAAAGAAAGCAATAGGTTTACCTTCTTGACTCAACACAGCTCCAATTGCACTTCCACTTGCATCACATTCTACTTGAAATACCTTACTAAAATCAGGTAATGCCAAAACAAGTAGTTCAACAACCTTCTCCTTCAGAGTCTCAAAACTGTTGTCAGCTCCATGTGTCCACTTGAATTCTCTTTTGTCTCCTCTCATAGTCTCAGTCATAGCATTACAAATTGAACTGAAATTCCTTTTGAACTTATGGTAAAAAATTTCCAAACCATGAAATGATCTTACCTCACTAGCATTCACAGGTGTAGGCCAATTCAAAATAGCTTCAGCCTTTTAAGGATCCATTTTCAAACCATCAGCTGAAATAACAAATCCCAAATACACAATCTCTTCTTTCATGAATGAACACTTTTTTAGATTTATCAGCAACTTTTCCTCTTTCAATCTCTGCAAAACTTGTCGAACATGCAACAAATGTTCTTCTCTGGTCTTACTAAATATCAGAATATCATCAAGATATACAATCACAAACTTTCCCAAGAATTTCTTCAAAACTTCATTCATCAACCTCATAAAAGTACTCGGTGCATTAGTTAAACCAAAGGGCATAACCAACCACTCATACAAACCTTCCTTTGTCTTGAAAGAAGTCTTCCATTCATCACCTTCTCTGATTCTGATTTGATGATACCCACTTTTCAAATCAATCTTTGTGAAATACTTTGCTCCAGTTAAGCTGTCCATTATATCATCCATTCTTGATATAGGAAACCTATACTTCACTGTTATCTTGTTGATTGCTCTAGAATCATTACACATTCTCCATTCTCCATTCTTCTTTGGTGCCAATACAATAGGTACTGCACAAGGACTCAAACTTTCTCTGATCAAACCTTTCTCCATCAACTCTTGAATCTATCAGTTCAATTCTTGATTCTCGGTAGGTGTCAATCGATGAGGTGCCTTATTCAGTAAGATAGCTCCAAGGATTAGATCCATACAATGATCAATGCTTCTTTTCGGTGGCAAACCATTAGGTACATTATCAGAAATGATATCACTGTACTCGATGAGTAACTTATCAATCTCCTCAAGGACATTATCCTCTATTTTCTTACTCGATTTATTAGGAATCACAACAAAACATACATCGTTCCTCTTCAAAGAGTTAACAATTTTTTTTCCTTCCATCAAACAAACTTTCACAAATGTGCAAACATTACTAACAAGTTCTTCCATCAATGGTAACAAGATTTGTTTCTTTCCATCAGCCATAATAGTATACTTATGCAATCTTCCATCATTTATAGCATGTCTATCATATTGCCAAGGTCTACCCAACAAAATATGACAACAATCCATAGGCATTAAATCACATAACACCTTATCATAGTATTTTCCAATCTTCAAATTCACATAACATTGTTCTCTTACCAGGAGTGTATGCTCATCTTTGATCCATGAAATCTGATAGGGCTTCGGATGTACCAACCTTTCCAACTTGAATTTTGTGACCATCTCTTCAGATGCCAGATTCTCTAAGCTACCACTATCAATGATTACCTTCCAAAAAAATTTAGAAACTCTACATCTGGTCTTGAACAAACTTTTCCTTACCAGATCTTCCTTCTTGCTTTCATTCCACAGTGCTCTCCTTACCATCAAGTTATTTTCTTTCTCAGGCTCATTCGGTGACTCTTCTTGCACCAAAGCATTTCTACTGCTACCAGCCTTCTTACTAACCTATGTACATTTAAAAGATCTATGTCCTTCCTCTCCATAATTATAACAAGTTCCTCGTAAACTTCCTCTGCTATAACCACCTCAGTAGTTACTGCCTCTACCTCTAGAACTTTCACCTTTCCACTCAATCTTGCCTTTGTCCAGATTTGTCTTTTCTGGTTCAAATCTACCATTTTCGCCATTAGATCTACCTCTTCCTCTATGGAATCTACCACCTTGACCTCTCTGTCTCTGTTCATGTCTTTTGTTCAATTTCTCCTCAGCCTTGAAAGAAAATTGATAAGCCTCTTCAATGTTCTCCAACTTGACCATACTAATTTCCTCTTGGATGGAAACTCTCAAACCATTCAGGTATCTACCGATTCTCTCCACATAATCTTCATCATGTCCAGATCTGATATCTAATCTATAGAATTCCTTAATATATTCTTTTACCGAGCTATCTTTCTATCTCAAACTTTGCATTTGCCGAACTAGGATAATCTGATAATCACAGGGTAAGAACTTTCCTTTCAATTTGTTGACCATTTTCCTTTTCCGAACCAATTGCAGATGTTCCCACCATAAGGATGCATGACTTTTAAAATTTTTGTTTGCAATCTTCACCTTCTTATCCTTAAGGATATTCTCATATTCAAAATACTTCTCCATCTCAGTGATCCAGTCCACCAATTCATCAGAATACAACTTTCCACCATACTCAAGAGGATTGAAATGTGGTGTTGACTTCAAACTTGTGAAATCCTTCAAAAATATTTCTTCTCCTTGATCCATAACATGATCAGGTTCTACATTTGCCTGTTCTTCTTCAATTTCATCATCACTAACATCTTCAAGATGTCTGCCTCTTCTTTGGGTTGTTTCCACTGCTTCTAACCAAGAAACAATCTGTCTTAGCATATCTAACAATCCTAGAACTATATCTCACCTCCCACGAACCATCTTGACAACCCTCTGCAATTGCAGGTCAGATCACAATCTGCTACCCCACAACAATTCAACTAGGGCTTCAAGAGGAGCCTGTAAACCTAGATCCACAGAACTAGATCAAGATCTAACCCCACTCTGATACCACCTGACGCAAGATAGGGATGCAAGAGGGTCCAAACAATGGCACACCCTAATGATCCAAGCTTGCAACACACATGCGGAAGCAACAAACAACAAGAATGAGAGAGAGAATGCCAGATCTTGCTTATATTATCATCAATTTGAATCATACATGTCGAGCTGTAAGGCCTTCCTGGTTAGGGCCAGATATTAAAATGAATTACAGAAGTTCTCAACATGCGAGGATCTGTCAGAAATCTCCAATCTAATCTACTATCTTCCATCCAAAAACTCCCTAACTACAACCAAACATCTACATTTATATAAGAAGCTACCGAGCTGAGTCGGCCTTCAAATCCATAATTAACGAAAGTAACGGTCAAATCTAGGACCACATGCTTCCCAATGATGGAATCCAACATTAATTCTATGATCCAATATAAATGCATAAGTTGGCCACAACATGAAACAAAATTGAACCTATTGGTAAGCAAGATAACCGAGCAGCAGACAGGCAATGCCGAGTGCCAGTGAAATAACCGACTGCCTAGGAGAGAACTGACCACACTCGGTAACCAAAGGAAACTGACCAACTCAATCAAAGTAGAAACTGAGCAACACAGACAAAACTCCAAATTCTTTTTTTTTTTTGGTGACACAGGATTGCCAAGGACCCGAGATGCTCCTGCATCACATATTGAAAGAAAAATTGAAACCAACAGTTGAGTCACTTGTAATGGAAATTGTAAGTGCTTTCTAAATTTTGATATGAAGGTATAACTCCCTTCGTTGGATAAAATATGTGTTTTCTAGATATGCTTTTAACCAAAAAGCAATAAAAGCAACTAACATTTTCTTATAGCCATGACATAGATGCGAACAATAGATTTATAAATAGAAGAAAAAAAAAGACAAAAAGATCATCCTATGAATACTTACAATAAATAGTTCAAGGAGAAGATTTAAACACTCAAACAACTCAGAGCTCAAAGCTTCTGTAATATTCACATGCATGATCATAGATAATAGTAGATAAAATTGGAGGATTACTGCATTTATTCATAGACAAATTTATAGCTAAGAGACACATATATAAACACACAAATTTAAAATGCATTTAGTCTTAATCTCTAATGTAAAAAAAATGGTGCACAAACTATTACTTTTCTATACAATGATCAAAACAACCAAAAATATGTTCTTCCCCTTTTCTATAATAAAATAGGAAAATTTATCCCTGTTGTAGCATAAGCTCCTAGAAAGAAAAAATAATTCCCCCATTTTTTTGTCGTTCAATTACATATATTTCATCCATTTTCCTTTGATGAGCCTTTTCAGTTTTAATAATTGATTCTTGATAAAGGGAATAAAAAATTCCCCTCTAATTTTTGTTCTTCCCACTTATTTAAAATATTTTTAAAATGTTTTAAATTGTTGCTCTCAAATTAAATGAGAAATTTTTTAATTTCTCTTGTAGCCACTTTTTATTAAATTTTCCATGGGTTAATCAGGCATTCTGGGTCTGTGAAAATTTACAAGTAGTTATGATAATTAAAATCACATATGGGTTTTTAACCATTTTTTAACATCTCACAAAATCAAGGTACTTCCTTTGTAAACTCACCCTGCAAACCATATTGGTGCATTGAGAAAATATTAAAATAATATATCATATGAGCTTTATGGTTATAAAATTAAATCTAGGAACATCTAAGACCAAAATATTAGATGGGTTGTCCTCAGATTTAAATAATCTACAACGTTTTGGGATGCAATTTTGGATTGGCGAAAGTGTGTAGAATTGGACTATCTCAAATTGAACTGTTGAACCTTGAACCTTTGAACCATGAGGTTCGATAAGAAGGTTCAAAATTATATACTTTACCTTTCAATCATCCTCCTTCATTAATCATTGTGCCTTTAAATTCTCATGTGTGATGAACCTTGAATTTTGAACCAAAAATAAGTACGATAGTTCAAGTTCAATATCCACCAGCTTGCTTTGCACTTTCCAAATTTACATTTAGTAAAGGTTTAAGTTCAATGAACCTTAAACAACCAAACCTTTGAACTTTTGAACATTTGAAATTTTGAACCTTTGAATTGTGGGGTTCAATCAGAAGGTTCAAAATTACATACTAAGGCAAACATAAAGGGTAAACTCGTGAGATTTTTCAATAACAAAACTATGAGTTGGGGAAGTGAAAACTTTTAAAATTTTCAAGTTAAAAAATTGGGGAAATATTGTGGAAGTATTTTGAATGAGCATAAAACACATTTAAAAATGACAAATCTGATAGTAATTGTATCTGAGGTCAAATGCGAGACCAATTGGGTTATTTTATTCTCTCCTTGATCAAACCATCCAATTTCATATCGCACAATCATTACAAACTAAATATAAAGAAAAGTTAAATTTATAAATATTCACAAACTTTGTAAATGTGTCTCCAAGCTCACTCGGGAAAAAGAAGAGAGAAGTATATCAAGACTTTACTAGAAATGAGGTCTATAAAGATAAATTAGAGAAAGTGAAATAAAGATAAAATAGCGAGTTCAACAATAACATATGAGGATAAAAAAGTGTGGCATGTCTCTTAGAAGTACATACAATAATAGTACCTATATTATTATTAATTTAATTTAATTCAATTTAGATACTAATTTTCATAAACAATCAAGAAAGGCCACATAAATATAAAATATTACACAACTGAGAAGTTGTCCAATGAATAATTTTGTTGAAGATGAAAAAGAAATTTTGATATATATTATATGCGGGGCTTGAAACCCATAGTTGTGTCAAGAAATTACTCTCCTAAAAAATTACACTACAAATAATTTAAACTTAAAACTATGTCAGGAAAATCTTCCCCAACAAAAGAAACTTAAGAAAAAAAACATGAACTAACATCTTCAATACTTGAAAACCTGAAGTTGTGTCAAGATACTAATCTCCTGATGTTTTAAATCAAGAAGAAATTTATTAGGGGTTATATGGTATTCACAACAAGGGCTTTTATTGGTTGATCTAATAATTTATGTGTGGTTATAAGGGAAGCGTTCATTCAACTTTTTCTTACCATTAAAATCAATATTCGACTTGTAGAAAACATATATTCAACTCAAGATTCATTGATCCTGATGTACAAGAGCTCAACATATCTCATCTAGTTGCACTTAATTTACATTTTTGTTGAGATTTATGTTGGAAAGTTTAGGGAAATTGGTTAGTAATTGTGTGGGGATTCTAGGGATAAATTTTAAGCTAACTACATTATTATATAGAGACCAAGTGGATAGTTATTTTTCCCATTTCTGCTATATATGTAAATGTAGTAGTGATTTAGTTATCTTTGTCAAGAAGATTTGTGCGTGATCTATAAACCACAATGGGTTTATGGATAATGGATTATTTTAGGACAATAAAGACTATAATTGATAAGCACAATTGGACAAAAATTATCAACAAATGAGAGAACACACATCATCAAAGGGGTAAACATAGATTTAGATGTAGAAAACCACATGTGGGAGAAAACTCCAACAAATTTGAGCAAACACTCAAATATTTTAACTTAATAAAGTACACTTGAGTCTAAGCCTCTTGGGCAAGTTTCAAGCATAAATGGACTTGAATTCAGACATACATGACCCTTATTTTACTCTCCAACCTCATTGACGTACTACTTTCCAAGGACAAACTCTTAGGAACCTAAGAGAATGCACAAGCCTACCTCTATTACCGATGATTCAATCTTATCACTCAACTACGACAATACCTGCGACCCAAAGAAAAGAAAAGTAACAAAAGCTAAAATTCTACCAAAACAATAGATGTGTTACCAGAATTCCTCAAACTAGAGGAATTTTGATTAAAATTCCACCAAACAAACCTATGGGTTGTCAAAATTCCATTACAACTGAATGATTCTCAAATCCTTTGTGAGTTATTGGTTGATTTTGAAATCAAATTACATTAGTGCAACGATGTTAACAAAATCTTTTCCTGAATTGAATGTAATAATAAATTATTTACACAAGTAAAATTCAAGATTTGGATTAGCGTCCACTACTCATCTGGATGCAAAAAACTAAAAATCCTAGTCACTGATTGTTCAAATAACTTACTACATGTATTACTCCATGAAAACTAGGATTATAGGTCTTCTATTGCCTTGTAATGGCCAAAGGAGCTAACAATCTATAACATCACTATAACTCGTACTTGGTAATTTGACATCGCAAGCTAATATTTGCACCCTTCCGACTCCATGTACCTTATTAAAAATGGATGAGAGGGAACTTTGAACTAGGTGTATGAAACTCTAACCCTACCTCTCCTTCCTAACCCAAGCCCTTCCTCAAATCCTATAAATACCCTCCTCTTCCAAGAGAAAAATACCAATTCACATCTTGTACATTGAGTAGTGTTATAATGTTAGATTGTTGCTAAATCATAAGCTTTTTAATCATATTGTTAGATTTCATGCTTTTAACACATCCTAGAATAAGCTTAATGGATTGAACTTAGATTTTATTCATGCTTTTCTAATCATTTAAATGCATCATATCAAATCCTTCCTAAAATGCATTAGGGACAAAGCTCCAAGTGCTTAGAGAGCACACCCACATCCCTCATAATCAGAGCAAATCAAACAATGCTTGAATGCATTTATTTTGGCTCAATCTGAGGTGGCTTGGTTTTTTTATGTTTATGCTTTCAAACTAATATAAATGTTTAGATTAGTCTAACTTTTGCTTGTTTACGCCTTTCAAAATAGATATAGATAAAAAACCGTAGCTTACAATAATATATCATATGAGCTTGTATGGTTATAAAATTAAATCTAGGAACATTTAAGACCAAAATATTAGGTGGGTTGTCCTCAAATTTAAATAATCTACAACATTTTTGGATGCATTTTTGGATTGGCAGATGTGTGTAGAATTGGAATATCTCAGACTGAACCGTTGAACCTTGAACGTTTGAACCACTAGGTTCAATCATAAGGTTCAAAATTATAGACTTCACCTTTCAATCATTCTCCTTCATTAATCATTTTACCTTTAAATTCTCATGCATGATGAACCTTGAATTTTGAACCAAAAATAAGTACGATAGTTTAAGTTCAATATCTGCCAACCTGATTTGCACTTTCCAAATTTACATTTTAATAGAGGTTTATGTTCAATGAACCTTGAACCACCAAACCTTTGAACTTTTGAACTTTTGAACCTTTGAAATTTTGAACCTTTGAATTGTGGGGTTCAATCCAAAGGTTCAAAATTACATACTAAGGCAAACATAAAGGGTAAAGTCATGAGATTTTTCAATAACAAAACTAGGACTTGGGGAAGTGAAAACTTTTAAAATTTTCAAGTTCAAAAACTAGGGTAATACTATGGAAGTATTTTGAATGTGCATAGAAACACATTTAAAAATGACAAATCTTATAGAAATTGAATCTATGGCCAAACATGAGACCAATTGAGTTATGCTATTCTATCCCTGATCAAACCATCCAATTTCATATCACACAATCACTGCATTACAAACTAAATATAAAGAAAAGTTAAATTTATAACTATTCACAAACTTTGTAAATGTATCTCCAAGATCACTTGAGAAAAAGAAGAGAGCAATTAATCAAGACTTTACTAGAAATGAGGTCTATAAAGATAAATTAGAGAAAGTGAAATAAAGATAAAATAGTGAGTTCAACAATAACATATGAGGATAACAAAGTGCAACATGTCTCTTAGAAGTACACACAATAATAGTACCTATATTATTATTAATTTAATTTAATTTAATTTAGATAGTAATTTCCATAAACAATCAAGAAAGGCTGGACATAAATAGAATATATTACACGGTTGAGAAGTTGTCCAATGAATAATTTTCGTTGAAGATGAAAAAGAAATTTTGATATATATTATATGCGGGGCTTGAAAACCATAGTTGTGTCAAGAAATTATTCTCCTAAAAAATAACACTACAAATAATTTAAACTTAAAACTGTGTCAAGAAAATCATACCCAACAAAAGAAACTCAAGAAAAAAACATGAACTAATCTGGAATAAGGAAACGGGAATAGGAAAATTGGAATAAATTTATTCCAATTTTGGTCCAATGCAAGAATAAATCTAATTCCAGGTTTTTTTAGGAATTAGATTTATTCTTGCATTGGACCAAAATTGGAATAAATTTATTCCAATTTTCCTATTCTCGTTTCCTTATTCTAGGTTAATTCCAGCAAACAAACGAGCCCTAACATCTTCAATACTTGAAAACCTGAAGTTGTGCCAAGATACTAATCTCCTGATGTTTGAAATCGAGAAGAAATTTATTAGGGGTCATATGGTATTCACAACAAGGACTTTTATTGGTTTATCTAATAATTTATGTGTGGTTGTAAGAGAAGCGTTCATCCAACTCTTTCTTACCATTAAAATCAATATTCGACTTGTAGAAAACATATATTCAACTCAAGATTCATTGATCCTGATGTACAAGAGCTCGACATATCTCATCTGGTTGCACTTAATTTACATTTTTGTTGAGATTTATGTTGGAAAGTTTAGGGAAATTGGTTAGTAATTGTTTGGGGATTCTAGGGACAAATTTTAAGCCAACTACATTATTATATGGAGACCAAGTGGATTTTTTTTTTTTTTTCCATTTCTGCTATATGTAAATGTAGTAGTGATTTAGTTATCTTTGTCAAGAAGATTTGTGAGTGATCTATAAACTACAATGGATTTATGGATAATGGATTACTTAAGGACAATAAATGAGAGAACACGCATCATCAAAGGGGCAAACACAGATTTAGATGAAAAAACCACATGTGGGAGAAAAATCCAACAAATTTGAGAAAACACTCAAATATTTTAACTTAATAGAAGTACCTACACAGGTCTAAGCCTCTTGGGCAAGCTGCAAGCATACATGAACTTGAATTCAGACACACACGACCCTTATTTTACTCTCCAACCTCATTGACGTACTACTTTCCGAGTACAAAACACTTAGGAACTTAGAGAATGCACAAGCCTACTTCTATTTACCGATGATTCAATCTGATCGCTCAACTACAACAATACCTGCGACCCAAAGAAAAGAAAAGTACTAACAAAAACTAAAATTCTACCAAAAGAATAGATGTGTTACCAAAATTTCCTCAAACTAGAGAAATTTTGATTAAAATTCCACCAAACAAACATATGGGTTGTCAAACTTCCATTACAACTGAATGATTCTCAAATCCTTTGTGAGCTGTTGGTTGATTCTGAAATCAATTACATTAGTGCAACGATGTTAACAAAATCTTTTCTTGAATTGAATGTAATAATAAATTATTTACACAAGTAAAAGTCAAGATTTGGATTAGCGTCCACTACTCACCTGGATGCGAAACACTGAAAATCCTAGTCGTTGATTGTTCAAATAACTTACTAACTGTATTGCAAAGCAAAGGGAAACTCATACGTGTCGAGTGTACTGAAGCCTCATAGAGAAACTAACATAAAGTGCGTGTCATATTATTGATAAAAATGTAAGATCCTTTCAGAGGAGTGCGCTCTCTTGTTTGCACCAGGATTTCTTTTTTGCCAACCTCCATGGCCTATGCAAAAACAAGAATCGCCAACTGTTACTTCCTGTAACCCCAAGACTTTGATTTTGCCCCATCCCTCTATATTTGGGTGTTCTCTTGCATAGAAATCTACAAAGCCTTCGATTTGGCCAATGAAAATATGCCAGATTCCATATTGCACAGGCATCTGTTAAGGCTTGATCGTCTCTTGCTAACAAACATTTGGAAAAAATGTAACAATGAGAAAATTGAGTAATATTATTAGACGTAGACGAAACGTTCAATCACTGTTTAATGTTTTAGCCCTCTACAAGTGTTCTCAGATCCTAAAATAAAATGAAACTAAGAAACAACATGATTTAGATTCAAAAGGAAAAAAGGGGAATTAAATGAAAAAAGAGTGGGACATAGATAAAATGGAAACAGTGATATTTGGGGAAGACAAATCTACAAACAATCCAAGGAATTAACATAGATACTAATTATATAAGAATACATACTAATTACATAAGAATAAAGAATTAATGAGAATTTTCATACAAGGTGTGCTAATATATTAAATTATATTATTATTAAATATATTATTGATATCTATAATTAATATTTACACAGCAATATCAATCAACTAATATATCAAAATCAATTTGAAATTTATAAAATATAGATTAATTCTATATTCATAATTTGTTATTTTTACCAACAAACCTAAAATTATTTATCAAAATTAATAAAAAATATGTTGAAAAATAAATTAAAGACTTAATATTTAATATAAATTTAATGATATTATTAAAACTGTAATTAACAAAAACAAAATTACATACAAATATAATTATACTTGAGTAAAAACTTCTATTTCTTCTTAATATCAATTAATAACATCAAGTTTAAATATTTTTTAACAAAAATTCTCTCAAACACTTTTTCTATCATAATATTTTTTCATATTAAAACTTTTTCATATTAAAATAAAATTCACTTAAACTATTTTTCACCTAAATCTAAGTGAAACTCTTCATTTACTATAAAAAAATTCTATAATTAAAAGAAACACATTTAGTGCAGAGTGGGAAGAGAGAATTTGGGCACAGAATGACACTTCTTCTTGGAATGCGCGGCTTAAGATCAAGCAGCCCACTAGTTTGATTGTCAAGATTCATGGCTGGAGAGGTGACTATGGAGTTAGTTTAGAGTTGTGCTCCAGTAGTCCCTTAGACTGATGGTCTAATAGACCTCATTAAAATTCTTCATTCATTCATAATGTCTGTCAATAATATTCCCCACAGTTCTCTGAAAAAATATATACCTCTCATATTGTAAACACCTAAATAATTTTGAGATCAAATCTCCTTCAATAAATAAAAACTATATATACCTACGCAATAACTAGACAATAGATCAGTAAGAAAAATCAAATCTACTGAACGTTGCAGGCTCCACATTACTTATGGCGGCGATTTTTTATTATTTGACGTTTGTACCAAAAAAGGTACGTACGTTCTTTGATTAGTTTTTAGGAATTTAATCACGCTTCTAGCTTCCCAAGGAAGACAATTAGCCTAACTTCCCAAGGAAGACACTTCGCTTCAATTGCATTAAAAGAGTGAAAAATAGGACATACCAACGAAGATTTTAGCTCACAATGCGAGCAATTATACCCTCAAGAAAGCCCACAAATGAATTTTCATGCTCTGAACTATCTATTTTAGCTCAGTCCTGTTTCTGGTCTCTGTGTGCAGTGTGCACCCAAAGCATAAATTTGAAACACAGTGGTAAGGTTGCTTCTGTAAGAATGGTCGCTTAATGTAGGGTTAAAGCAATGCACATGGAAGAACATGCAAATGTGATCTTTGTTTGTTGCACAATCATCGGCAATGGCTAAAAGTGCGAAAATTTGCACCTCGTTCCTCGTGTCCTTGCCGTTGCCGTTACCTTCCCCCGTCAGCCCACGAAAATTTGCACCTCGTTCCGTGTCCTTGCCGTTGCCGTTACCTTCCCCCGTCAGCCCAGTCTCCCGCCCGTACCCTTGGAATAAGCACCCCTGACCGTATTCCTGCAGAATCGTATTGGTGCAGATATCATTGGACAGCACGACTGGGACTATCATTTTAATTAAAATTTACTTTTACTTAAAAAAATGCAGTGCCATCTTTACGGTATTCGCTAAATCATAAATTAAAACTAAAATACAAGGGAAGTTTGAAAAGGTAAACGATGGGGCTGGATTTTTTTTAAAATTAGAATTAATCTTTTACCAAGGGATACTTAGTATTTTTTAAAATTCTGTTTGAAATAATTTATTAATTTATAAATTAATTATTAAAGATATAGTAACTAGTTAATTTTACTATTAAAAATTAATATATGTTTATTAATTAACATATCTTTAGTAATTAATTTATAGATTAATAAATTAATTATTAAAGATATATAATTTAGTTAATTTTACTATTAAAAAATTAATATACATGTTCAATATATATATGCAAATATATATTTATAATTAAAAAAATTTAAATTTAAATATTTTAAAATCTTAAATACTATATGTATATATTCATATATCAATATATAAGATTAAAAATACATCATTGTGAATCATAAATATGTACAATTAAACATTTTTATACAAAGCAAAATACCAAAATGTTAAGAAATAATTAATTAAAATATTAAAACTTAAAAAGAATTTTTAAAATAATAGTAAAAAATATTATATATAAAATTCTTTCCATAAGAACAAAATAAACTTAAAAATTACAAAAGCTTGAATATAATATAAATTTATAGTAATTTAATAAATATATTTATATTAATTTTATAAATAAAAAAATCTATAAATATAAATATATTTATATTTATTAATATTTATTAACATATAACATGTGAGGGCATAAAATTGTGAGCTTTTAATTGTATGGATTGAAGAATGAAAACGAGACATTAATGAAATGTTGCACCATACCAAAGAAAACTTTTATTAGCCACAATTCTTAGAATTCAAAAGAATAGAATTCCAACAATCTATTTTAGAGGGACACAAATAATAATATACCACTAATTAAGTCTTTCTCTCCTCCCTACCCTAATGGCATCATGAAGCCTTCGGGACTCTAGCCATATTCCCGAGTAAGAACATTTATTATTAATTATAAATATAAATATAAATACATTTATAGATTTTTTATTTATATTATTAATATAAATATATTTATTAAATTACTATAAATTTATATTATATGCAAGTTTTTGTGATTTTTAAGTTTATATATGTTCATATAAAAAAATTTATATATAATATTTTCTATTATTATTTTTTTTAAGGAAATTTATATTATTAATATTTTAATTAATTACTTCTTATAAATTAACATTTTGATAAAAATATATATAAATTAATAAGAACATATATAAATTAATTTATAAGAAGTAATTAATTAAAATATTAATAATATAAATTTCCTTAAAAAAATAATAATAGAAAATATTATATATAAATTTTATTATTATTATTAATAATAATAAATAATAATATAAATGTATTTAAATTTCAAATCGCTCTTTTTATCTATTTAGATTCATTTGGGAAAAGAGTTATTTAAAGATTATTAAAATATATATTTACAAAATTTTAATAATATATATTTAAAGATTATTAAAATATATATTTACAAAATTTTAATAATAAGTTATTTATTAAAATTAATATTTATTCATTTATTTATTTAAGTCTTATGTGAAATTTCAAAGTATTCCCAAATTTTTACTATTTGAATCTTATGTAAAAATTTCAAATCACTCTTTTAAGTTTTTATCTATTTAGATTCATTTGGGAAAAGAGTTATTTAAAGATTATTAAAATATATATTTACAAAATTTTAATAATAAGTTATTTATTAAGATTAATATTTATCTAATATAATGTATATTTAAGTCATTTTAGAATATATATATATATATTGGCAAAACAAAATGACTATTTTAGAATCTATATTATATGAAAACGTTAATATTATTATTATTTAACTTCTAAAATTATGAGAAAATAGTAAGTTTTTCATAAATATAATTATTTTTAAAATTATATATTTAATAATATTTTTTTATGTACTCATATCAGTAAAATATATAATCTATTATTAAAATATATTAATATATAATTTTAAAATATATTTATTAAAAAATATTATTATTTGCTTATATTTTTTTTAAAAGTTACATAATGACACTATTTAAATATTTTTTAACATATATTTTACAAATCTTAAATTATATAATATAATATAAATATTATTAAAATAAGTAAAATTTTATAAAAGATCAATAAAATTTAAACATTTAAATATTATTTAAAAAACTAAATACAGAATTTAATATTTTTTTATATTGATTATAGAGTTATCAACAGAAATTACAGTACGAAAAGGAATCTCAAGTTTTACAACTCCGGAGGCATGCCTCACACGGAGAGAAAACAAAAACCGAGTATGCTAAGCAAAAGTTACATCAATACACCAAACAGAGACAGTATTACAAAATGATAATTAACATATACAAAGGTTTAATGTAACAGGTCTTCATATTGTTCCATCCAAGCGGTCCATCCAAGCGGACCTTCCATCCAAGCGATGCTTTTGTTGGCTTGAATTTGGGCTATCATTTTTATCTATTCATCGGTCGCATTCTTATTCTTGACAAATCGGTACTTACTGCATTCTTGTCAGATATGGTTGGAGGAGTACAGGTACCGTCTTAACGGACGGCTTTAACAGACGGTAAAGGTGCGGGGAACGAGGTGCAAATCCTCGCACCTTTAGCCATTGCCATCATCCTATACGGTACACTTAATTTCATATGTTGCAATTGTCTTTTCAGTTTTATACAAGTTTGTTTCCATTGAATAAAATGTCTGTTTTAAGTATTTGGGTACAAGTATTTGGTAACTGGTTATGTCCGTGCATCCTACTGATAGCTTCATTTTCCTTTCTCCTTTTCAGTTTTGGGGTATGTAGTTAATGGGTCTCGTCATTAGTGTCAGCTTGCCAAATTGACCGTTGTCTCCATAAAATGAACTTTTCTTCCGGGTGTTTTTGTAGAACCATTGAATTGTAATGGCAAGAACAAACAGCTAGAGATGGAAGGAGTTATCAAGTTGATACATGAAAACTGCATTATTAGAGTTTTTTGTTTTTTAGAAAAACAACATTTCTGAGTCAAACCAAGTTTCATATGGTTCTATTTTAGACTATACGGTCTTCTGAAAATAAGGTTTTTTGTTTGATAGTCATTTATATTTCTGTTATTTGGCCTTTTCAAAAAGACCGCAAAAGTGTTAGAAAAATTTGAAGGAATTGACAATCGTTTTTGACAACTGAGAATTTTATTTGTTGCCATCCCTCCTTTAGTTTGGTTTTCATGTAGTATGCCTTTATAGGATCAAGTTAAGTTGCATTTCAATGCACAAGCATTTTTTGATCTGTGGATAGTATGCCGAACTTCAAATTTCTGTTTTCATGTAGATATTGCTACAATGAAAGGACAAGGAGGTCTAGTTGGGAGAAACCTTTAGAATTGATAACACTTGTTAACATAAAGGAAGAGTCTGTATAAACAGCGCAAAGCCAACCAAAATCTATCGTAAGGAGGTTGCGGAACATCAATCAAAGAGACATCATCTACAATAGTGGTAGTATATATTGGACACATCCCATTAGATAGATATTTGTATAGTTAGATATACAATGTAACCAACAGTAGACAGAGATATAGAAGATAGGAGAATAGGCGAGAAGAAGGTAGAGATAAGGAATATATGTAACGTTTAACGTTTATGAATGATCAGTAATAATATATTGGAGTTCAACATATGATTTCTTATGGTTAATAAGTGCCTTGTTTTATGTTGTCTGTTAACTAATCAAGGTATAGTCTGAATCAACTCCTTACTCTCTTAGTATAACTAAGTTTGTGGTATAAATACAACATGCACAAATTACTTGACTCTTAGAACTTCGGTCTATGTTCTCCCATTTTCGTGCTAGCATTGGTTTCGTTGTTGGGACCTTGGTTAGGTTGTACAAAAGATAGTAAGGGGAAATTGAAATTTCAAATTGTAAATTGGACAGGAGTAAAATAATGGTTTTTTTTTTAATAAATTGCGGCACTATCTCATTGGTGTTTGACTTGTGAGAGGGGTTTAGGCACACTCGTGAGAGGGGGTTAGGCACCAAAGGGAAAAAAAAAATGGAAATGGGAGATCTCCAAAAGGAATCCCTAAAATGATGTGACCCATAGAAGGAAGTTGGAAAATAACTACCATGGGAAAAGATAAAGGAGTCATGTAATCCTAAAGTAAACACACCCATGGCCAAAGGAAATAAGAAGAATTCAAGATTGATTAGAAAACAAATTGAATCAACAAATAAAGTTAACAATGCAAGTCCAAATGGTGAAGAGTCAGAAGAACAAAGCACTACTACTCTGTGGAGATTTAGACGACTATCTGTAGGAGCTTCACTTGCAGAATCCACCCAATTTGAATGTAGCACAAGAAGACCAAAAATGAGCTACTTACTTCACCATTGCAGAGAGAGCCATTGGTAGAAGAGGCTTCTGAAACACTATTGCAAATGAGTGCTGAAAAGAAGAAGAAGAGAAGGAAAGGGCCCATTGAGAAGTGTCACTAGAGGAAGAAAAAAGCCTACCAGAGGATGCTTCTGCCAAGGAACAAGTTAAGCTCATGGTCGATGAAGACCAAACTTACAGCAGCCTCTTCTACAAGGAAGTTGTAGAGAAGACTCCTGAGATTTACAAGGATATGGCAGCACCCTCTAAGGTGATTGTAGAATAAGCATTGATATGATTTATGGTGGCCTTCAACACTATATTAGAGGACTTGATGGATTGCCTCCCAAACCAACTAACTGCTGCACTGAGACACAAAAGGGAACAAGCTGCAGAGGAAGAGGAAAAAATAAAAGAGACAACTATTGCAAAGGTTGTTGCTACCGCTACTCTAACTCACAAACAAAAGCTCATAGAAATATGGACAAAGGAGTTACGGTCAAAGCAAAGATTGGACAAACTAATGCTGGGAAAGCCAGAGGTTGCTGAGCAAGTTCAAACAATAACTAAGAAAGCTACTTTAAAGGCTTATAAAGAGATGCACAAGGAAGAAGCAAAATAGGGTCCCTTCTCCTCCGCACACCTCTGATACACTCTCTTACTCCACCACTCCACCCATGCAGTCTATCAAAGACTTCTTGGCAAAGGAGAAGTATATCCAACCTGTCACTTCTCCACAGCTTTAATAACCATTGGTATGCTCCCAAGTTGATCTTAACAATATCTTTCCACTTCACAAATTTTGATTGGGAGATCTGTTACAACTTACACCAAATGGAGGAGATATTGCAGCACCATTTGGATAGTTCAAAACAATTGGAGAACATCATAAAGGATATTTAGGACAATAATCTTCTGTTACAATGGGATTCTGCTCAAATCCTTACAATGCAACTTAAAACATTGGTGGATGGAGTTCCTAAAGACGCACAATTCCAGTAAAGAACAATGCAACAACAAATACTTGCGGAGCCGCAGAAGACTCAAATGGATGAAGATAGGAAAATGTGTGCCGCCACCCATTCCACCCTGGAATCATATATCAACACAATAAATAATACAGAGAGTGACATTAACACCCTCTATCAATTTTGTTTATAGTGGCCCACTGTTACAACACCTATTACAGCACAAATGGATCAGATAACAGTACACATTCTCTGAATAGCCACCTGTTATGATGCCCTAAAATTCTGATGGATAGAGTTGAGCACATATGGAAGCTTTGCATTCATAGTTTCAGCAGCTACAAGACCAGTGAGATTAGACAAGCACAAATTCTGATAAGACTCCGATGGATAGATTCAAGCAAAGACGGAAGCTTTGCATGCAGAGTCTCAACAGTTACAAGATCAGCGAGATTATACAAAGCACAAATTCCAGTAGCTAAGGGAAGTGGTTAGTTTGCGGCTGGCCCATGTCACCGCAATACTTCAAGAAGCACTAGAATTAGCCCAATAGATCCAAATTCCTAACGCTCTTTTGGATGCCAAGTGTCGAATGATCCATTTTCAGGTACAAAACCAATGATTGTAGTAAACTAAGGCATAATGGGAAATCAATTTTGCGAATCTCAAGGAAATTTATAAGGACATTCTTCTTGCACAATCAGAGTAGATTTGGCTTGAGAACAGGCCAACATTTTGAAAGGGGGGATGATGTTAGCAGGATAAAAGCAAAGTGTGTATAGAACTTTATTCTATCTGAATAGTAGACTTGTGTCAGATTGTGTAAAAATTAAGGGATTTGGTATAAGTGATCTTATATGAGCTTACGAGGTCTATTTCATGCAATGCATCTTGAAATGACATAATTTTAAACTGATGAGTTTTTAAGAGAGCAATGTTTGTTTTTATTTGTACACTAATACTAATTTACCTCTCTATTTCTGATATTTTTCCAATCGTTTGATGATTGTCTTCTAGCATCTCTCTTTAAAGAAGGCCGTGTATATTTCTTAGAAAACATTATCATTTTAGGCAACTAAATTACCGTGGTTCTGTAGATGTTTCACTTGCATAACTTATTAGCTATGTTCCACAGAGTTTCCGGGACAGGGACGTTTTAGGGGATGGGAACGTGTTTCCGATACGGGTACGGGTCGAAGCCAAAATTTACATAAGGAATTTTATATACAGAGACAAAATTCATATATGAATATCATAGCATTGATAAACCTTTCACCATAGAGTCGTAGACATACATGGAAATTGAAAACTTAACTATCAAGGATTCAAGATTGAAATGACAATATGATATAAATTATAATATCTTAGGAGACGAGAAAAACCGTACCCGCATCCCCGTTTCGTACCCGATACGGGGACAAGGCAAAAAGGGTAGGGGACGCGTCCCCGTGGAACACAGCTTATTAGTCTAATGACCCAGGATTTATTTGCTCATATCAATATGGGAATTGATCTATTTTTTTATTCTTTTGCTTGCTCATTATACATCTTATTTGAGTAAACTACAGATGTTTATTGCAGGGTTTTCTTTTAAATCACTTTCTGTGTGAGTGTAAAGAGTTTTGTTTCTTAATGTCCAGTCAATAATTCTGCATACGAGACCTTATTTAATAGTTGGTACGTTTCTCATTTATTACATTTTTATGAATTAGGTAGTTTAATGTTGGTGGTGGAACAAAGGTAAGGAATGAGAAAGATAAGTTTTAAGTATACAATTGAATCCTGATAGTGATAGCAATATCACAATTTGACTTGCTGTAGAAAATATCTCCTACTCAATTGATGAGCTTAAGGAGCTTTCTAATGAATGGTTCATAAGGCACAACACTTGGTGAAGGTTTTGCAAATGGGGTTGCTAGCAGAGTGGGTTTAACCATGGAGGAAACTCCATAGTTAAGTGCGCTCAAGTTAGAGTAGTACTGGGATGGGTGACCTCTGAGGAAGTCCCGGTGCTTAACCTCTGTGAGCAGCACCTAGATCCAATGAGTTTTAAGCGTTCCATTCATTCTCTGTGAGCATCACCTAGATCCAATGAGTTTTAAGTGTTCCATTCATTCTCATGAGAGATGGGTTCGTGTGAACCACTACTCATGAAACATGGGTCAATGAGTTTGACTCAAAAAACTACACGACTGAATCCTGATAGCAATATCACAATTTGACTTGCTGTGGAAAATATCTCCTACTAAATTTTAAGTGTCAAGGCATTTTAACAAAAGGCACATAAGAAATATAAGACTACATTACAGAGAAGCATCATATTCCTTTTGTAAATTTAATTGTTTATTCTGACAGCAATATTCATCTTCCATAGCATCATAGTTAGCTGCTGCAGATTTCTTGTTTATCAGGTTTCCTGGAAACATTTGTATCACAGTTGCATAGGCTTATTAGACAGACTTATTGAATGTAGACGTGGGGTCATCACATCCATATATTTCATCTCTTAAAACAAAGAAATAAAAAATAATGAACACAAATACCATGCATTACTGGGCTGTATTAGTAGGTTGCTAGAACCTTCCAAATTTCATATGCAATGCAAACAGGAATACTTGACATTGCCTGCACAATACAATTGGAATCACTCCGAGGCATTGCTAGTTCGCCAGAAGTTATGGTATTAGTTTTTAAATAGTAGTGCAAGCTCCATTTTGTTTGTAGGTTTAAAATTATAAAATACGGTTGACATATATTAATGCTCTCAGATTTCTACAATCCATATTTCAATTTTGCTTGCTAATCTTCTGGATTAGATTGTGTATGAATTTTTACCATCAACGTTTCAAATCATGTTCTGTGATTCATCATAAAGATGAAATAAGAAAGTTAAAAGAAGATGTAACTCGAAATATTAACGGCAAAAATTCATACACAATAGTTGGCATATATTTCCTTCTGTTTTATCTTGGTTTAAAAATTTTTGTTGGCCTATTGATTAGATGAAAACTGGCAAGTGTTTTGGGTTTTGTATGTTTCACATTTCTTAACACTTTGGCTCCGCTGCTTTCTATTCATATTTAACATTTATGTTAAACTCGGGAATGCCAGAACTGGATAATTTATTTTATTCTTAATAAGGAATTGTAGAGTAGAGTTTGCATAGCGCATTTATAACTCCTACAAACTATTGATGGTTGGAAGCCTAAAACTGACATGTTATACCTGCTTGACCAATGAAATATGTTTTCAAAGCAGGATGACTTCAATTCAAGAACATTAAACTGGTTGGTTCACATGAACATACCACTTTTCATACTTGGTACGGTGTTAGATAAAATGAAAGAGAGACTTGTTTGAACATCAGGTCTCCTTTTGGGTCTAGTAATAGGTGGAATGAATACCACCTTTACTTGACTGGTTGCAGGCTCTTATAGAATGCTGCCAATCTGACTTAAATTATTAGTTTCACACTTCTTTGATACCCCTTTGGTATCACCCGATCTTCCTCTAATAGACTTCAAATAGGCATGATGTGAGGAGTTGTATCATCATGTCTCTTTGATTAACTTATCACGCATTTAGTTGGCCTTCTCTTATGATATCATTAACTTAACTAATTATCTTTTGATCGACTTGCATGTTCATTCTTTAGACAGCGATAATACTTGTCTTCTTGGGCAGCTATAATACTAATCTTCTTGATTGGCCTGTTTGTTCATTCTTTAGACGGCGATAACACTAATCTTCTTGGGCAGTGATAATACTAATTACTATCACATGAGATATCCTGGTTGTTGAAAAGACCTCTTGAAAGAATACTGGGATGAATGATGTATTCAGAAAGTAAATTGGGCCTCCGAAAATGAATATGAACATTGTGTTTTCCTTACAGCTTGTGTTTGAAGAAGTGCTTGAGCGGGCAAGGAGAAAAAAAAAGAAAGAAGCGAAAAAGAGGAAAAGGCTGGCAGATGATTTCATGGATCTGCTTTATTCTGTAAAGGTTTAAATTATTACTTTTGGAAAAAAAAAACCTTCCAACGTATTCTCTTTTTACTTTACTTTTCTTATTATGACTGAATTTCTATTATGATTGAATTTCTATTTACTTTTTTTATGGATTAATTATATTTTTTACATTTCAGAAAATTGTTGCTTCCTCAAAATGGAAGGATTGCATACCTTTGCTCGAAGATACCCAAGAGTACAGGTAAAGAGTCACTATTAAGAATTAATCTATTTTAAGTAATAAAAGGTAGTTGTTATGTGCCTTTCACTATTATTTGTTATAAATATATTTTTGGTTCGAATATTCAGGGCAATTGGTGATGAAAGCTTCCATCAGGACATATTTGATGAGTACATTGCACATCTTCAAGAAAAGGTTGAGGAAAAGAAACACAAACAAGATGAAGAGATAGACAACCTTATTATTTTTCTTTCCTTTGTTTATCATTCCCTGTTTCATGTCTCAATCTGTTCAGATCTGATCCAATTAAATACTCAAAACTTAAACATTCCACAATATTGTTGAAAAGACCTTTTGAAAAAATATTGGAATGAGATTTGTATTAGGACTACAAATTAGACCTCCTTATGTAGATAATGTTATTAAAAACTTTGGCCCTAACCAACAAATTATATAAACTATTTTTAGAAACTTATTACTGTTGAACAGACCTGATGACTGGGTGCAAGGGGGTGGGGTGTGAATCAGTATTAACTTAAACAATTTGTTTGCAAATTAAACATCAATTTAGATTTGCCAAAGAGAAGAACTGGAAGTAGAAAATGCATCACAATATTTCACACAAGGACGCCAGATTTTTATGTGTAAAACCCAATAAGGAAAAACCACGATGAGAGTTATCTCACAATTATATGAACAACTATTACAACATTGTTTTAGGGCTGCAACCCAAGGAAGCAACTACTTCTTGAAGAATGTTTTTATGGCAATGCCAAAGTAAGATCAGTTCTCCCAATATACATCGTGTTATTACAATGAGTGAACATGAACTGTAGTAACAGTGCATATGACATATGATGATATTGTTGTCTTCTTCTTCACACATCACCTGCCCATTCACACACCTCCAACCCCCCTCCCCCCCCACACAGTCATCCTCCAAAACATCTCAAATTAGGTTTACTCCAAGATAGCTTTTGATCAAAAACATATATTACATAACCAGTGGAAGGATTGCATACCTTTTCTTAAGGATGCCCAAGGGTATAGGTAAGAAAGTCACTCTTAAGAATTAATCTATGGTAACAAATAAAAGGTCGTTGTTATGTGGCTTTCACTACTATTAGTTATAAATATATTTTGGATTTGAATATTTAATGCAATTAGTGACGAAAGCTTTCATTAGGACATATTTGATGAGTACATGCACATCTTTAAGAAAAGGTTGAGGAAAAGAACACAAATGAGATGATGTATGTTGAGATATATTTGAGAGTAGGTGTGCCATGTCAATTTGGTCAGAGATATTAGAAGGGAGTTTGGAGGCTTATTAGATGACAGTATATCAGTTTGGAGTTAGGGTATGTATTGATACACTTGACTTTTAGTTTGGTTGCATGACACGGTAATCTTGGTTGTTGTCCACATAGTTTGGATGTCACATGGATGATGTTTGTGCTCAAACTCATAATTGAATGATTAAGAAATTGTCGAGTGTTGAAACAACAAATTTCCTTGTGACAATGAGCTAGTCTTTTGCTCTGCATTACACCGTATTGCATCCTATGGTTGTGCGGTTTAGGATTTTGAATTGGACACGTGTCAAGTACTTATTGTAGAGTTTTCAAGACATAATATCTTTTGTAGAAAAGTTATAAGAGTTTGAACTTCAAATCACAATATGTTAGCTTAAGGTTTTCTAGATGGCTCACTAGAATGCTTTGCATTTTACTGTGGTGAATGGTTTGGCTTTGCAATTTTGGGAAGATGTTGAGAATAGTGTATTAAACTAGTGACGTAAGTTTCAGGGTTGGTTTATGACATTTATCTTGTTGAAGAACACATTGTCCATCCAGTTTGCACTATGATTTCCTGTACGATGAATTACTTTCTTTGAACCAATATTTGATGAATAATTACTTTAGGAGAAGATTAAGGAAAGATTGCAAATCATCCTCACATCTTGTATTCTAGTTTGCATGATGTTTTGGTTTCTCTCTAGAGTTACAAAGACAAATAGTTGGGAATTTTGATAGTGGTGTTGATACTTGTGTCGACTAGGTATGTTCTCTCAATTTTAGGTGATCCTAACCTATTTCTTTTTCCTTGGAGGATGTGGTATAACACATTTGAGATTCTAATAAAGCTTTGCTTGATTCACAACCTATTTTTATAATGTTGAATGCATATGAGGTCGACTTGTGTTACATACTTCACTTATTGGGTCTTATTTGTGCGCACCTAACTAGTGTGCCGGGATATTGTAGAGGATATATAAGGGAGAACAAATCATTTATTGAGATGCAAGAGTTGATACGAAGTTTTGAAATGTACAAAATAGATCAGTGATGTATCATATGATTATGAAGTGTATGGAATAAATGTAACAAAATACTTGGACTACAAAGAGGACTACACTACATCATTTCTCAGATGCTTCTTCTATAGTAGTTCACATCATGTATTTCATTGTAATCTTATTGTATCTTGCTCTGGGAAAGTGATCTTCAGTTTTCAAGTCTATTTTATCTTGTTTTGGAGAAGTGATCTTTAGTTTGCAAGTATATTGTATCTTCATTTGTAACATATTATTTTGTGCATAAACAAAGAATTCTTAGGTTGTTGAGAAAATTGTTCTTGCTTGATCTCCATTTTGTGACACGTGTTGTGCTTGCATATGACATGGGCCTATGGGGTTGAATCGTCGATTCTGAAGTCAGCAAGGACCTGTGACTCAATCAAACAAATTGGGTTGTTTTCTTGAGTTTATGATTTCAGGGAGATTCTAATTTAGAGAAACTTGTTTGAAGATTTTATCATTGAGGGTGTTGTTGTGTTGCACCACTTCTAAGTGTAATGTCTTAAATTTGCACCCTTGCATAGTTTACCATTATGTGATGTCCTTACCTTAGTCAAAATACAAAATTCCACACAAGCCTTTATTATGCCTTGTCATCCTCCAGTTAGATTCTTGGCTATGCGGCTTGGTTGACACTAGACGTGTGCACACCATAGAGACGTCTGTGTGATGCACTCATCCCATGAATTTTCAGATGTGTAGTGTTTCATTGAGACATTACAACTGTCGCCCCCGCAATGTAACACCTCTTACCACCACTCATGGCTATTGAGAATCAGCCCAACACCTTTACACTCCATTCTTTGGCCCTCATTTGGTCTTTTGGATTCACTTTTGGTCTTCTTGCTTCACGGTTGATCTTCTACACATCTTCTTCACCTTATTCTCATTGTCTTGGAACAACTTGCATACAATTTCTCCATCCTTACGGTGTTGCATCTCCATTGTCTTGCACATCCATCAAGCCTTTGGCTTTGTGGTCTTGAAGGGGAGTCTCTTACCCTCTCTTTTAACATTTTATTGAGCATTTCTTAGCATTCTTAGCATATATTCTTGTTATCTATTACCATTTATCATTATCTATATTGTCTTTCCATTATCTTTGCGCTTATCCATCATCATTATCTCGTCTATTAGGCTATTGTGGAGTGATTAACACCAAAGAAAGGACTTGATAGAGCCAATCTCAAAATATTCCCAACTATTTTATTGTTTCCATAGAAGGAGAGAGTGGAGCTCTTCTTGGGTTTCTTCTACCTCTTTCTTTGTTTGTGAGTCCTCCTTGTGCTTTGATAATTTGTATTATCTTTATATTTTTAGTGTAATCGTCCCTTTCACATTTTGTTAGTAGTTAGTTTTTTATCTGTTGTTTCAGTTAGTATTTTGGATTGTTCTCTCAATTTATGTGCCCTATCTGTATCGGATGAATGTGTGCCACACTGACATTGTACATACGTGTTGTCATCCTTGACCCGCACAAGTCTCCAAGACAATAAGCTCATAGACCTTGGCAATTAATCTTTTGCATTTCCATTTCTAGTAATCAAAATATATATATGTTGGTAGTTTGTAATTATTTCAATTTCTTGCATTTCGTATCTTGGTTAATTAAAGTTTGTTATCATTTAGTTGTCTTGATCCCCTAGCTCATGGAGCACAAGATGAAGTGAAATGGCACAAGGGGTATTCATCCCTTGAGATTTTAACCAATCTCGAGGTTGGTGTATTTTCACTTCTCTAGACACTAAGGCACAACATAATAATTGGTACATCATTCAACAAAGTCAACAACCTCTCTACCTAGGCGGGATCAGTTAGTACAAGTTTGATTACATTGTTGAAATTTGTATTTCTAAACGAGCACATACTATTACTCAATCTATTCTAGTGGATTCACAATCTGGTATAAATAATTTATATCACAAAGACAAGAATAGTAATTTGATCTTAAGCATTTTATATAAACTAAAGGTTTTATTTAAATGGTGTACATTTGTGAGTTCTTTGTGCTATGTTTGATGTTTGTGTTATCCTAAGTGGATTTTTAGTGGAAAAACTAGTTGGTATATTTTAGTGGTATCGAAGCTTGACATTCTACCAGCTTGTGTATTAATAAGTGATAGAGATAATATATACCAACAACAAGAAAAGAAGAGGGCCATCAGTGACAAAGAAGAGGCCAATCCCCAATAACTCTTTAAGGAGACTAGAGAGTTCCATATTGGCATGAGGGATACCATGTTAGAGATAGTTCAACTTTTAAGATGAATGAATTAGAAAGCTAAAGGGAGTAGTTCTGGTGGCTGGTGGTGAGAAAGCTTCAACTAGTGGTGAGAAGGCCTTAACAACTACAAAAACTTTTAGGGCCAAATTTCTAGAAAAAGAGGCAGTAGCAAGTAGTGAGGAAGAACAACTTGATCAAGAAGGTGAGATGATAATGCTTCATGATGAATACAATGTCTTTCCATACATAGGGACATGACCTTCATCAAACTTTATCAGAGGGACATAATGAATAAAAACAAGAGTAGAAGGTATGAAGAGAGGAATGACATTTAGTTCATTTGAGAACAATCACCACTCCTACTTTTTATGAAGCCGGTAGTTCCTCGACAAGGAGTTGGTTGTAGAAATTGGACACATATTTATCCTTTAATATAGTGTTTGAAGAAGAGACTTCCAAACTTGCCACTTTGCATGTGTTAAAGAGTGGCTCACGAATGGTAGTATCATGGCATAGTACCCCAAGGGGTAATTTAATCACCACGTCGGAAGACTTCAACCAAAGATTGATATAGAGGTTTGACAAGAGGGATCTAGAAAGTTGTTTTAGAGAGTTAGCATAACTGAAGCAAAAGGGTAAGGTGGAAGACTATGTAGAAAAAATTCAAAGGTTTGTGATGGTGATTTCCAATGTGTCAAAGAGAAGGCTCATAGCCTTCTTTGTGGAAGGCCTAGTCAGGCCCCTTAGGTTTAGAAAGGGCATTTGATGTGAGCTCATTACAAGAAGCCATCAAAAGAGCTCTAAAGCTTGAAGATTTAGAGACTAAAAAAAAATTCTGTTCTAAGAAAGCATCTTTGACTATCAAAGTGCTGGAACATTTTCAAAAGAGCACACTACCTCCTTTAGAATTGCCATCTAAGTCGAATCAAGTAGAGGTGTCTAAGAACGAATTGCAAAGGAAAAAGCTATGCTTCACTTTTAGAGAACCATGGCAGCTAGGTCATAGGTGTTTGGGAAAGATCAAACACACTATATAGAGGTAGTTTGTGATGGGATAGTGAGTATGCAACATGAGGTGTGGGAGTTAGACATCCAAATCTAAATTTTCTTAAGAACAAGAAACATCTGAGATGGGTGAACTATGATGTCCTCAATTATCAACATGGTTAAATCTCTCTATTTTAATTAAATAATAAATAATAAATATAAATATATTGTATAACGCAATTCTACTACTTAGGGGGGGAGGCTGAATCAGTAGTAGATATAAACTCTCAACTCTTAATCAATTTAAACTTTTAATGAAGCTTGTCAAACTGAGACCTAAATGTAATTGTAACTGAAACACGAATGCAATGCAACCACAATAAGAATCAATTCACAAGATTTGACATGGAAACCCAGAATGGAAAAAGTCACGGCGAGAAACATTGCTAGGAACTACTATCCTAATCTAGCCTCACAATTAAACTTCAATTACAATCTTTTAGGGCACCAACCCCAATGTGTCACCAAACTCCTTTGTAAAGCACCAAATTTTCTTAGCAACCTGAGCACCAACTCAACATTATTAAACCACCAACTCTAAGAATACAATAATGACAGATTATCATTGATTTCAATATCAGAAAAACTACACAACTTTAGAGATATTCACAAATCATTACATCTTTAATATAGACAATCTTCAACAATCTGTATTATGTCATTCTTCTGCAAAAATGCTACTATATGCTGAAACCTTAATGAGCTCGAATGTTATATCAGTAAGATTTAGAAATGAAATTCTAACACTCTTCAAAAATCTTGTTTATACAAAACTCAAAGAATATGTAAAACGTTGCTATACTTGATCACGAATATTCAACATACTGCTATAACTGATCAAATACTTGCAGTTATACATGTTTGACTCACCTCATCTTTTTCTCAGTGTGCACACACATTTCATTGAGTCTTCACACCTTAAATAGAGACATCATAACTTCTTGTATAAGGAAATTGAGAAGTTAAATAACTTCTTTCAATTACCGTCACCACTAAATAATTATCAACAACTTTAAATCCATTGTGGTGACTTCAACCGGTTCTAAGTGGCGATTAATACAAGTTTGGAACAAAATCTTTGAAACAATATTTAATTCTTCACCCGATAGAATGAAGTATAATACAATATTCAGTAATACGACATTAGAAACATAAAGTCTTTATTACGTGAATATCGTTTGAGCCTTCATTATTGGCGATAAATAGAAAATATCTAACCTTTCATTAATATCGTATCTTCAAAATATACATCATTCATTGTCCTTGCTTACCATGACGAGATCGAGCATTTCGATAGTATTGAAACACAATATATATTGTATGGGCAATATATGTATATATGTTCTCAGAGGATTAAGGTATGTTTCTAACCACCCTGAACGTCTAAAGGAATAAGTCATCCTCTGCTAATAGGCTAATCCACTCGATACTTAGTGTGCAAAATTATTGCCAAACTTGAATAATTCACAGACTCGTGTCCTCGTACTTAAACTCTTGTCATTCTGATGGTAGCGAGTCTCAAGAATAACAAATTTGCTGAAGGAAAAAGACATTGTGAATTTCGTTGCCAAATTAATAAGAATACTTGAATATGTTTGTTGTTCCTTATATTCATGTACGGTGTCATATAAGAGTCGTATCACCTTCCATCATAGTTTTAGTTGATGACTATTATAATTGCGCTCAAACAACTTTCCTCTGTCAACTGAAAGATATCTCCGTCCCTACTTTGTTGGATATTAAAGTGTGTCCCTTTGATATTGCATAATAGCAATCCATCCTCAGGCTACCAACAAACATTAAAAAGTCTCGATATTACAGAAGAACAACTATTGAAGGTATTCTGCAAATCTCCCATGCTTCATTAAATATGAGTCAAATACTATGTTCCAACATAATATTCAATCAAATTTGCTTGTATTCTTTATCAACTCATTTCAATTCGCACTTCTAGAACAATGATTTATGCATCATACATGATTATATTTTGACACCAATGCCAAATACTCTAACATAAATGTAGTTATTAAATTATTTTATACTTATGTCAACCTGCTTGCTTGTGGTGGTTTTCCTTGGTGGCGACCTTGGAAAGAATATGTATTTATATAGGTTGATGTAGGTAGCTAAGGCATCAAACTTTATTAAACTAACCTCAAACATTAAATAAATGCTCTTCTATTGAGACAAAAACCTCTGCAATTTGTGTAGGTGGGACAATACACTTGCCTACAGTTTCTTCATAGCCTAAATTTTGAGATTTGCCTTGCTTTTGGAGGCAACAAAAATGGCATAAATCCTAGTGGTGTGCCTAGCCTGGCAATGATATTAAGGGCACATAAGTTCTTTGCTATATGTCCAAAGATGATAGCAAGGACCTGCAACTCAGTCAAACAAAGTGGGTTGCAGTCTTTAGTTTGCAATGAGATTCCAATTTAAAGAATCTCCATTGTCCAAGGAGTTGTGGAAAGGAAACTAGTTCGAAGATTATATCATTGATGCTTTAGCTATGTTGCACCACTTCCAAGGCTAGGGATAATAATCGAGACATCATTTAATAGAGTCAACAACCTCTCAACCTAGGTGGATTAGTTAGTACAAGTTTGATTACCTTTGTTACATTTTTCGAATTTGTATTTTTGAATGAGCATAAACTCTTATCCAACATGTTCTAGTGTATTTGTAATCTTCTATAAAGAGTTTATATCATAGAGACAAAATACTATAAATTTGATATAAAACATTATTTGTAAACTAAAGGTTTTATTCAAATGGAGTATATATCTGTGAGTTCTTTGTTCTATGTCTAATCATTGTTTTATCTTGAGTACATACACATGGCAAAACTATTGGTCTATGTAAGATTTGGTTATGGAGATAGCCACCCAAGATCTAGAGCCCCAATGTAAAGCACAATAACAAGAGAGAATGAATATGACAAGAATGAACTATATTCTCACCAAGAATGCAATGCAGTAGCTGATAGTACATAGGAGACCCCTTGGTTAAATAGACCAAGGTCAGAACATAGGATTGTATAAGATTATGACAAGTGTTGTAATCTTATGACATGATAATCAAGAGACAACTTATCACCCACTTAAGGTAGAAATGTGAAAGTGTCACATGTCCACTAAAGGTGGAGACACCACATAAAGTGGAATGTGATAACATGATAACACTACCTAAATAAATTGTAGATGCTCCTAAAAGCTCTTATGCAGTCCGTAAGTAAAGTAATATGTGTGTCTATGTCCTAGGAGAATGACGTACTAGGTACAAAACATTAGCACACAAACAATATATTTCCCTTTGTTTTATTAATTTTAGTCTATAGATCCACCATTTATAATGACATGTTTGACTTTATGTTTGTTGATGAAGGCTTCAATGAGGAGTGCTTTGTTATGTGATGGACTAGGATCTATGAGAATTCTTTCTCTATGAAAACAATGTGGTATTATGAGGCCAATAATCCTATCATAGCTTGGAATCACTATACATTTATGTCACTAGGAACATACGACTCTTACAAATCTTATTCAAGGACTTCCTTATGGATGCGTGATTTTAGAAGCTCTAGGATGGAGATTTGCATGAGGGTTTTGCTCAAGTGGTCTAGAATGTTAAATTGGGTGGGTGAAGTTGACACTCCTTGGATAATGAGTCCACCTCGACATGTAGTTAGTGTAAGACTTAGAATTAGGACCGTGCAAATCACAAATAGGTCAACACAAAAGCCCTAGAAATTAGTTAAACTTCTAAATCCCAACAATGAAGTATGTAAAATCAATGCATGAGATAATTGAATAAACAATCAAATATACCTTCTGATTAAGGATACCCCCCTTATAAATCTAGACACACAACAAAAAATGGACAAGCAGACATAAATTGCAAGAAAGAAGCACTCGCTTTCTATTATCCCCATGAAATTAAATAACAACATTCAAAAAATAACATGCTACAACCACATGGGCATTTACATTACAATAATTTGCAAGCTAGAGCCACTATATGCACAATTAGAACTATCCTAAGTAAGCCCAATTTGTTCTTTTTATCTTGGGAAGTATAACTGCCCTAATATCTTCTAGAAGGTGTCACCTCTCCCATTTGTGGCTAGCCTCTCTTCTCTCCTTTCCCTTGCCTTTGAATATGCAAATAATATGCCCAAAATGGGTTTTGACATCCACCAAAGTATTTTTTATTTTTAAAAAAAATTCCTCCCTAAAGTAGTGTAACTTCCGAAGGCCATAACTCTTAATTCGAGAACTCGATGGAGCTCCATTTTTTGAAAAATGAAGATCTCGAAGAGATCTACACTATGCTTTTCCTAAATCATCATATGATTAGAAATCATTGAGGTCTCATTTGACCATTTAAAGGTACAAAATTGAAGTTGAACATTTTATAACATTTTCAAACCCTAAGAAATTAATATCTCTGAACTGATATAGGATATTAATATGATCCTTATGCTAGTCCTTATATTTTCCCATTATGCTCAGTGGAGTCAGTTTTTAGGTTTCAATATTCACAAATGAAAAATTTCTAAAAATAGTAAGCTTGCCAAAAATAGCCCTTATTGAAAAACTAAACAATATTTTTGGTGGTAAAAGATTGCTCTTACACCCTAGATGCTCTAGCATTAGACCCTTGAGGTAAATTGAGAAGTGATCTTATCACATCTTGGGTGTTCAAAGGGAAACCAAATTGGTCAACCTCTGTCTTAGATAGCCACAACGAATCTTCAATAGGTCTTCCTTTCCATTTAAGCAGATACTCTTCATGTTACATGTTTCTTGTACTTCTACACACACAACTACCCAAGATGTCATTTATCTCCTCTATTGAAGTAGGTGCTGGAATATTCCACTATGCTTTTTCTATTTCATCATCAATATCCCCTTCATGATACTTCGTCAATTTGAAATATTAAACATAGGTGAAACGTAATTCCACTTGACAATTCTACCTCATAAGCATTTATGTAATCATGCTTCTTCATAAATTTGCATGGCCCAAATTTATTCATCTTCAACTTATTATAAGTTCCTATTGGAAATCTCTCTTTTCTTAGATGAACCATGACTTGATCTCCAATTTGAAACTCCTTATAACTCTTTTAATTTGCCTTGGCCTTGTACTGAATATTCATCTTATTAAAATGCTTTCTCACCTCTTGATACATTTTTTTCAACTGCTTTGCAAAGTCTTTGGCTGCAACACTACTCTTTTCTCCTTTGTCTATCTTCCTTAACTCTAAAGCATTTCTATGCAATTTGAAATGGTGATTTTTCAGTGCTCCTATTAATAGAATTAGTGTAAGAAAATTTTGCTTATGGTTAAATCAAATCCCATCCTTTAGGCATATCTCCTACTCAACATCTCAATAAGTTTTGCAAACTCCTATTCACCACTTCGCTCTATTCATCAGTCTATGGATGGTGTGCTAAATTGAAATTTAAAGCCGTCTTCAACTTATTCAGAAACGTTCTCCAAAATAACTAGTAAACTTGGTATCTTGATATGAAACTATACTCTTTGGTAGGCCATGTAGTCTCAACACCTCTCTGAAAAATAAATTTGCAACATGAACATCTCTGCTTACAAGGAATGAAATATGTCATCTTTGAAAATCTATCCACCACCACAAAACTGGAATCATACCCTCTCTATCCTTGGTAAATGAAAAACAAAATCCATATTAACGCCCTTCCATGGCCTCTCAACTATAGGTAATGGTTGATATAAACCTATGTTCTAGTTTATTCCTTTTGTCACCTGACATACTCTACAGCTCTCTACAAACTTCTTCACATATTGTTGTAATTGTGGCCAATAGTAATGTTCCCTAACAAGTGTCATGGTCTTATCTCAACCAAAATGTCTTGCAAGTCCTCCACTATGCTTTTCCATGATTAGGTTCTCTTTGATTAAGCTTCTATGAATGCATAATTAGCTTCCTCTAAACAACACATTATCTTGGATTGTGAAATCCAATCACTTTGTCCTATCTACTATAACAAGTTCCTTACATGTTTTCCAAGCTTTTGCAAATTAGGATCTTTTGGATACAAACTCTTGAGTTCATGGAGCCTAATAACTTTAACCTGCATTTTTGTCAAAAAACTTTTCCTTCTACTCAATGCATCTGCAACTTTTTTAGACTTTCCACTCTCATACTTGAAAACAAAGTGTAGCTCTGCAAAAACTCAATCCATTTTGAATGCCTTTGATTCAACTTTCCTTGACTA
Organism: Chamaecyparis obtusa; assembly: GCA_027943335.1. Taxonomy (NCBI): domain Eukaryota; kingdom Viridiplantae; phylum Streptophyta; class Pinopsida; order Cupressales; family Cupressaceae; genus Chamaecyparis; species Chamaecyparis obtusa. The sequence continues at coordinate 722,168 of BSBK01003361.1, read as the reverse complement.
TTCAAATATTGTAAAACCCGATGATTAGTAAATAAAACAAACACTTTTGGCATAAGCTAGTCTCCATTTCTTTGAGGCTTGAACTATGGCATAAAAATCTCGATCATAAACATAATATTTTCTTTTGGCATCATTCAAATTTTCACTGAAATAAGCAATGGATTTACCTTCCTAACTCATAACAGCTCCAATGGCATTGCCACTTGTATCACAATTTACCTGAAATACTTAATTAAAATATGGAAGTACCAAACTAGGTTATTTTGTAACTTTTCTTTTCAACAAATTAAAACTCCTTGCTACATTTGCAGTTCATTTAAATTATTTCTTGTCTCCTCTCATTGCTAAACCTTTGATAAATCTCCTATAAAAACTTGCCAAACCATGAAAATATCTCTCCTTTGTTGCACTCTGTAGGGTAGTCCATTCAAGTACAGCCTTTACCTTTTCTAAGTCCATTCTAAGGTTGTTTGTTGAGACAACAAATCTCAAATACACCAACCCTTTCTTTACAAGGCCGCACTTCTTGAGCTTAATCAACAAATTCTCTTAACTTCTCAAAGAACTTACAAATATGCATCAAATGCTTCTTTGATGTGTTGCTGGAAATCAAAATATCATCCAAATAAACAATACCAAACTTACCCAAAAACTCTTTTAAGACCTCGTTCGTGAGCCGCATCAATGTGCTAGGTGCACTAGTTAGCCCAAAGGGCATGACTAGTCACTTATACAAGCCCTACTTGGTTTTGATGGTAATTTTTCATTCATCTCCTTCTCTAACTGGATTTGGTGATGTCTGCTCTTCAAATCTATCTTTGTGAAGTATTTAGTTCCACTCAAGCAATATATAATATCATCCATCCTTGGAAAGGGAAATTTATATTTGATGGTGTACCTTCCTACAAATTAGCACCCATAATTGGATGATCATTTAGGCCCCATATTGCTGATTTTGAGATTTCATGTCTATTATGCTTGATCCAACTACCTATCTCCCCTTGATCTGACATCTATCTTCTCGCCTTCACATTTAAATTTTGGTGTTTTCTCTGGGTACATAACGCCCAAGGCTTTGTGTTCCTAGGGTATTTTGTTCCTCGGGGTTTGGACCCAAATTTGAATTGGAGCCTCGTTGCGGTGTTTTGGTGCGAAATTAGATCTTGTGGTCAACCTGACATATTTTTGAATTGCAAAATGTGTGAGATGTATATAAACACCATATGTCTCCTCATTTTGGTAACAATGATCAAAATTATTAAGTGTTTTGAAAGATTTGAAGGCAAACATCCAAGATCTAGCATCTCTCCAAACATCCAAGGCATTTTGAAGGAAATCTTCTCCATTGTAGCAAGTTTCTCTGCCATGATGGCCAAGTAGAGGAGTTTTCAAGCAAGAAAGAAGATCATTTGTCCATTCTCATGCATTCTTTCATAGAAAGTGTTCAATCAAACATAACAACATTCATAGATCCAAGAGTGGCATTCATAGATCCATGCATTTGTGAAGGCATCCTTGATTCCTTTCTACATTCTAAGGTCAACAAATACAATTTAAGTAACATACAAGCATCTTCATAAATATGTGTGATCTCAATATCTGATAATAAATTGATTGGCAAGATAGATCTCATATTTACCTTCATATTTACTTTCATGTATGCAATTTGATTTCATTTTGAAGGTTGATTCCTATACAAGGGTTTGACCAAGGCAAACCCATTTCCACAACATTTTCCTTATTTTTTTGTGTAGGTAGATGTGGTGCAACTGTTGGGACATAATGCAAAAATATTGGGGTTTGTGGGACTTATTGTCAAAGTTTCGGGTAGAACTCCAAGGAACAAAATACCCCAAGCTTCTTGTTCTCTAGAAAAAAAATGCCCCAAGCTTCTTATTCCCTAGAACAAAATGCCCCAGGTGTTTTGTTCCTGTCAAAGAACTCTCAGATCCAAACTAAAGGTCTGTACAATTTATGAGTTCCTGTCAAAAGCTTGGGGTTTGCGATACTTACTGTCAAAATTTTGAGCATAACTCTAGGGAACAAAACACCCCAGGCTTCTTGTTCTCTAGAAAAAAATGCCCCAAGATTCTTGTTCCCTAGAACAAAATGCTCCAGGTGTTTTTTCCTGTCAAAACACCCTCAAATTTAGACTACAAGTCCATACAATTTATGGGTTTCTGTTTCAGGTCATTATAGCTTACCATTTGTTTTCCATCAGTCCATCTTTTCCAAAACTACTCAAATTTACTTACTTTGTCATTTATCTTGAATCATTAGATCAAATCCCTAATCTATTTCATTCTTAATCACTACCACCAAGGATCATTGCACTCACTCACTACATAAATCCTGCTTGAGCCTATTGGGTCATCTTCCTTTCGATTGTACATTAGGAAAGGTGGGCAAAACCCTTGTATGCCAATGCTTTCCTTTTCTTATTGTACATTTTGGTGAACTCGATGCATGACATTTCCATTTTTATTTTGGTGTTAGATCCCCTTTATATGCATTGTATCCTCACTTTTCATTTCATAGTTAGATGTGTTATTCATTATATTCTATGTGCAATTCAATTAATGTTGCCTAGGTTTAATGAATGTTTGCATATCTTTATCAAATTTCATATTTGCAATTGTTAGATCTATCCTTTCTTTCTTCTCTTGTGCATGAGTATTATAAGATTGAGTCTTATCTATAGCATTCATGTTAGAAGAAGCGGTAGACTTATGGGTTCCTTTGATCCCGAGTCTGCTTTATTTCCTAGGAATCTTGATGAGATACAAATGCCTACTAATGACATTCCTACTATGATTGATAATTTTTCTTCCCACTCTTCTTATGATGAAGATGAGTCTTTAATACTTCCTCCCACCCAAGTCCAAAAGCTTTCCCATGACTTTGAAAAATTTGAACAATGGTTAACTCAAGAAAATTATAATTCGGAAGCCATTTCCTTAGTAGAAGGTTTAAAGAAGTTGATTCATAATGATGAAAATGGTATTAACTTCTTAAGAACTATTTTCCATCTTGTTGATAGTAATGTTAAACCTCTTAAGGATTGTGCTCATGACCTAGGTTTAACTCAACCTCCTACTAGTGTTGAGACATCAATTCCCATTGCTATCTCTTTACCTAGTGTCTCTACTTACGATCCACCTCTTATGACTACATTTTCTTTAAACATCAATCATATCCATGTTAGTCTTGGGAGCATTCCTAATTCTATTGTTCTTTCTCCTTCAAGTGTTCCATCAGTTTCACAACCTTCATCCAAGCCTACCTACAACAATGTTCCATTTTCATATTCTAATGTTCCTTTCATTTTCCATAATTGTCCCAACATTTCACACATGTCTCATACAAGAATCTCCATTGAGTCCACTCTTGATAGCCTTGCTCAAACCATTTGATCCTTGCAACAAAAAATTGCCTCAATGAATCAATCTGAGTTCAACATTCCTACATCTAACATTGCTAGCCCTTTGTCCTTGGACATTATCCATGTTGTTATCCCTCAATACATGAAAATACCTCACTTAGAGACTTATAATGGTAAAGGTGATCCCTTTACCTATGCTAAGACATTTAAAACATTGTGTAGTGTATTTTCTCATGATCATAGGTTCATGGATAAGCTATTTACTAGAACCTTATAAGATAAGGCCTTACAATGGTATTGTTTTTTACCTCTTTATTTCATTGGTTCTTTACAAAAACTTGTTAATGCTTTCATTCAAAAATTTCATAACAATATTGATCCTAAGATTTATTTGATTAATTTAATGCATTGTAAACAAGGTGTTAAAGAAAAAGTGGTTGATTTCATTGGTAGATTTAAACATTTGCATGCTCAGGGTTCTTATAATCTGCCTTATGTTGATATCTAACAAATTTTTCGTCACTAGTTTACAAAAAGACATTAGAGAGATTCTATTGTTGTTTGAAGTCTTTGTTGGTGAAAATATTGGCTTTCTTTATAATATTACCTCAAACCCTTGCTAAAGCCTTCTCCACTACCAACAACTGAACAAACGGTTATAATCCTATAACAGTTTATTCTCTGAATTTTACAGGTACAACTCCCTTTGACTTATCTCCAATGAATTTATTTTTGGTATTTTTCTCATAAATGATGGGGTATGCTCTTAACCAGAGAGCAGAAGAGGCTCCTAAGGGATATACATCACCATGTCATACCCATGATGAACAAAATGAAATTGTAAACTGAAATAAATGTTATCATGACATTCATTCTCACTACTATGAAAATGAAGCACAACTATTGTGTTACCAAGGTTCCTATACATATATATAGTTCACAACCATGAAAATCATACACACAGTAAAGCATACTAGGAAATGTAATTATATTGAATGAAACAGATGTAAAAAAGGAAAACAAATAGTGACACTCAGGTCACCTCATAACCATAAATCCTAAAACACAGTTTAACTTCTATGATCAATTGGCTTCATTCATTAATCATCCATCTATGCAACAGTAAGTTCTGAAATTAACAATGAACAAAAACCATAGTTTCACCTTCGAGTCACACTCTATTGTCATAACAATAGGGGAAGACACAAACCAAAATTGTCAATCCTTTGCATCATGTTAAGAACCAGTATATAAAGTTCCTTTGCCCACCTAGACCATTACAATATAGTTCTTGGAGAATAAAATTAAACGGTTACAAGACACATGTCATAGAGAGAATATTAAAACTGAAAAGATACTTTAAATAAAGGCTACGTGGCCTTTCCATCATTATCTATGTCAGTAATTGCATCTTCAAGAGTCTTCTAACTGGACTGCTACCAGAAAACTAACTGCTTGGATCAACCCACTTTCTACTAGTTTTTCTGTTATAGGATGTATTTGATCGTTGTTAATTCTTTGACGCAAATCACCTAAGTCGCAATGACTCAATTTTGTGTCACCAATTTCCCTCAATTCATTGTCGATACCATTGAGATGATCATATCCATAATATCTGAGAGCCATTATATGCAAAGAAAAATATAATCTCTGTAAAACGTATCACCAAATTAAGAGCCTGCATCTCTTCAACAATGTTGTTTGTCATTGTAATGATGGTGTTTCAGCTTGATATCTTTTACAAAATACTAATTTAATTGAAGCAGTCTGGAAACTCATGGAAATTAGAGGAAATTAAATGCATTATATTTTGGACAAGACATCCTTCTGCAACTAGTCACTTTGTGCATTTAATGCTTTGATTTGTAATCAACAACCATACCTCAGTGAAACTTTCAAAAAGAGATGAGGCTTTTGGATTTAGGGACATCAGCCACCAACTTGTCAAATTTTGAAACTGGCACTTTAACACCAATAATCTCGACTCTTTATCTTTCTAACAGTTGATGCCTCTACAGAGATAGTAAGGGCACTTCATTTCAATTGAAGCAAGAATTTCACCACATATCTTCAGAATCCATCTGTGAGGTAGTTATAGCAGATATCTTTGAATTCTATCTTCTTTTAACATTCCTTATCTTTTAACAGTGTTTATTGTCCTGAGAAAGATGATGATTCAACTGAGATAGATGCAAAATTTAATGATGATGATATTGTCAAAGTATTGCAACCCAAATCATCATTGGCCTACTTGGGTGGTGATTCTTTAAACGAGGTAGAGATTATTGAAAGGTTCTTATCAGCAATCAAGCAAGAAGATCCCAAAGAAAAAGATTCAGGTATTAATTTTTCTGATGCATTTATCTTGGATAGAGCATTTTCAGATTTAGTAGCAACAAGACATGATGAAGTTATTCCAGTCCATGTTGACCCTATGCTAGATGAAGTCCATTCTTATTTTGAAAGTGTTTTAATTGCTGAAAATTCTTTCAAAGATTGGGATCTTGCGAATATTGATCATGATAAAGGCATGAGCCTCTTAAGAAAGTTTGAGCCTATTTTTTTTCAGCCGCCAATGGGAGAGGGTCTTGAAAATTCCTTGTTGGAAATATAGGTCAAAGCAATGATCTATGATGAGCTATGGTTGTTTGGATCTGGATATAAGCTCATTAAGTTATTGCACATAATCAATTGGATTTACAGCGATAAAAAGTGTGCTATGTGGAGGTTGTACCAGGCTAACTCATTTGGATACAACCCTTTGTTTCGAAAAGGTTCTGTAAGTCTTTCTTGGATTTGATTTCTATGGTGAGGTCTTCTCACCTATATATATTTGTAAATAACTCATCTCTCCTTGAAATTTGTTGTGCTTAGTTTAGTTGGCCTTGGTTTCAGCTTTATTTGTTGGTCTGGTTTGGTTAGTTCTTTGTTGCTGTTTAGTTTTAGTATGTTGGTTGTTTTGGTGTTTTGGTGTGTTGTCCTCTCCAGAAGAAGTTCCCCATCCTCCATGATATAATGACTCTATGGCCCAATGGATAAGGCACTGGCCTCATACCAGAGATTGCTGGATTCTTTGTGTCCCTCACAGTCCACATCCCCAGTCAGAACCAGTTGTTACACTTGTATTATTCTTTGCTCTCGCGGCCAATTATTTTGTCTAGGTAAAAGTCTTAGTTGAACTTGAACTTGAACCTTCAAGTTCAAGTTCAAGTTCAAGTTCAAGATTCTGTCGGATGTTGCGAGAAGGTCGCAGTATTTATTTTGTTTGTCTTTCAATTGGCAATATGTCAAAGTTGAACTTGAGCCTTGAACCTTCAAGTTCAAGTCGAAAGTCTGACTGATGGAATATTTTTGTCAAATAACTAACTCTCTGTAGGTAAATTCTTTTAAAGATTATCATACCTGAGCTTTTGAGGAGGTTTTATGTGAAGTCCAAAACCGTCACATATGATGGGGCAGCACATACATTCCATGCCATGATGAAAGACAGATGGCAACTCACACTGCCTAGCTGGTAGCTCACACTGCCTAGCTGGAAACTCACGGTGCCTAGCTGGAAACTCAAAAGGAAATGGATTCCCAATTTACCAGTTATATTCAGATAAAAACATTATCCACATATTATTTTTAGTACAAAATTAGAGCCAGAACATTTTATTTCCTTTCCTGACTGTATCAACCAGCTTGCATAAATTAAAATCTGATATGTTCAGAAAATTAGCAGGCTAAAAAATAGGTCTGGGTGCGAGAGCCATAACTTTTGACTCCACCATTGGATTTGGCCTAGTTTTGGGTATGTTGTGGGGAAACAAATGGTGTAGGATTTGACTGGAGCAATTAGCACTATTTGATTGCATTCAAAAGTTACAATCGACTGTGTGGACGTCTATCAAAGAGGCCAGCAATCTCTTGTTTTGTTTGCAAACAGCAATAGATTCTGTGGCAACCACTTCATAGCTGGTAACTTTATTTTTAAATAACACATTATGGTGTTGAAAGGAGGTTTTTCCACATGCCAAGAATGTGTATCTTTCCTCTAATAAGTTTACTTAAAGGATCATATATAATAAGGCTTATTTTATGAAGGTATTTTAAAAAGTTTATAAAACTTTTTATAGTTTTCAAGAATCAGTTATTCTATAACTGAAAAAGACTACCAAAGGAGAGGGATGAAGAGATTGTGATTGGAAGGAAAGATTCAGTTATAAAAATTGAAAAAGATCATCAGGAGAAAGGGAGGTTAAATATGCAACGGAAGGAGAAAGAAATGATCCTTCTTTTGGGAGGCAGTCGGCTCTCTGAGATCTTTTGAAACTATTTTCAAAAAGTCTATGCTTTTAAGCTTTTCTGAAACTGATATCATTGAATATATATAATATCTTATGGTGTTATATATATGTTTGAGTTTCTGAAATGATAAATACTGTTGTTTATCTATATATGGTTTGTGAGACTGACGCAGAGATTGGGAGGAAACCAAAGAAATAGTTGGTGGCGTGAGCACCACCTCTGAAGTGGAAGACCTTGCAGCCAAAGTTTTCCCCTAAATAACAAGGTCTGAAATAGGTGGCACAACTGGTGGCGCTTTGATAGAAAGAGAAGGTTCTCCAGCCAGAGGTTCCAGAGGCGACACAGCTGCAGAAGAAGCATGTGCCATTTTAGAACTTGAGGCATTTCTGCCTTTTCGCGAAACTGTAGTCCATTCTTCTTTTTTTCCAGCATCCAAATTTTTGACCGGCGCTTCCTTTAGCGATGGCTTCACCCGAGGGGTAACCAACAAGCAGTCCTTAATCTTTTGCTTTGCCGATTGATACCTATAGAAGGTGTTAGCATACAGTTTTTCCATTTCTTCAAATAGATTTTAGATCCCAATAAAGTATCAACAGAAAAGAAAACCCCAATACTAACAAATGAGTTCCTTTGAAAGCAAACTCTCTGTAACTTTTAAGGTGCAACTACCTTCTGAAAATGATTTTCAATACAATCTTATTTAACAGATAAAAGAAAAATCATGTGTGTTTTTAACTAGAAAACACATAAGGTCAACACTCAGTCCATTAACATGGAAAAGAATGTGCAAATATTCAAAGAACAATATTTACTTCTAGCACAACTTCTAACTTTAAAATCTTTTAAAATTAAAATTACTCTAGAGGTGGCTCACCTGCAGGAGATGCTCAATCACTGGGGTAATGCTCCTTGCACTATTTCTAGGGTTCCTCTAGATGCCATCTATGCTGAAGGTACTCCCCTAGAGGCCGTCACCATGGGAGCATCTCCTCAGCTCGCCGCTCTCATACCCCGTGGTCACAGGCTCCCCACCACCACTTTCCTAAAGGTGGTGACGATGGTTGGCAGTGTCGCTCAGCTTCTCCACCTCACCGTACTTTTGGGTGGTCTCCAGCTTTGACTCTATCTGCCCCTCCTAATGCTCCTGACACCCGTCGTGGCACTGATTGGCATCCTGCGACCTCCTCCAAGTTTCCCCGCCTGGCGCTAGCCATTTCTCCACCCAAGGTGGAAGAGAAAGAGAAGAAAGAAGCTGAAGATGATGGTTGGTCACTTCCTGACCCTCCTATTGACCCCAATGATGTGTGGGATTCTGATGATAAAGATCCTCCTCCTTCTGGCACCGCTCTTGCTGCTTAAAGGCTTTATGCCTATTTTTTTTTATGAATAGTTGTTAACTGTTTCCGGCTTTGCCATGTGAACTTTACGGGGTGATTTCTATGTCCCCCTACCCCTTTTTTGTGAATATGTAACTTTAATATTTTATTAATAGAAAAGGCACTATTCATCAAAAAAAATTGCTATTTTTAATATTTCTAAAATATTTTACAAGGTTTCCCACCTATTCTTTTCTATAAAGAATTGTTCTCGTGTCCCTTCAATGCATAGATTTCTTGAATTCAAAATCAATTTTTGTGCTATTTTTTGCAAATTTACAATTTCTTTGTTGATTTGGAGTATTTTGAGTGTTGAGTGCAATTTATGTGTTGATTTTGTCGAGTTAAATGGTGACTTTGTTTTGAAAGGGCTAATCTATAAATGGAATCCTTGATGTTGTCATTGCATTGTGGAGACTATCAAGAACAAAATTGCTCCTTCCTTGTGGCAAAATCATTCCTTCTCCACCTTTGTTCTACCTATCCTCGCCTCTATTCTGTCATGATGTCATTTGAGAGCCGAGAGGTAAGTTGTTTAATTTAATTTTTAAAAGACTTCTCTATAACTATAAACTATAGTTTATTAAATAATTTAGTCTTATATTAATATATATTTATTAATAGAATATTAAGTTATTGAGTATTAGGTTAGTATTGTAATATATATTTATTAATAGTTTTATAATAAAATTTAGAATTCATAAATCAAATATTTTAAAATATTATATTAAATTGGTAATAATAAAATAATAGAGATTTTAAAAAGTTATAGATATTAGTTAATTAGGTTGATAATTATATTATTATCTTGAAAAGTGTTATATTAAAAAGTAAATATTATTATAAATATTTTACATGATGATTTTTAAGTTTTTAATAATAGACTTAAATTAGTATTCTTAAATTTTATCTCATATTTTATTTAATTGTCAAAACTGAAATATTATTATATAATAATAAAATTAATATTATGTATTTTATTTGTATATTTTTTTTTACCATTTATTATATTGAAATATCATATTAAAGTGATCAATTTAGATTTTAAGCTAATATTCAACAAATGTAAAACTGAATAAATAAATTTCACAAATATGCTAAATGTCTAATTATTTAATATTATTTTATTTTATTATAAAATTAATATATTCAAATATTAAAATATATTTTTATACTTTATTGAGTTATTTTATTTTGTAGAGTTAAATTAAATATTACATTTTTAAAAATCTTTTAAATAAATTTATTTAATGTTTTACTTTTAAATATTAAATCTTATTTCTTTTGAATTGTACAGATTGTAATGGCTGCCAACAAATGAACTTCAGAGGCATGGAAGTATGTGACTCCTAATGGTGTTGGACTTCGTTGTAGCAAGTGCTCAAAAGGTTTTACTAGAAGTTTAACAAGGGCAATGGATCACTTACTTGGTATTACCCAGAGATAAAGGTGGAGGTGTTACTGCATGTTCAGGTGTAACCGCAAATATTAGAGCTATTTTAGAGAAAGAGTATTCCTCCTCAATTGTAGTAAAGATGAAGAAGGCACAAAAGAAACATAGAATTGAAGATGTGTCAAGATTCTCTGTTGTTATGTCTTCCTCTTCTAACCCACCCAATGCCACATGAGCATTGAAAGAGAGTGGAACATTGAGAAACTTTTGGGAACCAACTGAGAAACAACATGTAGATGATGCACTAGCTAATTTGTTTTATACAAGTGCCATTCCATTCAATGTAGCTAGAGATCCGTATTTTCGTAATGCAATGCAAAGAGTTGCAGATTTTGGCAAGGGTACATACCTCCCTCTTCTGAGGCTTTCAGGATAACTCTTTTGCAAAGGTAAAAAAATAGTGATGGAGAAATTAATTGAGGTTAAAGCCTCATGGAAGACAACAGGTTGCATTATATTAAATGATGGATGGTCATATATGTGTGTCAAATGTCATTAATCAATGTTTTGGTGGCTTGTCTTGAAGGTGATTGACACTATGAACAAAAAAGAAAACTCCTGAGTATATATTTCAAATACTAGAGGAAGTCATTCTTGAAGTAGGGGTGGAAAATGTGGTTCAAGTGGTAACTGATAGGACAACAAATTGTGTGGAAGCTAGGACACTGATTGTAGATAAGTACTAAGAGATATATTGGAGTCTTATGTGCAACACATTGTTTAGATTTGTTGCTTCATGGTTTGACTAAATTCTCATGGATATATGAAGCAATTCACAAAGGGAGAGCAATGGTAAATTTCATAATAAATCATCATCTTACACTAAACCTTTATAGGCAACATGCATCTAGGGAGTTGTTGAGGCCTTGTGACACAAGGTTTGCTTCATTTTACATCACTTTGAAAAGAGTGGTTGAAGAGAAAGCAACTTTGAGATATATTGGAGTCTTATGTGCAACACATTGTTTAGATTTGTTGCTTCATGGTTTGACTAAATTCTCATGGATATATGAAGCAATTCACAGAGGGAGAGCAATGGTAAATTTCATAATAAATCATCATCTTACACTAAACCTTTATAGGCAACATGTATCTAGGGAGTTGTTGAGGCCTTGTGACACAAGGTTTGCTTCATTTTACATCACTTTGAAAAGAGTGGTTGAAGAGAAAGCAACTTTGAGATTTGTTATTTGTTTTAATGAGTGAGAAAGTTCAACGCTTTCTAAGAGTACTAAGGGGAAGCACATAGAGAAAAATATTTTTTAAATAGCAACTTTTGGGAAAGTGGAACAAAAGTTTCAAATGTATGTGGGTCAATTGTTAATGTGCTTCGTATGGTTGATGGTGACACTCCTTGCCTTTGGCATGCTTTATGAAGCCATTAGCAGATTTGAACTAGATCCAATAGTTGCAATGCTAATCAGAGACCAAGGCTCAAAATACAAAAAAACTGAAGGAATGTTTGGAATAGTAACAATCAAATATGATAATGGCATGAGATCTAGCTATAGATGGTGGATGAGCTATGGAGCACAAACTCTTGAACTTCAACGCTTAGTCAAGGAGAAATTTCATCAGCTTTTGACCACATCCATTCCAAAAAGAGGGACAAGTTGTTGTCTAGAAAGTTGGGAGATCTCTTATCTATGTTCACAACAATTTAAAATTTTTCATGAACAATCAGCAAATGACTCCACATCTTCTTCACAACAACGAATTTCAAAAGACATATCAGTGCCAACTGCAGATGAGCTTGACTTTTTTGGTGAAGAATTGGGTAGTGATACTGATGATGATGATACACCATATGAGCCAAGTGCTCTTGATGACTTAGAGCTCTTTTCAAATTCTAAAGTCTTGACTTTTGATTGTACCTTTTTTAGAAAGAAACATCTTTGCAATCATGATTTCACATGTTCCTTATGTTATAAATTTAATAAATGTGCCATCCTTTTATAAGATTTCAAATATATTTAGAAATGTTAACTATTTTGATGATTTATTGGATATATTACTTATATTTAAAAATAAATAGAATCTATATAAGGTGAATTTAATCCGATTTTTTTTTTGAGTTTTTACCCTTGTTGAACTTCATAGTTTCCAAACTTGAATTCGAACCTTGTGACTTAACCTGAGACATTGAGACACCTATTTTTTGAATGCATGTTTGCTAAAGAAATATGGAAATTATTTTGCATTTCTACGAATGAAAATATCATTGTATTAGCGATAGTTCTTGGTAATATATTGGGTCTTCGGAAGAATTTTAATGTTTTTTTTTTGTCTTGTCTTTCTTCTGAGATACTTTGGATTATTTGAAAATTTAGGAATGACAATATTTTTAATGGCAGAGCTAGAACTCTTACTGAGTCTCTGAGGAGACTCATCTTTTTAAACATTGGCATGCATGTTACTATTTTTTATTATGGTTAGAAATAGGTTTTGAAGGGGCCCAAAACCCTTTACAAGGAGGTCTCAAAAGATAAGCAAAGAAATCCCCCTAAATGGAACGGGTCGAGACCAATACAGGGGTTTTAGCAATAGGCTCCCACAACCTAGAACAATCAATGCACAAACCAAACTCCATGCAAGCCCAAACAAAAAAAAATTTCAAGACTTAGGATTTCCCTTTAGCACCATTCTGATGGGACCGAAGGGTCATATCAAAAGAAGGCGAAGACCTCTTGGAATGTTTACCTTTAACCTTGATCCATCCTTCTTCAATATTAGCAACCTCGGCCTACCAATCCAATGAATCCAAAATAGTAGAAACTAACCGCCATAGGGGGTAGCACATTGCTCGGAGGTAGCCATATGAGAACCCAAGCCAGACAAAGGGATAACTCCAACAAAAAAACTAGCCAGAGAAGTCCCAACAACTATCCCAGCACCAACTGAAAGGGGTACCGCCACAGATGAATTAGAAGGAACCCTCACACAAACAGGCGAGGAAGGAGGATCAGCAAAACCCACAATGACTCCAACAACAAGTACAAAACTAGTAAGAGGAGAAGACATAGGGCAATCTTGCTCAACCACCTGCAAAAAGTTCCAATGGGAAGACACCTTCTCCACTATATAGTGCTGAGAAGAGGCACCTTGCCACCACGAGGAAGTCTTTTTGAGTCTCTAAAGTTCATATTAATCAGCAACATGACCACTCTTAAAGAATCTTTTGTATTTGAAGGGGAGGCCTTCATAGTCCAATTGTTGAATCCAACTTCTACCATTATGAGAAAAAATTTTAATCTCCATTGGCAGACCTTTAGAAATATCCATATCCACCAAGATACAAGCATATGTAGAGTGGAACAAATCAGAAGATTTCTCATCCACCATTAACATATCCCCAATCACATCCCCCACAGTCTCCAGAAGAGAATCGACACAAAAATGGAGGGGGAGATTAGGAAGCCTAACCTAGATGGGCAGCTTATTAAACGATTCAAAAGATGGGGAGAAATCGGGATGTCAAGGTTTCAACATTAGCATAAAGCGACAATCCTAGCTAAGAATGTTTTCACACAAAATAGTTTTTCTATTCACAAAATTTTCTAATTTAGCCACAAAAAAACCTTTAGCCATAGGAAATATGTGGATTGTACCAATGATAAGGGGCTCCCAATGCTTGGAGATCCAAGAATGTAGTTCGGGTAGACAAGGCCAATGACCCTTAAATCTACAAATCAAACCATGCAAAAAAAATACAAAGGCTACAACATCAATTTCGAAAAGTGTCTCCTCATCCAACTTCACAACAATATGACTGCAAATAGGAAAAGCGTTGTGAGTTCTACTACCAAAAGCAGGGCGACCATGAACCTTAGGCTTTTGGGCCGTCGAGGGATGACAACGCTGCACTGAGGATGCCATAGGCAGAGAACCTCCCACCGTAGAAACAACAAGGCTATTGGTAACAGCCGCAGAAGGGTCAACGATATCACTAGCCACTGCCAGAGGAAGTGTAGGGAAAGCAACCGCCGCAGACCTAGTGGGAGCGACAAGAGTGATGGGAGTGGTAGGATCCATGGAACAACATGAAGCTTATTGTTACTATGAAGCTATCTAGGAGAAAATTTAAAGATTCCTCCATGGACACACATAGGTTAGGAGTACATAGGAAAGAACTCCTTTCAAGGTGGCTCTACAGATGTTCATGGTTGAACTCATGCAACAAAGAGAGAGGGTTGATGGTGCAATAGAGGCACTCAAGGTAGTGTCACCTTTAGCTATCATACCACCTACAACAATAGCGACTGACCCTATATATGTAGAAATCAGAGCGAATCATCCATATGCCTAGCATATCCAAGATGACAAGGTGCTTAGATGGATGGAAGGAGTTGGTTGGGTGGCTTGGGTGGAGGAGAAAAGGGATGATAGAGACCCAATTGGAGTGTTCCAAAGGCATTGATCTTAGTGGAAGCAACATGCACAATTTATACAGTATATTGATGATTTTTTTTGTGCAACAAATCGTATATTGTCTACTTATATATACCGATGTATATGATCTTTTTGTATTAGATAGAAAAGCAAATTTATATAAGATGATATAGTGAAGATGTATAAACTATGTAGAGATTGTTATATTTCTGAGGCAATAGCATGGACTAAACATCTTCAATATGTAACTTGTTTACTTTATATCTAATACAAAAAAAAAACCTATCACCGAATAACATGTTTATTTATAGAGAAACAATATATTTCAAAATATATCACTTAAAAACATATTGTTTATATTCAAATGTATATATTCTAAACTCATTTTCTTAAACTTGACACACTTTTTTTACATCAATAAATTTAGATACCAAATAACACATTTGTTTATAGAGAAAAAGTATATTTCAAAATATATCACTTAAAAACACATTGTTTATAGAGAAGTAGTATATTTCAAAATATATCACTTAAAAATACATTGTTTATATTAAAATGTATATATCCCAAACTCAATTTTTCTAAACTCTTTACACACTTTTTTTCATCAAATATTTTTTTTTATGTTGTAAGATCACTATATAATAAAGAAGACTAAAAAATTATTATCTTGGACTATTTTTAAGTGAATACAGCAATTTGTAATGAATAGAGTTACCAATAGTTGCCTCATTTAATCTCATTTGAATATCTCTAAGTGAATAGTGGATTAATTATAAATGAATATTGTCAATATAAATTTGATTAATATTTTTAAAATTAATTTTATTAATATAAAATATATTATAAATTATTTTTAATTAAAGTTGAATTTATATAATGTATTATATAAGCATGAGATGTGAAGTTGAACTTGATATTTTTGCACTTCAAATAAATTTTTTTTTTTTATTATTGCACTTAATAAAAAAAATTAATCTATATATCGTTAGTTTTTTATAAATATGATCTATAATAATGAAAGAGAATCAAACAATAACATAGAAGATTAATTGACTACTAATGCATTAATTGTTTAAAGTTTGTGAATCTTTACTTATTAGAAATACTAAATTAAAAGGATAAAATGTAATATATATATATATATATATATATATATATATATATAAATAATTCAAATAAAAAGATAAAGATTAATGTCAAATTGATAAATAGAATTCATAATAATTTGAATCTCTAAAATAAA
The DNA here is from genome assembly GCA_027943335.1 of Chamaecyparis obtusa. Taxonomy (NCBI): domain Eukaryota; kingdom Viridiplantae; phylum Streptophyta; class Pinopsida; order Cupressales; family Cupressaceae; genus Chamaecyparis; species Chamaecyparis obtusa. The sequence goes on along the minus strand of BSBK01003361.1, from coordinate 706,032 downwards.
TGATCAATTAACCTAATTAATTGATAATAAAATATAATAAGAAATTATCTTAATAAAACACAGGTGTTGTATGAGAAAACTTCAAAATTAAATAAATAGATATATAAAATGGTGATTCAGTATTATGTTTCCAATACTACTTGTAATATTATCCTTCCGAAGTCTCAGTCTGGAGTGCAGTTAATTCCTTTCATCTCCATCATTGTCACTGCTACCAGTATCTCCTAAAAAGGACTGTACCGATTTAATGCTCTGAAGGAGCCTTTGCTCGTTATCCTTTAAACTTGAGATACTATATATTTCCTTGTCATTTTTTAGCAGCCTTAAGTTGTTGCATGAGCCATATTTTCCTTTATATAATGTAGACATATCACATATCTGAACTATGAATTTTCTGATTGGTAAGGCAATAAGTGCATTGCTCTCATCAGATCTTCTCTTTCTCTAATATAATAATATCCCATGAAACGTCATTCTTATTCGCTGTCTTTCCAAGGCAAGTTTTCCATCTATGAATAGAGTGTAGTCATTTACCTCACCACAAGAGGTTCAACGTTGTTCAAAACAAAATTCGATCATAAATTTAAAATGTTGTTCATTTATCTTGACATTAATGACAATTCATCTTTGATATCAATAATAGATTTCAATTGTTGTTATGCTTCTAGATATGATTGTATATAAGTTTTTTAGTATCAACATTTCAGATCATATTTTATGATCTATCATCAGAACAAGAGAATTCAAGAATGCAAAAAGATAATAAAATGTAGACCAAGACTCAATAAAAAGGAAGGGAGAGGGTAGAAAAAGGAGACAGGCAAACCAACAGAAAAACAATAAAAAAGAAAGACTACAATAGAAAAAGAAAAAATATAAAAAAACTAAAGAATATATACCTATAACAGTAAGATTGTGAAAATCTGTAATTGTTAGACTTCATTTATCTTGCTTTCCCATCTTGACATCAATGACAAACAATTCCAACAGTGATTCTGCTGGTTGTACATGTATAGGTGCAGGCACAACTTGTTACAGGTGAGGAGCAACCAGAGGATGAGGGGATGCAGGATGTGGGAGGTGGGGTTGGAGAGAGCAGGGCCAATGATCAGGATCACAGCATAGTATCACAGGCACAGATAGCATATTTGCAGGCACAAGTGGCAGCATTACAGGCTCAGGTGGCTCAGGGTACTGCAGAGAGGGATACTGCAGTGGTCAGAGCACAGAAAGCTGATCACATAGTTAGATTTCTTGAGATCGTTGATGGGTCTACGGCAGAGATTGGACGAGCACTAGGCCAGGCTGCAGAGGAGGCCTACTATTATAGACACCTATATGAGAAAGTGGCGCCACCAGATCAGAGGGCACCTAGGTTTAGAGATAGCGGGTCAAGGTCCCCAGAGCACTCGCAGAGGGCATCCAGTGTCTTTGCTCGGATAGAGGGTGGTGATGAGGTCACAAATGTAGAGAAGTAGGGGAGGCCATCACATTCAGAGCACGAAAACAATATCTCTTACATTTATCATATATGTACTAGACATTCATCATATTTTGATCGAGCCTACGAGCTCCATTTTAGATAAACATGTCGATTTTGTGGAATGAAACAATTTTTTGAAATATATAGATATAGATATATATAGTTTTGGCAACGGATATATGATGTCTACATGATCTTTAATGTTTATGATTTCATGTGATGTTATGATGTTTACCATATGCTTATGTTGGTTCCAATGCATCTTTATTATGTGATGCTTATGTGATGACCTCTTGATGGTTTCTACATGATTTTTCTTATGTGATTGTCTCTATTATGCATGTGATGCAATGATTATTTTATGGATGTAATGCTATCGATAATTATATGCATAATTGTTTAATGGATGTATGGATACTTATGCTATGGATTAAGATGTTAGTAATATGATTATGCATGAAAGATGTTATGTACTATGGATCTATACGTTACCTAATGCATGCATTTCAGGACACTCATATGTGATGCATTGTTATTATTGTAATCCATGCAATGTTTATGTCTTAACATGTATATGTGGGATGAGACGATTTTATGGTTATATTAATGATATGGTACTTAATTTGTATGCAATGTTTTAACATGTTTCATTAAGGCCCGTGCATTCGCGTTTTTGCAAGCCGCGTTGCTGTTGCAGTCAAAGAACGCTGCAACTAAAGGACACGCGATTTCTTGTGTTGGGTGGGTGCTTTTTTTCCTTTGCTCGTGGAAGATTTTTTGACTTTTTTTTTTTCAAAAAAGAGCTTGGCCTCTTTTCCTGTATCGGGTGTGTTCTTGCAAGCTCGACTAGGTTTTTTTTCGTTTCTTGCAAACGTTTCCTTGCAAAAATCATGTTTTTTTTTTTTAATACGATCGGAACTTTTTGTAAAGGGATAGGTATTCTCTGGAATCCAGGTTTATTTTTGTTGAAATAAATTTATTTCAACCAAACTACCTTGGTCGGCACAGACTGAGAGAGCTCTCGAAACACATGTTTCATGTGCAGCTGTTTTGTAGCCGTCCAGCCACCTTTCTCAACATTCTTTCATAAATGTGGTATCCAACTATACTCTACAGTCCTCACTGCATTTAATGTAAATTTTCCTATAAATAGAATATCTGGGCCTGGTATTTTAGAGCTCAATTTTGGTGAAATCCTTCATTGTGTTTGAGTGTTGTGATCTGTTCTCATGGTATCAGAGCCATGAGTAAATGGTGAAGTCCTCTTTTGTAAGGTGAGCTGAGGGAGAACTAAAGGATTCGGGGAAAGTGTTGTTAGGAGCTGTGTGGAAGAGCTTATAGAAGCTGCTAAAGATAATACCATCATGGATCAGACACGTGAACAACGCTGAAGGTAAGTTTGATTCGAGCTGAATGGGGTTAAAAGAATAGAATACGTGTGTAGTGGTGCAGCTGAAGAGTAGTTTGAGTTACGAAATATTGGAGGAACAAGTTACTGTGTGGGGCAGTATTATATGTTGTTTATATTGTTAAGCTTCTCTATTTTTTTTTGCTGTGATTTTGTAAAACAGCTCGAGTGTTGAATTCTCCTTTGATTGAGAATTGCAAATCTCCTTTGGAAGATGCAAATTGTTATGTGTTCAAGATTGTTCGGACATATAATCAAGTGTATTTCAAAGTCATATTTCTTGTCTTGAGTGCTATTGAAAAGAGTGATATTGAAAAGATTTGTCAAGTAGTTAAGAAAAAGTGGAAAGTGATAATTTTGTTGAAGTGAAGAGTTTTGGTAAAGTTCTCTTGATTTCTATAAGCAATAAGTTATTTTGAAGTTCTTGTCTGTTTGGTTTATAAGAAGGTCAACATCAAGGCACAATATTTGTGAGAGGCTTGGTGTTTGTGTGTTTGGGAGTGTTATTGTGTGTTTCTAATATAGCTGTTTCTGAGAACTCTCATACTGTGGTTAGTGAGAAATTAGATGGCTCTAATTATGCTAGTTGGAAATGTGAGATGGAGTTAATTTCACAAATGAAAGGTTTATGGGAAATAGCAACAGAAAATAAATCTACAGATCTAAGCAAACATGAAAAATGGGATAAAATGGATTTGAATGCACATGCTACACTTTCACAGAAAATTAGTCCAGGGATTCGGCCTCATGTTCAAAATTTAAAAACAACAAAGGAAATATGGGAAACTTTGAAAACAATTTATGACAATTAGCAAGTCAAAAGTGATGGACATTAAGAGACGGGTAACTCATTTGAAAATGAAAGGAGGAGATAGCATGAATGATCATATTGCTAAATTGAAAAACTTAAGAAATCAACTTGCAATGATGAAGGTTGAGTATAAAGACTCTAAAATTATAGATTTTTTATTGAAAGTCTTCCAAATGAGTACAATAATTTCATTCATACATTGGAACTAACTGAAAAATTTCAAAATATCAAACTAGAGGAAGTGTATGGTGCTTTGTTGAATGAAGAAGAAAGGCTTAAAAAATTTACAAGTGATTCTAGGAAGAGTCAAGCATTTATCGCTAGAGGAAAATATAAGACTTATAATCAAGGTAGATCATATCAAAATCAAAGAACAAAATCAAGGGAATCAATATAGAAATAATCAAAGGCAGTGGAATTAACCAAGAGATCATCTGTAAGGACTGAACTTATGACACAAATGCCACATCAACAAAAAATTACAATAATCTAGGAGTTGGTCAACAAGTCAAAGGTAGACTGCTAAGTCGACAAGATATCAATATATTTTCTAAAGTATAGGAATAAAAGAAATACAAATTACGACCATAAATGCCAAAATGATAAAACATACCTATGTCCAAAAATAATAAGAAAGTCGACCATCCGTCAAACGTCCTAATAGAGTCACAATAAGAGATGTCACATCAAATACAAGCAAGTACAAAACTATCATGATAGGATAACAACCCAAGAGGTTTTCGACCAATTGTTGAATCACATTAGTAAAAAAAAAAGATTAGATCAAAATATGTACTTCCATATTAATGGCAAAAGTAAACAACAAAATTACCAAATACCACCGTGTCAAATACAAAGAAGCATAGCACTGTAAACGAAGGTCCTTCTTGAAAGAAGCTTCAAAAACCTATTCACAAAAGTCAGCCAAGGCGAGAATATTGTGGGACTGTGTTTCCACCCTACCACAAAGCAATAACGCTTCCCTAGAATCCTTCCTGACATGAAGGATACCCAACTCAACTAAAGAGAATCTAACCAAATAAAATTGACTGTAGTAATGGAATATGTGCAATGTAACATCCAAATACTAACATGCCATCATCATAAGTACATAAGAATCACATATCATTCACATATGAATTATGGTTTTAATCTATGCTCGACTTCCATTCAAGATCTAGATTCTGACTCAACCATGATAACAACATAAATTTATTCTTTCTTTAGGTTACACAATTCTTCATTCATGTCAACATCAACATAGACCATCATTGGCTCACTCTATACCTCACAAGGTTTACTTCTTTCATGCAAGTTTACTCAATCTTGTTCTAGAATAATGAAAATTTCAAGTAATCTAAATATACCATAATTTTATAAGCCATTTATATTCATACAAATGTAATCATGTCCTTTTAAAACAAAATAGCTCTCATCCATCTATCAACATGCAAGTAAAATTATTTGGATGTGACAATTGTGCTAATGATCTTCTCAGTCACGTTCTACAGATATGCTAATTTTTTTCTACTGTTAGAGACCGACTTTAAAAAAAATAAAAACGGTGTTAAAAACCCAAAAGACTTTAACGATTTCCAACACAAAGTTGCAGGAACTACAGAAGAAAGTGATTCCATCAAAATAGAAATACAGAACTAACGTGGAAGTATAATAATTACATCTCCCAACCAACACATAAAATGGCTCGTCCCAAGAATTTAGTTGATCATATTTAAAGATTCAAGTCTCATTTTCAAAGCAATGAAAAATCATCATATAATAACCCAAACTCCATTGTTACTATAGATCCTAATAAGGCGGCGAGGGCACAAAAAGTAGAAGGGGGCAAAAATCGTTGTGTAAAAGATAATTAAAATAACTTTCTCAATCTAGCCAAAATCAACTCAAATCCTTAACTGCAAGTGATCAACAAATGTTCTATCTCCATTTCGAAGAATTATGGTGTGGTTGCTTATTCCAAAATGTCGTTGTTACTATAATCATATTTAAATAAACATGCAGGACTAATTTCATTGTAATGTTAGCTCCTAGAAAAGGATCAGTTATTGTTGTTTGACAATAAAGGCTAGAAGTATATACTATAGACACAACAAATAAGAAAGAGGAAAGATTAGTTAAATTTTATCTAATGAAGGAACCAAAAATAGAATTGGAGATTTTCAAAAATAATTGCATAATTATCTTACATGTCACATATATGAGTAAGACCTATATGACTTTTCATTCTGATGATGGATCACAAGTGAAATATGAAATGCAGAGAGTAAAAACTTGAACAAATATTTTTCCAAAGGTCATTCTCTACTTGTGTGAATTTTATCATAAATCATGAATAAAATGAATTATATATAAATTGATGAGTATCCACTGTCAAGCACTTTGATGTCGAGAAGATTTATGATTAATTTGAGATTACAAATACTTTTTTTTTTCCTATTCCATGCGAGTATATTTATGTTTCTTTAGGTTCTAAATTAGAAGTTACTGCTTGATGCGTAATGCATCCTTTCAGGCTCACATCTTGAAAAGTAAAGTGAAGCTTAAAACTTAAAAAAAAATACATTACATTAAATTTAAAAATTTACAACTAAGCTAACCTGCAACAAGAAGAAGACCCCCATGGCAGCCATATGCTCCCCTGATTGCACGTGTTGAAACCCCACAAATCATATCTGCATTGCCAATAACATTCCCAAAATGTACATACAATTATAAGCAATATACAATCTAAGTGAATACCTTCCGGTCACAAGAAGCACCATGACATAAATAGAGATCAAATTGATGATCAAAATATATCCTCCCCAAGAAGACACCATGTAAAAATAGGCAAAAGTAAAGGCCATGGACCAAGCCCGAGATCCAATATTCACTACCTTCACAAATAGATTAAAAGGCAAAAGTAGTGCAAATATGGCAACACCTTCATTATCATATGATCCAACAACCGACCAAGAAATATAAGTGGGACAAATTGCAATCAAGTCTGTTGCAGCAAGTCCCGCACCAGAATCCCAAAGCTCCTTTCCAAAAAAAAAGTAGGCCACTATTGTAGCATTTGACGCAAAAAAATGGGGCCATCAAAATACAAACTTCTCTAACATGAACTACAAAACTTAGCAATCTGAGAGTCCAGTAAATAAGAGCAGCGGTTACCATAAGACTAGGGTACATCGTCCTTCCAATGATCCTTCCCAAAGGAAACCAACTCTCATAATCAAAACAGTTCCAGAATTCATAAAACCCTTTTTCTGTCAAATATAGAGTTTTTCTGTAGTTAAAATAAGGATCAAGTTCATGGACCATACTTTCATAGCGAAGCACGCTGAAAAGCCTAGCTATAAATGCAAGGACATGGATGAAATAAAGAACCCTGATGCGTAGTAAAAGCTCTTGTTGCTTGGTTTTTAGTTTTGAAATTCTTCCTGGAAAATTGGAGGCTTTCCATTTTTAAGCTCAGTGGCGCCATTTTCGATATTCAGTTGCAGATCTTGTTAAAAAAAAAATATACATGTCAAAAAGTCTCCCCCCACCAATGATGGGTTTTACTTTCCTAAATTATGAATGCAAGAGGTTGTTGAATTAAGCTCTTCTGCCACCTTACATGCCACCTCAAAGATAACAATCAGTCCATTAATTGATTTATCTCCCATAACTATTTCTACTTGAGTGAATAATTGCTTGTTTCTAGCTCATCCCCTTAATTTTAGGATATGCATGTTATGGTTTAATAAAATGGGTTGTGACTATAGACACGCAAAAATGGACAAAGTGCTTTTAAAATTGCAAAAATCATAAAATGACTCAAAATCATCAAAATGCATCAAAAGGGGTCAAATCAATTAAAAATGGACATAATTAAATAAAGTTGGACAAAATCAATTAAAGCAAAAGAAAAATCAAATAATGAGGTTAAATAATTAAATGAAAGCTTAAAACGGGTGAAAAACACTACATAATTGATTTTAATCAATTAAGTGCATAGTTGTTTAAATCAAAAATTAAAATGAACCTATTACCCATACATGGCTAAATTTAATTAATTAATTGAATTTAATAATTCTTAATTTCTTTCAACAAAGTTGAGCAACCAATAAAAATTGAGGACAAAAAGACATAAATCACTCAAACATTAAAAGTGTCCAAAGCTTTGAGACCATTTAAAGGATTGTCCCCTCATTGTCCCCCCATTTATGAACAAAGCAAAGTATGTGACTCAACCTAAGGTAAATCATGATTACCTCCATCACCCCCTACCCTTAGGAATTTACTATAAATATGAAGCATTTTGAGAGCAATTATCATCTTAGAACTTCCTTTGCAAAGCATTGTTACTATAGGCAATTGAGTGCATTCTAAGAGCAATTAAGAGCATTTAGAGCAATTATCATTGTAATTTTGTCAATTTGAGCTAAATTAAGCATTGAATGAGCATTGTAGAAGCATAGTAGAAGCATAATTTCTCATTTTAGAGGTGTTACTAGTGAGGATTTGAGCTAAGAGCTTCACTTACCACTTCTTTCTAGAGAACCATGAGATGTTATAGATTATAGTTTCAATTCTAATTAGATTTGCATTGTATTTAGTTTCAATTGTTGCTATTAGATCTTAATTTCATGAAGGTGATATTCATCATCACACAAATGGTGCCCACCGTGGGGCTCTAAGCCTCATTTTATCATTTTCATCACCAATTGCATGCTTGTATTTTCTATTTTCCATGAATATCTTGCAGGAAACTAGTGAAGTCACGCTTACAGGAGATCTATTCACGCCTGCAGTCATTTTACTACCGCCTACAATCTCTGTATTGACGCCTATTATCTGGAGGTTCACACCTGGCACACGATTTTGATTCGGTATTAATTCCTGCACAGTCGCTTGCTGATCATAAGCTCACGCCTATGAAAGCAACGTATTCAGCCTTTGGATCTTAAAGTCATGCCTATGACTCAGGGACTATCACTTTGATGAATTTTGTTATCGCTTGAGTTAAAGCTTTGCTTCGCACTTTTCAATAATAATCATGCATTGAATAGTTCTAATTCCGCGTAGGATTATTGAAGTGTCACTTTGCAATAATCATTTTCTGCAATTTTCAGTTCTGTTCATGCTTTGGAATAAACTATTTATGTCTATGTAATTTTTAGTATTTCCTGTGGCACTGTAGAGTGTCGCTTGCTATCAGTAAAGTTATGTCTGCTAATAGTTTGTTCCCGCCTATTAGCTGGACAATGTCGCCTGCTATCTATTGTTTGTATTTATTGTTTAATTGATAAAATCATTTGTCTAACTCCCTGTTTGTGCGATTTAACAGTAAATGAGCAACCACAGAAAGGTGCAGAAGCCAGAAAATAGATTCAACCAAGAAGGGAAGGCACTAGCAAGGAAGATCAAGAAAGAAAACATAGCACACATCAAATTTTTCCTTGAGACTACACAAGACGAGGATAACTAGGTATTCCAGCACTACCTTAAAATTGTTGAAGCATACAAATCAAAATCTGTCTCTCTAAATTGGAGTTTTAGTCCTTAGATCAAGTTTTCTTTGGAAATTTGCAAATAAGCTCTATAAAATTCCTACATAAGTATTGCTTCTTCAATTTTCAATTTTGGTTTCCCCTCATAGTGTTTGTTAGTGTTGACTAACTCACTGGTGGACAAGCACATTTGGAGGAGGCTATTGCTAAGGTGAGTGGAAAAATAATGACAAAAACCTTTCAAAAATGCCCCTAGCTTAGGCTAGCTACAAAGGAAAGGTATTCTTCTATTCAAGCTTGCACTTGATTAAATTGTGGCATTATTGTTGAACATAGCTTAATTAAAACGGGAAATGAACCGAACACTTCAATTTTAAGAATCTTCTTGTTAAGAGATTGGGAAAGAACAAACTTGTGTTTGAATGTTTTGAACAAAGAAAGACAATAGGGATATGCTCTTCACTTTTTAAGTGAATCAAACTCCCAAACTTGTCAGCTTAAGTTCACTTCTTGTTTTCAATATACATGCTAGCTAAAATAGAGATTTAGTGGGCTCGCGTCCTGAGTTTGCCTTAACGAGGCTGGTGAGAGGGACAGCCCAAAGTGGGATATGCTTGCTTTTGCCACGGGGATCCAACCCACTATAAAATGAAACACATACATCTTTAATGGGGTGTGTGACAAATGGATCTTGAATTATTCAAATTTCCTCTAGTAATCCTTACGGATTGTGCAAAATCATACCTTGGTGCATGTGGGAAACCCCTTAACATACTTGGGGATGAAAATTTAAGATCTATTTGAATGGAATCCACAATAAATCCTGAATAAAATAGAAAGGCCACCTTTTAGAGCCATGTTTACAAGCCAAAATTGACTTTAGGTAGGCTGTTTGGAATTCTTTCTTGTGTTATACTTGTGAAAAACATTAGAGAATATACACACTAGAGTGTTTTTAGGGATATGATGACAAATTGATGTGTGTGTTGTGATTATTTTTTATTTTCGAACAAATAAATTTCAAAAGACCTGATCTTAAACGTTTAAAAAATTAAAATCTTACAACCTGGTCAGAGAAGTGTCACCTGTGCACAAAATAATCCCGCCTATCAGAGGCTCAGTCACGCCTGTGACTTTTGTAAAAATGCGTAGACATAGTAAAGTCACGCTCAGTAAATTTTTAAATACGCTTGCTAAAACTGGACAATCGCCTATCAATAAGAAAGTGTCGCCTGCAGCCCTATAGAGTGTTGCCTAACAACATACCAGTACACGCGTATGCTACATTCAGTCACGCCTATGCTCAATTTAGTGACGCCCAATAATTTAAAAAGGCAAACAAAGAGTACTTGCAGGAGGGGTAAGAAAATTTTAATCATATATTTGAGTACCATTTTCCGTGCTCTGACTTCTCCAACTTTCAGTTTGGTCAAAAATCTTGTTTTATACCATTTTTGCAAATTTTACAAGGATTAGACCCTAGGCAATACTGATTCTTATTCTCCAAGGTTCATGTCTACTTTTACTAGATCATATTACATCAAACAAACCTTGCAAGCAGACAGGACCTATTTGAGTCAAGAGCTCCCTTATCTAGGAGACGAGTCTACCACTCCAAGAGTACCCCAAAAATCACTCGAACAAGAAGGGGAGGACAACATGATGTACTATGGTAGTTTGGGTGGTAAGGGCAATAGTGGTATTGACCCCAATAACCAAGGTGATGCCAATAATGGGGGCATGGACATAAATAATCAAGGCAATACCAATAGTGGAGAGGTGGACCAAAATACCCAAGGAATTGACAACACTGACAATAGAACTAACACTGAAGCAACGGTAGAAGATGCCACAGATGAAAAGGTTAGTGAGGCTATCCAATGTCCCTATTTTTGAAAGCTCATGGAGAAGGCAATGGATAGGGATAGAGAAAAGTACTTTATAGACTTAGCACAGAAAGGTCTCAAGCTTCCTCGTGACTATGATGTTAATCAACTCAAACCACCAAAAGTTGAAGAGAGTACCTTAGACATCATGAACAAGAAATTCAAGATTTTTCAAATGCAATTAGACACCATTAAGAAAAGTGGGGATCCCAAGCCTTTCTCCATAGAAGCATTGTGTCCACTCCCATTTGATAAAAGCTTGGTTATGGTGCCATTCCCAATCAATGTAGTGTTTCCCAAGTACGACAAGTATGAAGGAACGTCGGATCCCCAAGATCACTTACATGAGTTTTGTGCATTGAGCTTAGAGTTCATGCATGATACAACCTATTTAATGAGACTATTCCCACGAAGCTTAGGAGGCATGGCTATGGAGTGGTTTTCTAAACTACCTTCTGGCATTAAGACCTTCGAAGAGCTAGCTTCAAAATTTGTGGCCCATTACTCATATAATATCAAGAATGAGGTCATAATGATAACATTATGTAACACTAAACAAAAGGATGGAGAAGCCTTCCTCACTTTTCTACAAAGATGGAGAACAGTTTTTGCAAGATATCCTAGGAGTGTGCCTAAAAAAGAGAAGATGGATATCTTCATAAATAGCTTAAGCAATGAGATGAACTATCGAATACGAATGCAATGTCCCAAAACCTTCTAGGATCTGATTGAAAATGGAGTGACAATGGAGGAAGTGTTGGTCAAAAGCAGAGAACTAAAATTGTATAAAGATAATAAGAATAACTCCAACAACAATAACTCCAACAATGGCAATAATCAGAAGAATAATTGGTTCAATAGTAATAGTAGGTATAAGAACAACAATAAGGGAATTGTTAATGATGGGGTGGTGGATTCTAGTAACTTGAAGGTGGTCCCATTTGCTCTTCCAAGGACACCTAATCAGGTGAATAATGCCAATCAGACCTCAAATGCACCTTCCAACAACAACAATGCAAACAATGGCAATCAAAGAAATAATTCAAGGAATAATAAATTTGATAAATATTTGGTGCCAACTCCTCAAAGAAACTTCACACCCTTGGGTGAACCCCTTGAAAAGGCATTAAAGACCCTCATGGCTAATAATATCATTACTTTACCCAGCATTCAGCCTTATGATCCAAACAACAAGCCTAGTTGGTGGAGTGCTAATAGCCATTGTGAGTACCACAGAATTCAAGGGCACACAACAAATGAATGCTTTCAACTAAAGAATATAGTGCAAGATTTAATTGATGGTGGAATGATCACCATTGATGGACCTCAAAGAAATGAGGACCATAAAGCATTCAAACAACCCTTCTACAAACATGACAAAGGGGAGTCATCAAATGGCAAGAAACAAAGCGTCAATAACATTAACTTTGCGCCACCTTATGATAACATTGTGAATGCTATAATAATCAAGGAACAACCCCAAAAAGAGACATCAAATGTTATTACAAGAGGGTAGACTTCGAGGATGACCCTACAAGGAGTTGCTCCTAAAGTTATTAGCACTCCACATTCCAACATTGTGATCAAGAAACCTTCTACAGCAGGGAAACCTTATAGCTTGGTTGATCAGTTGCAAAGAACTCCAGCGCAAATCTCTATCTTGGAGCTATTGAAGTTATCCCCTAACCATAAGGAAATTTTAGAAAAAGCTCTAGTAGAGACGAATGTTCCTACTAACTTAGAAGAGGAGAAGTTCCAAAACATGGTAGGTCATCTTGTAGCACCTCATTGCCTCTCATTTTCCAACCAAGATGACATGTCTATAACCCATCCTCAAAATCTACCCTTGCATATAGAGGTCTTAATAGAAAGGCATAGAGTCAAAAGAGCCCTCATTGATGGAGGAGCCAGCCTTAACATATGCACATTAAGTCTTGTTAAATCCTTAGGGTTGTCCGACTCTTACATTGACTCTATGAAAAAAATCACCATCAAGGCTTATGATGAAGCTGAAAGGGCCTCTAAAGGCATGATCGTATTGCCCATTCAAGTGGGACCTATCAAGAAGGACACCAATTTCCAAGTATTGGACATGAAGTTAACTTATAATATTTTGTTGGGGAGACCATGGATCCACAAGATGCAAGCAGTCCCATCCACATACCACCAATGCATCAAATTTTTGTACATGGGTGAAGAAATTACCGTTGGAGGGGACTCAAACCCATTCCAATATTGCAATGCACTCAAACCCCTTCATGAGCTATTTATTCCATATAACCAGGAAGGAATCATTCAAAGAGCCACCATTAAAGATACCAAAATGGATGATCCTATAATAACATTAAATGCTACTCAAAATCCTCCTCAAGCTAGCTCAATGACATCAACTAAGGGAAAGGAAAAGATGAGTTATGAGGGTCCAATTCCTAATGAGGGTTTAGATCAAGCACCCAAATCAGAGATAGTAACCTACAAACCTACTAGAGAAGAAAAAGATGAAGCCAAAAAGAAAAACTACAAGAAAATGGATGAGATGATGGAGGCATTTGATAAACAATGCAAAATTAGTTCAAAAGGAGTAGGGGAATACTCTGTTTCCCTATTCGACATGCCCACATCTCCAAGGACACATGGCAAACCATCAAAAGAACACTTGCCTCATAAGTACAACTCTTACTTTGTAAGAGAAAGTGACAAAGCAACATATGAAAAAGAGGAAAATGAAGTCCTTCAATGGCTTTACCATGATGAAGAAGATACCTCAAACACTCCCTTGGAGAGAATCTAGCATGTTAAAATGCAAATCGAGCAATATGGGAAAGGGTTTGAAATAATGCAGAAGATGGGATACAAGGGAAGAGGACCCTTAGGCCAAAGGAATAGAGGCTTATTAGAACCCATTGAACCTACTTGGAGGGAAAAGCAAGAAAGATTAGGAGTAGGTTACCAATACAAAGGTGAAAGCTCCAGCCCAACGCAAGATTTCTATCCTCAAGTAAATGCCTTAGAATCTGATGGAGATAGTGATGACTCCTAAGATTATGAGTGGGACACCTTATTTGATGAATCATGTCAAGATAAAGAAGTAGTCACAATACATACATATGCAAAGATCCCAAGGCAAGAAACTCAAGTCAATGAAGAGCCTAATATACAAGGTCTTAACATAGGACAAGCACATACAAGTTTGCCATGGATAGATACATTTTGGATGCCTTCGGAGGAGGGAGATTCAAACGTTAGTTTTAATCCGCTCGTGGCTTTTCCCATGCTATTTCGCGTAGAAGTTGACATGGACTCAAGTGAAGGGGATTTCGACCCTTCTTCCATGGACCATCTTGAGGAAGCACATGTCATAGATCTAAATGATAAAATGTATGTCATGTCCCCTTTTCAAATAATTAAAAATAATAACTTTGCTAAGGCTGGCAGGCTCAAAAAGTGAAGTTTCGGGAAAAGGGGCTAATCTTTGGAAACCAATGGATTAATAAATGAAAATTATTATTAAAATATGTATTATTTACCCCTCTTGGTCATGAGTTAGGGTTATGCCCTCTTTTAAAGGGGTTTGGAGGCATTTCGGGCTCATTCTAGAACTTGATTTTTGCTCATTGTTTTGTTGTTCTTCAGAGGCTGCCAAACCTGTGGAGAAGGAGACCCAAGGATGGGAATTTGTAGGTTTTTAGGAAGGCTAAGGATGGTGGTTTGAGGCCATTCCATGTGCAAGCTCATGCAGAGTTTTCCCTTGTGCTGAATAGTGCAAATTTGTGAGTTTTCGGGTGTGTTTCTTATAAGAGTTTGATGTTTCCGGTTGAGTATTTCATATCAGTTTGGTTTGCTTCTGTATTGCAGAAATTTTGATGTTAAAATAGAGCTGAATATATGTATTGGGTCATGCTTATACTTCTATGATAGATTATTAGTGTCATGTGGTGTTTCTGGGCTATTTTGTGTTATTTTCGGGAGCCCGATGAGCACCGTTTTTGTCCTCCGTTTGGGAGCTGTTGTGTAAAATCTATACAGATCTAGAAATGTCATTTTGTAGGCTGTTATGCTGGTGAAATTTTTATAAAAATAGCTACTTTCAGATTTATAATAATATGTGAAGCTGTGAAGTTTTTGGCACTATTTCGAGCATACCTGATTTGGGTTTTATTGAGAAATTGGTTGATCTTTTGAAATATTGGTTGTTTGATTTTAAAATCTGATCAAAGGCTTTAAATATCATATAAAATCAGAAAGGGGACATTTCAGTGGTATTAGAGCTATGATCTTTCTAGCCTAAGGGTTTGTAGAAGTTTGTATGCAACTAAGTGAAAGAGAAAAGAGATATTTGCAGCAAGAAAAGAATAAAGAAATTTTGATCAAACCTCCAGTTGAAAATAAAAGTACAAAATCCAAGGAAGGAAAAAATATGGCTGACCCAGATGAGATGGCAAAGAAACTCTTCCAGGACATCCAGAATACTCAGAAGCAAACAGTGGATAGTTTGGTAGAAACTAGAGAGGCTTTGCGGATATTGACAGAAAAACTGCAAGGAGTTGTATCTACTAATGAGAAAGGAAGCACTTCAGAGGAGCCAAGAAATCTAAAACCCACACCCTCTAAATAAAAAAAAACTATTTTCTTGCCTGCAGATGAGCCACCATTACCAAATCCAGCCCTTAGTCCTATGGAAGAGGTTACAGGTAACTTGATTGCATTAAGAGCTACTTATAATGGCTTAGATGATGACTTTCACAGTTCGGTTCCTTTTAGAGAATATGTGGATATGATGAACACTTTGATGCCCAAGAAAGAGTATAGGAGGGAGCATGACATAAGTGGAAGAGAGCTCAAAAATAAAATAAGCAAGTTTACAACACCTACTTTTGATGGAATAAATAAAATTTCAGCTAGAGCATGGCTACAAAAATTATAGACCTTCTTCACACTTAACCCCATGAAGGAGAGTGATGTCGTTCAATTCACAAGTCTACACTTGGAAGATGCAGCCTATGATTGGTGGTATCATGGAATGACTACTCAAGGTCATGATCAGGTAACTACATTTGATGATTTCAGTCAAAGAGTGATAGATAGATTTGATCTCAAGGATGATGAAGAATATTTTAAAGAATTGTCAAAGTTGAAGCAAACCAAATCAGTTAATGATTATATAGAAGAGTTTCAAAAGGTGGCTATTATGGTACCTGATATAAGTGAAAAGAGGATTGTTTATCTTTTTCTTGATGGTTTGGAAGATTCTTTTAAGGGTTTGGTTAAGGCTTTCTCACCCTCAACCTTACAGGAAGCTATCAAAAGAAGCTTGCAACTTGAAACTTGTGTGCCTATGAAACCAGTCACTAAGCAAAAACCCCCAAATCTTTGGCAACATAAGGGGAATTTTCAGAAAAATACTTTTCCAGCACCACCACCAAAGAATGTGATAAATGTAGCAAAAAATAAGGTAGATGAAGAGACTAGGGGTGAATTACGAAGGAAAAAGCTTTGTTTCACTTGTAGAGAACCATGGGTTCTAGGACACAGATGTTTGGGGAAAGGTCTAGTGCACTATATTGAAGTTGCTTCAGAATCTGATTCAGATGAGCATGAGGAATTTCATGACACTAAGGAGGAGAAAGAAAAAGAAATCAGCAAGGATGGCACTTTAGTAGCATTATCACGAGTCCCAAGATACCATCCCTTTCAAATTTGAGGGCTACTAGCAGGGCAAAGGTTGACAGTTCTTCTTGATACTGGGGCAACTCACAATTTTATTGATGAGGGATTTGTCATGAAAAGAGGGCTTAAAGCAGAAGATTTTGAGGGATTCAATGTTACTGTAGCTAACGGATTTACTATGCCTTGCACACCGGTGGTGAAACAACTCAAGATGACCTTAGGAGATTATGAGTTATGTGATGACTTATATGTTTTTAGCATTGGGGAGACAGATCTTGTATTGGGTGTTCAATGGGTGCACTCTATTGGAGGCTATTACATGAACCATCAAACTATGGAGTTTAAATTTCATTCCAATGGGAAAGAAGTCTTATTGAGAGGCTTATCGAAGGGAGCACCTAAGGTGGTCACTGCAAAGAGGATGGAGAGCACTTTTCGAAGAGGGCAAGTAGCATGGGTAGCAGGAGTCATAATCCATCCAACAAGCTCTCCAAAGAATCAAGGTAATTTCCATTTTGAAATTCAAAATATTCTTGATAAGCATAGTATAGTTTTCAATGATTTGCCTCCGGGATTACCACCAGATAGAGGTTTTGAGCATGTTATAGAGTTAGAACAGGGTGCCAAACTAGTTATAACAACTCCATACCACCATCCAAGAGGTTATAAGGAAGAAATAGAAAAAACTATTAAGGAACTCCTGGACATGGGATTCATAAGGCCTAGCTCTAGTCCATTTGCATCATCTGTGGTACTTGTCAAGAAAAAGGATGGTACAATGAGAATGTGTATAGACTACAGGGCTCTAAACAAGAAGACCATAAAAAATAGGTATCCCATACCATGCATAGATGAACTCATTGATGAGTTACATGGTGTTGTATACTTCTCAAAAATTGACTTAAGATCAGGGTACCATCAAATCCGCATGAGAAGGGAAGATGTGGAAAAGACTACTTTCAGATGTCACTATGGGCACTTTGAATTTCTTGTTATGCTATTTGGCCTTACTAATGCACCAGCAACATTCCAATCTTGTATGAATAAGGTATTCAGCAAGCATCTTCGAAAATTTATTTTGGTATTTTTTGATGATATCTTGATTTATAGTAAAACATGGGAAGAGCATCTAAAGCACATAGACACTATTTTGGGAATCTTGGAGTAACAATCCTTCTATGCTAAGCTATCTAAATGTGAGTTTTGTTTGACAGAGATCTTATATTTGAGACATATTATAAGTTCTAAAGGAGTACAGGTTGATCAACAAAAAATCCAAGCAATTTTGGATTGGCCTCCACCCACTAATCTTACACAGTTGAGAGGTTTCTTCGGGTTGTGTAGCTACTATAGGAGATTTGTCAAGGGATTTTCTCAGCTTGCTGCCCCCTTGACTGATTTGACAAAGAAAGGAGCTTTTATTTGGACAGAAGAGGCACAAAAAACATTTGATAAGCTTAAGGAGGTAATGAGTTCATGCCCTGTGCTTGCAATTCTAGATTTCTCTTTACCCTTTGTTGTTGAATGTGATGCTTCTGGAGAAGGTATAGGGGCTATCCTAACTCAAAGGGGACATCCAATAGCATTTGAGAGTATAAAATTAAATCAATCAGAGAAAGGTTACACCATCTATCATAAGGAAATGTTGGCAATCATGCATGCACTTCATAAGTTTAGACAATATTTGGTATGTGGGAGATTCATTGTAAAGACAGACCATAATAGCCTCAGGTTCTTCTTGAACCAAAGGGATTTGAATGATCATCAACAAAAATGGGTAAGAAAATTGCAAGCTTATGATTTTGATATTGAATACATGAAATGAAAGAATAATGTGGTTGCTGATGCTCTCTCAAGAAAGCCCACTTTGTGTTCCTTAACATCTATCTCTGTTGATTGGAAAGTCTCCATACTTTTAGAGTATGCTAAAGATTCCTTTACCACCAATATTTTGGATAAGTTAGTGGATGATAATAGGTACAAGGTTGTTGATGAATTGATTTATTACAAGAACAGGATCTTCTTAGTGCCAGGATCAAAAACTACGGAGAGGATATTAAGGGCCTTTCATGACACACCTTTGGCTGGTCATCAAGGATACTTCAAGACGTATAGGCAACTTTGAGAGTGGTTTGCATGGAAGGGTATGAAGGAGGATGTCCTTAAACACATTAAGGAATGTATGGTATGCCAACAAAATAAGAGTGAGCAAATTTTTCCTACAGGGTTGTTGCAGCCACTTCCTATTCCTAAACAAAAATGGGAAAGTATTTCCATGGACTTCATCACTAGGTTGTCGAAGGTTCAAGGTAAGGATTGCATATATGTGGTGGTAGATAGACTAACTAAGTATGCACATTTCTTTCCCATCACATCTGATTTCAAGGCATCACAAGTGGCAGAATTGTTCTTCAAGGAAATTTTCAGGTTACATAGCTTGCCTAGAAACATTGTCAGTGACCGGGACAGTAGATTCCTCGCTCTTTTTGGAAGGAGCTCTTTCATTTGGCAGGAACTGAACTCACTCCCAGTACTAGCTATCACCCTCAAACAGATGGACAAATAGAGATAGTTAATAAATGGATAGAGGGATATTTGAGGAACTATGTTTCAAATCAACAACATACTTGGGTGAAATGGTTGCACCTAGGGGAGTATTGTTACAATACATCTCATCACATGTCTATTGGTATGCCTCCTTTTCATGCTCTTTATGGTTATGATGCCCTTTCCTTTGTTGATCTAGTACTTTCAGATAGCAAAGTACCTGCAGCAAGTGATTTTGTTAAGCAAAGCCAAGACATAATAAGTCCCTCAAGGATAATCTACAACATGCACAGAACCAACAGAAGTTGTATGCTGATAGGAAAAGGACTGAAAGATCTTTTGAGGTGGGAGATTTGGTATTTGTTAGGTTGCAGCCATATAAGCAAAGTACCTTGAAGAGGAGTGGGGTAGAGAAGCTCAAGCCAAGGTTCTATGGGCCTTATAAGATCATCAGGAAGGTAGGAGAGGTAGCTTATGAATTGGAGCTCCCACCAAACAGAAAAATACATAATGTTTTCCATGTCTCTTGCCTAAAGAAGGTTCTAGGCTAGAAAACCATAGTATCTATAGAATTACCACCTCTTGATGATGAAGGGAAATTAGTTTTTGATACCAGAAGAGGTTTTGGATACAAGAGAGAAAAGATTGAGAAATAGGAGTATCACAGAGCATTTGGTCAAATGGAAAGGATTACCATTGGAGGATGCAACTTGGGAAGGAGCACATATTCTTGAGCATCCCAACCTTCATTGCTTGAGGAGAAGCAATATTTGGGAGGGAGGACTTGTCATGTCCCCTTTTCAAATAATTAAAAATAATAACTTTGCTAAGGCTGGCAGGCTCAAAAAGTGAAGTTTCAGGAAAAGGGGCTAATCTTTGGAAACCAATGGATTAATAAATGAAAATTATTATTAAAATATGTATTATTTACCCCTCTTTGTTGTGAGTTAGGGTTATGCCCTCTTTTAAAGGGGTTTGGAGGCATTTCGGGCTCATTTTAAAACTTGATTTTTGCTCATTGCTTTGTTGTTCTTCAGAGGCTGCCAAACCTATGGAGAAGGAAACCCAAGGATGAGATTTTGTAGGTTTCTAGGAAGGCTAAGGATAGGATTTTGAGGCCACTCCATGTGCAAGCTCATGCAGATTTTTCCCTTGTGCTGAACAGTGCAAATTTGTGAATTTTCGGGTGTGTTTCTTGTAAGAGTTTGATGTTTCCGGTTGAGTATTTCATATCAGTTTGGTTTGCTACTGTATTGTAGACATTTTGATGTTAAAATAGAGCTGAATATATGTATTGGGTCATGGTTATACTTTTGTGATAGATTATTAGTGTCTTGTGGTGGTTCTGGGCTATTTTGTGTTGTTTTCGGGAGCCCGATGAGCATTATTTTTGTCCTCCATTTGGGAGCTGTTGTGTAAAATATATACAAATCTAGAAATGTCATTTTGTAGGCTGTTATGCTGGCAAAATTTATATAAAAATGTCTACTTTCAGATTTATCAATAATATGTGAAGCTGTGAAGTTTTTGGCACTATTTCGAGCATACCCAATTTGGGTTTTATTGAGAAATTGGTTGATCTTTTAAAATATTGGTTGTTTGATTTTAAAATCTGATCAGAGGCCTTAAATATCATATAAAATTAGAAAGGGGACATTTCAATGTATGAACCCTCAAACGAAATCATGTCCATAACCCAAATTGATGAAAATTTGCCTAATGAAACCTTATCCTTAATAAATCCCCATCTTATTGATTGGGACCAAACCGAGCCAAGTGACTTGCTTTACTTCCTGAATGACCAAGTAGAAAACCAATACCTTAATGCAGTTGAGCCCTCTTTCACCAATGAATTCAAACCAAACATGATAGAAGCAGCAGGGGTTCAATCTCTTAGTCAAAAGCAAAAAATGAAAAAAAATAAGAAAAAGAAAATTTCTAGTGCTGAAAACTATTATGTGGCAGCATTAGAACCAAAAAAAATAAAGATAAAAGATGTTTCCTTTGGTGAAAACCCAATTGTGGCATCAAAGGAAGAGAGATTGGATACTCTACCAAAGCATGAGGAAGAAAGGTCACCTATACTCATAGAGCTGACAGAAAAGGTTAACATTGGTACGGAAGTGGATCCAAAATTTATACACTTGGCAGCATCACTCACACCTCTAGAAAGAGAGGACTTCATCAAAAAATTTCAAGAGCAACAAGTAAATTTTGCATGGTCATATACTGACATGCTCGGTTTATATCCTAACTTTATAATGCATCATCTGAATGTTAGACTAGGGGTTAAGCCCGTTAAGCAAAAGTTGAGGAAGATGCACCCACACATAGCTCTTTTAGTCAAGGCGGAGCTAGAAAAATTGTTAAAAGTAGGATTCATAAGGGCAATAGCTTATGTTGAATGGATATCTAATATTGTACTAGTCACAAAACATGACAAATCCATTCGAGTATGCACGGATTTTTGAGATCTAAATCTTGCTTGTCCTAAGGATGATTTCCCACTTCCGAGCATTGATGCAATAGTTGACTTGACAACGGGTCATTCCATGTATTCTCTAATGGATGGTTTCAGCGGGTATAATCAGATCAAAATTACACCTAAAGACCAGGAGAAGACTACCTTTACTTGCCCGTGGGGCACTTTTTGTTGGAATGTCATGCCCTTTGGCCTTAAGAATGTCAGAGCCACATATCAAAGAGCCATGACAACTATCTTCCACGACATGATGCATACATTCTTAGAAGATTATGTGGACGATATATTGGCAAAATCCCACAAAAGAGAAGAACACCTCCAAATTTTGAAAAAGATATTCATTAGGTTGGAGCAATTCAAAGTCAGGTTAAATCCAAAGAAATGTGTCTTTGTTGTCCAATCTAGCAAGTTATTAGGCTATATAGTTTCCACCAAAGGAATTGAAGTGGACTCGGAGAAAGTACAAGCCATAATGGACATGGAGATACCAAAGAATATCAGCCAAATGAGATCCTTACAAGGCAAAATACAATCCATAAGAAGGTTTATTTCATAATTGGCAGAAAAATGTCATTCCTTCACCAGGTTACTACATAAAGATACTATATTCCTATGGGATGTCGAATGTGATCAAGCTTTCACATTGTTGAAGATATACTTGATAAATCCACCTATTCTCATGCCACCAATCAAGGGCAAAGCATTGCTTTTATACATATCTGCTACCAAAAGATCCCTAGGAGTACTTTTGGTGCAAGAGGATGAACAAGGAAAGGAAAGAGCTATCTACTATTTGAGTAGAACATTGATCAAATATGAACTTAACTACACATTCATGGAAAGGGCTTGCCTAGCAATTGTGTTTGCATCTCAAAAGTTGAGACATTATATGTTGATGCATAAGGTTAAGTTAATTGCCAAAATTGATCCTCTCAAATATTTGTTAAGTAAAACTGCCCTAACGGGTAGGATAGCCAAGTGGGTTATGATATTGAGTGAATTCGACATTGAATATGTCGATAAAAAGGTGATAAAAGGGCAAGTGATAGAAGATCACTTAGTTGAAAGCCCCATGACTTCTACACAAACTATCCAAGTGGAATTTCTGGATTCTGCCATTGTAAACATAGAAGCAAAAATGTGGAAGTTATATTTTGATGGCTCCTATACTCAAAGAAGTTCCGGGGCTGACATACTATTGGTCACTCCTCAAAGTTACACCATTCCTCAGTCCTACAAGCTTTTGTTTCCATGAACAAATAATATAGCGGAATATGAGGCACTAGTCATAGGCATCAAAATGGCCTTAGAATGGAACATCACGGAGCTACAAATTTATGGAGATTCTCAACTCATCATCAATCAAGTCAATAATGAATATAACACTAAAGATGAAAAGTTGATGCCATATAAGACCATGATTGATGGATGGAAGAAATACTTTTCCTTGATCACTTTTAGCAGATTCCTAGAGAGAAAAACAGAGCAGCTGACGCCATGGCCACCTTGGCTTCCTTGTTACAAAAACTAGATCAAAATGAGAAGTACGAGTTCTTGGTGGAAGAGTTGGTGAAACTGGCATTCGACCTTCTCGAAACCCAAATTGTTGCCCTATTACACGGACATGACTCCCCTTGGTACAGCCTAATATATGCATATCTCAAAGACCAAGTGCTACCCTTAGACCAAACCCAAGCCCAAAAATGAAACTTTATATGCCAATCAGCCCGTTACATAATCCTCTCAGAAGCATTGTATCATAAAGGTCTCGACGGGATGTTACTTAGGTGTCTAGAAGAAGAAGAGTCTAGATTAGCTTTGCATGAATTTCATGAAGGCATTTGCGGGTCACACGCAAGCGGGTTAAATCTAGCTAAGAAAATCCTTCGCTTAGGGTATTTCTGGAAGACATTAGAAAAAGATGCTTGCCACTTTGTTCGGATATGCAACAAATGTCAATATCATGGTGACATGATACATGCACCGGCACAAGAATTACACCCATTTGTTACACCTTGGCCTTTCTATCAATGGGGGTTTGATCTAATTGGCGGCATATACCCATCTTCTTCAAATGGGCACAAATATATCATAACAGCAACAGAATATTTCACTAAGTGGGTCGAAGCGGTTCCTTTGATCATAGCCACGAGTAAGCAGATTTCCATGTTCATCTTGAACCACATCATTTGTCAATATGGCATTCCTCACGCCATCATAATAGATAATGGAAAACAATTTAAAAATAAGGATGTGGATGAACTTTGTGCTACATTTCATATCACACACCACTCCTCGTCAATTTATTACCCTCAGGGAAATGGGCAGGCCAAAGCCACGAACAAGAATATCTTGAAAATCTTAAAGAGGTCGGTCAATAAATCAGGAAGGAATTGGCATGTACAAATTAATCCAGCATTATGGGCCTACAGAATGAGCATCCAGACACCTATGGGAGCCACGCCATTTTCCTTAGTCTATGGTTCCGAAGCAGTTCTACCATTAGAGGTTGAAATCCCATCTCTGCGAGTTTCATTACAAGGATTGATCATAGATGATGACCATAGAGTCGCTAGACTTCAACAATTGGAGTTACTTGAAGAACACCAAACACAAGCTTATGAGCACCTAAAAGTGTACCAAAATAGAATCTCAAGGAACTATAATAAACATATCAAACCGAGTGTCTTTCAGGTAGGAGACTTAGTGTTGAGAGAGAACCCAAAGAATCAGGTTGAACGAGAGAAGAAAGGAAAATGGGAGGCTAATTGGCTTGGCCCATTCATCATAGTGTCTTCATTTGGCACAGGAACTTATAAGTTATCAGATTGTGAAGGAGAGGAACTCCAAGAACCCATCAACAACATTCATCTCAAAAGGTTCTACACATGAGGGAGATGAAAGAGTATAAAGAGTATCAGATGAGGAGCATCATATTTATTGTACATAGCAAAAGAGATCTTGAAAAATACAAAAAAAATTGAAAAAGAAAAAAGAGAAAAAAATGTGCCTTGGTGAAAAACTAGCAATAGGCGCCTTGGTAGCAAAAAAAAGAAAAAGATCCAAAAGGTGAAAACTTGGTAAACAAGCACCTTTTGTTCCCTTAAGTTGGTCTTTCCTAGTCAAATATGTCCATATTGCATGTCCAACATCCCATTTGTACAACTGCCATTGCATCCATCATTTGTACATAGTCATAATAAAGTCGTTCAGTCACATTGTTGCATTACCCATTAGCCCTAAGTTTATTGACCGATCACATGTATCACTTGGGGGTAGAAGAGGATTGAAAATTTGGTACCAAATAGATTCAATAAGTGTTGCAATCAGTCACGTTAGAGAGAGATTTATCAGAGTTTCAGAAGAGTGGAAAGTTATTGAACCTTTGATGGACATCATTGGTCAAACCCTAAGTATTCGATCCTACAACATGATCCTTGAGCCTACATTGACTTTATAAATCAGGATTAAAAATTGACAACAACACCTTAAAGATCAGAATGCTTGGAAATACTTTTTGAAAATCAGAAAACATTGCAAAACACTAGAAATTTTCTTTTTGATAAATCTTTAGGAAATTGATTTTTTTTATCATATCTTTTGAGCTATTCAATGATGTTTCGACTAGATTAGTCATGATAAAGATGTGATATTTTATTGCCTTTGAGTGATTGTTTGGAGGAAAATTCATCCATTTATGAGAGTTCATCTAATGACATGGTCACCAAAGAACCATCGAGGACTATCTCATAAGAGGATGGATTGACCTTTGCTTGTTTACGCAAATGAATCCCTTGGCTATTTAGATCTTCTATATCTTAATACCAAAAATCCACTTGCAACATTGAATCCGTTGACACCGGTATTCAGACTCCCATAGTTTGGTCATCCAACTAGTGAGGTTGTACTTGGTTCAAAAAGGAGGTTACCAAAAAGCGAAAAAAATGGTACTCATATCATCATGATGTGGTCAGTGATGATTGTACTAGCTTTTCAGTCCCAAACTGCTCAATGATGAAAATTTATCGTCATGGCATTTATTTGCTAAAATTTGGTGACACTTAGGTTGCATTATCATGTTACATTAATTGCATTATCATGTTAGGTTAATTGCATTATCATGTTAGATTAAATGCATTTGTTTGTGGTTAATTTTCCAAGGGAAAAAGGGGGTACATCAATAATCTTGGTTAGTCAAAACATTAAAGAAATATGGGATTCCATCAAATGTCTTACTCTTGATCAATCAAAACTACAAAGAAAATGAGATTATTTGTTGCATTCATGCATAACATTAATCATTACTCATTATCCATATACCAAAAAAAGAAAAAACATCCAGACATCATTTGCATACATGTAGTTAAGGATAGAATTGCATTGGCATTGGAAAATTCAACAAACAAAAGGGACATTCCCACATGCATTCCCATAAACCACTTTGCATTCATACATGGAGAAAAACTAAAAACCACACCATACATCCATACATCATTGCATCATTTATCTATATCATAAAATAAGATAACTGCATCCATAGCATAAGTCAAAGGAAATGCATAACACATCATATAGCTGCATAAAAGATAATCTCATAAAACAACTCATCAAGGAGAACCAAGGAGTATATCATCATATATCATCAAAAAAGAATTCATCAATGATCCATCAACTCAGTATATCAAGATACAATGTCATACAAAAGAGGTACATCAAATGGTTTGATCAATCAAAAACATGACATGTGATACAAGTACATCAGCCATGAGTGAATCTATCATCAAAGCAATCAAGATCCTATAGCACCAGATCCATCTGGACCTCTACCATCCTGTGGAGGAGGAGTCTGAGAAGTACTCACTCTGCTTTGTCTCTGCACTACAACCAACATAAACTGCTGCATCAAGGCTGCAACCTGATCTAAATGCCCAACAACACTAGACATATCTGTCCTTAGAGACTGAACCTCTCGTACTAAAACACCTATAGTAGGAACATCTTGTGAACCCTATCCATGATCCTATATAGGCACCTACTATGTCAGAACCTGAGCCTACTGTGCAGCATCATCATCCTCCTGAGCCAAGGCTACTCTCTGCAACTGAACCAAAGGATCCAATCCATCGGGAATCTTCCTGGCCGCATCAACATGAGCCTGTCTCTAATGTCTATGGACTCTCTGCTGTCTATCTACTCTAGGCTGTCTATCAAGTGCATCATTCTGACCCCTAGTATGATCTCTATCTCTCGCATGACCATGTCTCACCCATCCTCTATCAGCAACAATAGGAGGATCTCTCTGCCTTCCTCATCTCCTCTGTCTACCCCCACCACCTCCACCACCACCTCCATCACCCTGACCCGGGATAGGTTCTGTTGGATCAGTGAACTGAGTAAACCTATTATGAGCCCACCAATCAGAAAACTCACGAGACATACATGTATCAGCTACACCAGAAAGCATCTCCCATCTACAATACGCCATACCAGCAATCTGATCCAAGGAAAACTCATAATCAATAAGAGGACCCCACATCAATCTCTCTGCATGTACCTGAGCATATAATGTTGTACCCTATGGCATATCCTGTGTCCAACCATACTATCTAGGAACTCTGCCAAAACAAAAGTGCTCAATAGTGGTAGTAGTGCGCCTAATCATCCAGTGAGGGGCAAACATATAGGGCAACTCATCGTCATCCTCCCTCCATAACTTGCAACCCCTGTATGGTCTCCATAAAACCTAATCTAGATCATTTATCTATCGTCGCCATAAATATAGATGACCCAAATGATGTTTTATAACCATCCCAGTGTATAGAAAAGCATAGAGAAAACCCTGAGGCTGAACCCTGTCAGAAATGGGCCTAGTAATGGGAAGATGCTCCCATATCCACAACTAAAGAACCACTGCACCAGCTGACAATGATGCACTCGCTCAATAAACTACCTCATGTAAATCATGATATAACTAGGCAAGGATGCATGAACCCCAATCAAAGCATCAAGGATGAGTAAGTAAATCCTCCAATATCCTACCCCATCCAATGGAAAAACCATGACCTCGTCGGTCGGGAAGAAGTAAACCGCCAATCAATGCACCCAATACTACTAGCAAGGCAGGAAAAGAGGCAAATTGAGGCCAAGTGATCGTATCACCATCATCAATAGAATTGTCCCCGAACACTCATCGGTAGACAATAGAATCATAAATAGAATCATAGTACACTATCTCTCCCCTACATGGGATCTGTAGTAATTGATACACGTCCTCAGGCGTGATCCTCATCTCTCCATATGGAAAATAAAATGTGTTGTGGTCAGAGTGCCATCGCTTTGCCACTATAGTCAGTAAACCATGGTTCAGCTGGAACTGTGGTAGATCAAGGAGAAAACTCAAACCACACAACTCAATAACGTGGAAATCAGCATCTATGAGAGTCTGGCCCAAATCAATGACCCAAGAAGCTACTATCTAAATGTATAAGGTAGGGAAGTTTACCTGTTGGAAAAGCAAAGGAATCATATCAGTATATCATATCAAGGAATTATCTCAAGTCAATCAAGTTTTTCAAAGTATTAAGCAATCACACCAAGTACCATTTGTTCATTTCTCTGTGTCCTGAGAACAAAGCAGCAATATCAAATCATATTAGTTTTCACACTGATTGATTTATCCTATCAATATCCTATCCTAATCAAATTGACAAATCACATTCATTGGTAATACTATCCTGATATCCTAATCCATTCATTTTATTGAAAGCAACAGACCTAATCTACTCATTTGACTCAAGCATCGCAAGTCATCAAATTTTTCATTAGACACAACCAAGTACAAGTGTGGGGAAAAGTACAAATTTTTTTTCCAAAGTCTGCAGGCGTGATTTTTGTCAGCCTAGGTGACATTCCTCCTAAGCAACAATAAAATGTTGTGAAGAGACATTATTCCGGTGTTAGGCGATAGTTCTTATGCTACACGACATTGAATCAGGCCAAGCGACAGCAAAAGGTGGCCTAGGCGACAATGAATTTAGTAGGGTTTCTTAAGTGATAACGTATATGAAAAGGGGAATTTTGACCTAGTTGTACGCGGGAGTATCCTATTCCTAGGTGAGGTTGAAAGTTTGTCATGCAACATTAAACTACATGGATGTGTGAAAGGAAAGCGCGGATGTGACAGTTAAAGGGTCTAGGTGACATAAATTTTTTTCTAGGTGTGACTTTGCAAATTCAACGCAATGATGGAACAAGAAATTGCAATAAATGCTAATAAATGAGAAATAAATGAAAAATAGAGGTTAGAAATAACTTACAGGAGGTCCATACTCAGGTGGCCTTGCATATCTCCAACACCTCTCGAAATGATGCTCTCGAATAGGGACAACCATCGCGAAATTCACCGCAGGATCAGAGCAAAATCACCAAAGAGAAAAGTAAAAATGAATAGTAAAACAAGGTTTTTTAGCCTATTTAAGCAATTTGGACATAATTTTGGAGGTGAAAATTGGCTTAGACCTATATATTGCCATATCAAACTAACCAGGGCATCCTTGAACGTATTGTATATCATCAAATTGTCAGAAATGAAAACATATTCAATGAATTGGACATCAAAAAAAACTTTCAAAACAAGAACTTCATATGTTTTAATTTATGAGGGGGCATCAGGGTATCAAATTGGAATTGAAATCAAACATCATGAAATCAGTGGGGCATCAAAAAAAATTTTTATCATCAGAGGTAGCAATCATATCAATCAATATCAGAGGCATATCAGTGAATCAGCAATCAGGACTCAAAAGAATCTTTGAATCAATGTTCTTCGCACATTAATTCAAAGAGGGGCATTTGTAGACACGCAAAAATGGACAAAGTGCTTTTAAAATTGCAAAAATCATAAAATGACTCAAAATCATCAAAATGCATCAAAAGGGGTCAAATCAATTAAAAATGGACATAATTAAATAAAGTTGGACAAAATCAACTAAAGCAAAGGAAAAATCAAATAATGAGGTTAAATAATTAAATGAAAGCTTAAAATGGGTGAAAAACAAAATGAACCTATTACCCATACATGGCTAAATTTAATTAATTAATTAAATTTAATAATTCCTAATTTTTTTCAACAAAGTTGAGCAACCAATGAAAATTGAGGACAAAAAGACAAATCACTCAAACATTAAAAGTGTCCAAAGCTTTGAGACCATTTAAAGGATTGTCCCCTCATTGTCCCCCCATTTATGAACAAAGCAAAGTATTTGTCTCAACCTAAGGTAAATCATGATTACCTCCATCACCCCCTGCCCTTAGGAATTTACTATAAATATGAAGCATTTTGAAAGAAATTATCATCTTAGAACTTCTTTTGCAAAGCATTGTTACTATAGGCAATTGAGTGCATTCTAAGAGCAATTAAGAGCATTTAGAGCAATTATCATTGTAATTTTGTCAATTTGAGCTAGATTAAGCATTGAATGAGCATTGTAGAAGCATAGTAGAAGCATAATTTCTCATTTTAGAGGTGTCACTAGTGAGGATTTGAGCTGAGAGCTTCACTTACCACTTCTTTCTAGAGAATCACGAGATGTTATGGATTATAGTTTCAATTCTAATTAGATTTGCATTGTATTTAGTTTCAATTGCTGCTATTAGATCTTAATTTCATGAAGGTGATATTCATCATCACACAAATGGCGCCCACCATGGGGCTCTAAGCCTCATTTTATCATTTTCATCACCAATTGCATGCTTGTATTTTCTATTTTCCATGAATATCTTGCAGGAAACTGGTGAAGTCACGCTTATGGGAGATCTGTTCATGCCTGTAGTCATTTTACTGCCACCTAAAATCTTTGTATTGACGCCTGTTATCTGGAGGTTCACGCCTGACACACGACTTTGATCTGGTATTAATTCTTGCATAGTTGCTTGTTTATCATTAGCTCATGCCTACGAAAGCAATGTATTCAGCCTTTGGATCTTAAAGTCATGCCTGTGACTCAGGGAGTATCACTTTGATGAATTCTGTTATCGCCTGAGTTAAAGCTTTGCTTCGCACTTTTCAATAATAATCACGTGTTGAATAGTTCTAATTCCTAAGGCCAAGTGATTGTATCACCATCATCAATAGAATTATCCCCGAACACTCATCGGTAGACAATAGAATCATAAATAGAATCATACTACACTATCTCTCCCCTGCATGGGATTCATAGTAATCGATACACATCCTCAGGCGTGATCCTCATCTCTCCATATGGAAAATGAAATGTGTTGTGGTTGAAGTGTCATCGCTCTGCCACTACAGTCAGTAAACCATGGTTCAGCTGGAACCGTGGTAGATCAAGAAGAAAACTCAAACCACACAACTCAATAATGTGGAACTCAGCATCTATGAGAGTCTGGCCCAAATCAATGACCCAAGAAGCTACTGTCCAAATGTATAAGGTAGGGAAGTTTGCCTGTTGGCAAAGCAAAGGAATCATATCAGTATATCATATCAAGGAATTATCTCAAGTCAATCAAGTTTTTCAAAGTATCAAGCAATCACACCAAGTACCATTTGTTCATTTCTCTGTGTCCTGAGAACGAAGCAGCAATATCAAATCATATTGGTTTTCACATTGATTGATTTATCCTATCAATATCCTATCCTAATCGGATAGACAAATCACATTCATTGGTAACACTATCCCGATATCCTAATCCATTCATTTTGTTGAAAGCAACAGACCTAATCCACTCATTCGACTCAAGCATCACAAGTCATCAAATTTTTCATCAGACATAATCAAGTACAAGTGTGGGAAAAAGTACAATTTTTTTTTCCAAAGTCTACATGCATGATTTTTGTTAGCCCAGGCAACATTCCTCCTAAGTGACAGTAAAATGTTGTGAAGCAACATTATTCCGGTATTAGGCGATAGTTCTTATGCTACGTGACATTGAATAAGGCCAAGCGATAGCAAAAGGTGGCCTAGGCGATAGTGAATTTGGTAGGGTTTCCTAAGCGATAATGTATATGAAAAGGGGCATTTTGACCTAGTTGTACGTGGGAGTATCCTATTCCTAGGTGAGGTTGAAATTTTGTCATGCGACATTAAACTACACGGATGCGTGAAAGGAAAGCGCATATGCGATAGTTAAAGGGTCTAGGCGATAGAAAAAAATTTCTAGGCGTGACTTTGCAAATTCAATGCAACGATGGAACAAGAAATTGCAATAAATGCTAATAAATGAGCAATAAATGCAAAATAGAGGTTAGAAATAACTTACAGGAGGTCCATACTCTAGTGGCCTCGCATATCTCTGACACCTCTCAAAATGATGCTCTCAAATAGGGACAAACATCTCAAAATTCACCGCAGGATCAGAGCAAAATCACCAAAGAGAAAAGTAAAAATGAATAGTAAAACAAGCTTTTTCAACCTATTTAAGCAATTTGGACGTAATTTTGGAGGTGAAAATTGGCTTAGACCTATTTATTGCCATATCAAACTAACCAGGGCATCCTTGAACGTATCGTATATCATCAAATTGTCAGAAATGAAAACATATTCAATGAATTGAACATCAAAAAAAACTTTCAAAACAAGAACTTCATATGTTTTAATTTATGAGGGGGCATCAGGGTATCAAATTGGAATTGAAATCAAACATCATGAAATCAGTGGGGCATCAAAAAATTTTTTTATCATCAGAGGCAGCCATCACATCAATCAGTATCAGAGGCATATCAGTGAATCAGCAATCAGGACTCAAAAGAATCTTTGAATCAATGTTCTTCGCACATCAATTCAAAGAGGGGCATTTGTAGACACGCAAAAATGGACAAAGTGCTTTTAAAATTGCAAAAATCATAAAATGACTCAAAATCATCAAAATGCATCAAAAGGGGTCAAATCAATTAAAAATGGACATAATTAAATAAAGTTGGACAAAATCAATTAAAGCAAAGGAAAATCCAAATAATGAGGTTAAATAATTAAACGAAAGCTTAAAAGGGGTGAAAAATACTACATAATTGATTTTAATCAATTAAGTGCATAGTTGTTTAAATCAAAAATCAAAATGAACCTATTACCCATACCTGGCTAAATTTAATTAATTAATTGAATTTAATAATTCTTAATTTCTTTCAACAAAGGTGAGCAACCAATGAAAATTGAGGACAAAAAGACATAAATCACTCAAACATTAAAAGTGTCC
Source organism: Chamaecyparis obtusa (assembly GCA_027943335.1). NCBI lineage: Eukaryota > Viridiplantae > Streptophyta > Pinopsida > Cupressales > Cupressaceae > Chamaecyparis > Chamaecyparis obtusa. The sequence goes on along the minus strand of BSBK01003361.1, from coordinate 673,036 downwards.
AAAGCTTTGAGACCATTTAAAGGATTTTCCCCTCATTGTCCCCGCATTTATGACTAAAGCAAAGTATTTGACTCAACCTAAGGTAAATCATGATTACCTCCATCACCCCCTACCCTTGGGAATTTACTATAAATATGAAGCATTTTGAGAGCAATTATCATCTTAGAACTTCCTTTGCAAAGCATTGTTACTATAGGCAATTGAGTGCATTCTAAGAGCAATTAAGAGCATTTAGAGCAATTATCATTGTAATTTTATCAATTTGAGCTAGATTAAGCATTGAATGAGCATTGTAGAAGCATAGTAGAAGCATAATTTATCATTTTAGAGGTGTCACTAGTGAGGATTTGAGCTGAGAGCTTCACTTACCACTTCTTTCTAGAGAACCATGAGATGTTATAGATTATAGTTTCAATTCTAATTAGATTTGCATTGTATTTAGTTTCATTTGTTACTATTAGATCTTAATGTCATGAAGGTGATATTCATCATCACACAGTGACATCCCTCTCCCCTTAATAATGCATCGTCCCAATGCCATAATATAGAATTTGCAGACATATCCAGAGAAAATTTAATAATTTCACCGTTGACTTGTTTAATAATCTTTCGTTATCCAAATTTTCAAGATAATGCATGTATACACATTTAGATTCTAGCAGAAAATCAATAACATTCAATTTCATTTGCTTACGTAAAGTCAAATTTTCATCATTTAAGCATTCTAGTGAGAACACGCACCAAGCAAACACATTTGAAGAAAAATCAACATACTTGTATCATAATTATTTCAATAACACTTTCTATGTGAGTGTGTGAATTCCATTACTACCCTTTAGTTTTACAAGGTTAGAGTTACCTCTCTCAAACAATATTCCCCCTCTATTATAATGTGTCATTCCATCTATACATACATAGGAACAACATCAAAGCATCGGTTCATGTCACTATCATAATCTAAATTAAAAATCTAACACTCTGTTGGCAAACAGATTTGTTCTCTTTATACTCTGATATTTATCCTCTGACTCTATGCCTCTGAAAACAAATCGTTTACACAACAGTCGGGTAAGCATTTACTTTGCTTCTCTCTGAATTTTGCAAAAAGGTACAGCTCCCTTTATAAGATATTCAACGAATGGAAAAAGCAATTTTAACATACAAGCTTTTAACTGAAAAGCAGTAAAAGGACTCTCAACCGTTCCTAGACGGATGAGGTAGAACAACAGAAACTTGTAAAACCAAACGATAAAATAGAAGACTACCTTGCGGAAGAAAAATAAGCTTCAGCGGCCATTCAGAGAAATTTAGACTAACTAAAAATGCATCTACAGAAAAACTATAACTCAGAGAACTATAATAAATCACTGAAACTGAATAGCACATACACAAGATCGATATATAATTCTCAAAATAGAACATATATATTTCACTATCTGATTCAAAGATTAAAATATTTTCATGCACGAGTATTCAGGTAAGACTGGCCCAAAGTCCAGTTATCATTAGTCATTCAAACTACTGCAAGAACCGAAAAGAACTTGTACTACTGCTTCTATTAAATTCTATCTTTTTCTCTATTCTTATCTATTCTCCCCCTTCCATGTCTTAAGCACCAGCTTAAATAGTTTAAACGGTCTGAGAAAGCCTCCTGAAAAACCCGGCTTCTCGGACCCCATTAAAACAAGAAATAGTTAACAGTTATAAACCAGTTTCTAAAGAAGAGTCAAAGTAGGGTAAATTGAGTAAACAAAACTGAATTTGATTCAGTTTTCTTGAGCATCCTCTGATGTGGCAACCTTTACGAGCTTCCAGGACTAGTAAACTCGGAGTAGCTCCTGAGTAGGTGGGGCGTGTAGGTTCTTCAACGCGGTCAACTTGGCATGCGTGGCATTTTTCTCCCATCTCATCTCCTGAATTTTCTCCGCTTGCTTTGGCAATTGACCTCGGTTTAAGATAAGCATTGCTTCTATGTTGGCGGTCCTCGTGAGGTCATGAACCATCGGCGCTTCACTTTCCTTGAAAGAGTTCATTTCATCCACGAAGGACTTCACTAATGCATCAACTCCCTGGTCTGCATCTTCCAATTGTAGAATACCTGAGGGATTTACTATTTTAATATCCTTCAGGGTGTCAGAGTGAATCTCCTTCACGGCCTTTTCCATAACCCGCATCTGAGAAATGGCTATCTCGAACAAAGTGTTCTTCCAGCTGAAGTTCTTCTTCAGGATGAACAGCATACATGGGTCGACCAGCTTCATGGGGTTCTCTGTCAGAAATTGCTTCACTCCGTAATCTTCAATTTCTTGTACTCTTTTCATGATCTCTGAACAACTTTCAGCTTCACTTTCCCATATTGGGATCAATGTCTGAATTTCCCCCAAGAGCACTTCACCGTCTGTACGGGTGCTCACGAACTCTTTTATGAAAGCACTGCCTTCCGCTATGATGTCGTCTGTCCATGCCTTCATTACCTCTGTCCAGGTCCTCCCCTGCTGAACCTGTTTGAACAGCTTCTGACTTTCCGTCGAATTAGGGTCGAACCCCTGATGAGCCTGCGCTAGAGGTATTGCACCATTCTCAGCAAGCGAAGATAGGAATTCCGCCATGGTTGAAACTATCTGTTTCAACTCCCGCTTCTCTCTGCCGTCCTTCTGCGACTGTCCGAGCATATGATCGGCAGAGAATTTGAAAATGTGATCGTGGGAGTCCCTGTTCAGCACTCCGAAATCCATCTTCGTTATCTCATAATCCTCGGGCTCAGGATCTTGGGTATTTCCCATAGATCTCACTGTAGCAATTTCAGCAGTGACTTTCTCGGTAGAAGGATCTATTATTAGCCTCGCATCGCTCTTCATCCTTTTAGCTTTCAGAGTACAAGCTGCGTACCTCGGCACTATTTCTTTAACTAGCATAGATAGAGGCTTGAAGCTTTTCCTTTTATTAACTGATTCCGTGAGCCAAGGTGGGACTGTGCTGGACACCATTTGATTGTCAGGGTCTTGACAAGTGCATCTGCATTCTGAGATAGGTCTTGGCAGTGCGTGAGACCTTCCTACATCTTCCCCTTATGATCAGGGGTGAAGGTGAGATCTTCATCATTGAGGTCACCGACGTCATCCAGATAATCAAACTCCTCTGAGGCCATTTGGTTTTTCTTCTCAGATCTTGTCCTTGGTCTTGACCTTGGCGCAGTTGGATGTTTCACCAAGGCCATTTTCTCCTTCACTAGTATTTTCTCACCTGCATTCGATGACAAAAAAGAACTATTAGCAAGGGCTTGTGTTACACTCTTAATGGGCGAACTAGTGTTATGACTTGTATCTGTAAGAAGTTGAACATCTTTCTTCTTCGCCACGATCTAGTTTTTTATTTCCTCAAAAATGCTGCGGGCCCGGAGTCTGATATCACTAGACTCCTTTCTACTCCAATCGATGATCGAAACAGCATCCTCCTCGGAAAAGGTGGCGGATGGACGGGGAACCTCTGGATCATCATCTTTTATATTTCTGGTATCAAACTTCAACTGTAGCAGTTTAATCTGAGATACCGTAAGCCTGGTTCTATCTCGTTCCCAAATCATTTTTTCATTGCCGAGATCTTCCCACAGGTCCTCCAGATGGTAACTTGGTGAAGGGCATTTTCCTAATCCCAGGGTCTGTCTGGCAAAGCCTTTACTATCGAACCCTGTTCTTGGTTCATAGAAAGGCATGTGGAAGTTCAGTAAATTACTCCCCACAACAGATGCGTCCAGCATGCTGTTACAGATTAAGTGGCCTAACTTCACTGGGAACAGAGAGTTCCATTTATCTTCCGGGAGAGCTGTTTTAATAACAATGAACAACTATCTGCAAACTTCTGCAAGAATGAAACAGTCAAAAGCGTACCTAGGCAGCTTCAATGGTTCTTCTTCGAATCCTCCTACCCGAATGTAAGTAAAACGGGGAAATTGAATATAAAAGCTGCCAAATACTTTAACTAATCTCTGCGCATTGTCTGAAATCCTCTGGTTAGGCCAACTAGCCAATTCCTGACACAATTTCCCCCAGAACATATCATGTATTGTTCTATAATCCTCCAAAACCTTATCTCTTCTCAGTAATGGACAACACTCATAGATAAATAAATCTCCATTCCAGGGAGCTTTCTGAATAGGGTATAGGTCCTGAGTGCAGGCCAAGCAATACATCAGGTACGAAGACATGTAAAATCCTTCCCTAGTCATTTGAGTCTGTCTGAGCTGGTCCCGAAGAGATGCGGCTATAATTTCAACCCAGTCAATGTGTTGACTTCCTTCTAAGATGATTTCTACAAAATGATACATCCACTCATCAAAGGATAGGGCATGTTCTGAACCTTTTAATCGGTGAAGAAGAACAACCAAATCATGTATTAGGGGGTTCATATGATCCTTGATGAGATTTTTGGGCAACCACGACCCTCCTTTATAGTTGGTTTTCGTCCACCTTCTCGCTATGTGACTCCTATTTTTATCAGCACTTTCCCTGAATTGGGCCAGAGACTGGGTCGGTGTGAAGTTGACCAGACCTTCATCTGGTATTTTGAAGACTGCTGAAATGGTTCTGCGGTTAACAGGGATTAGGGTTTGACCATCCGTGTTCAAAATACTCTTCAACTTTACATCGTATCTATTGATACATTCTTGCACCAATTCCAGACAAACAATAGCCGGTGGGAAAGCAGCCGCTTCTAACAACCCACTAGCTAGGACTTCTACAATGTACTCCTCGTCAACACGAGTTGAGAGTTTTGAAGGTATAGTATCGACTGAGACCCCTAAAAGATTCATGTCTGTTATGACCGGGGCCTTACATTCAAGATTCTTCACGTTGCCAAAGAAATGCATGACAGACCTCATGCCTGCCTAAGAATATGAAAGTCTACCAGCTCACTGCTTGAACTAATGAATTTGAAGGAATAACCAGAAATGAGAAGGTAGAGCTTGAAAGAAGCTACCTGTACGCTTTGCACTTCGACCAGACCACCCTTCCAGCGCCCAGACCTTACAGTGTACAATAGGGAAAAAATGACTTACCCAGTTTCTATTTTTAGTTGCCACTTGAAGCATGAAATATACTCCATTACGCGAGTATTAATACGTTTTTTGATACCAAGTGGTGATAAGCAATAAATGCGTTCAAATCAAATTAACTCTTCGGGATCCGCCACCTTTTCAATCATCATTATTCAATCTCAAACCAAATATTTTCCAATCATGCAAGTGATTGCCTCATTTTCCACGCACTGGCCCGTCCAATGAAATCACGTCAGGTCTACACGGCGCGTCTTGTCAGGACATTCCATCATTATTGATCACGCCGGTAGTCCATTTGAACTACTTTGAACTCCTTCGAACTAGAGTTCGAAGAGGTTCAACCTCTCTCAAGAAGAAAATGCCGCACGCCTTCCTGCATAACACATCGTTAGTAATAAAGGACTCGGGCCGCTTTTGAACTTCTTCAAACTACTTCGAACTGGAGTTCGAAGAGGTTCGAAGTGATTCAAATGACTTGAAAGGATATGTTATTGGTTTAAAATGGGTCAAACTGATACAAACGACGCCGAAAGCTCAGATTTGACAAACTCAAATGCGCGAAGACTCGTGGGAAGACCAACAAGGTGGAAAAATGAACCAGAGTGAAGCTTGACACGAGAACTTGAAAAGTTCAAAATAAGGCGACTCTTACTCACCCAACATCAGCTCTGACTGGGGACTGCAAACTTCCCAATTTGCAAAGAACTTCAGAAAACTGGTTTCGTAAACCAACTCAAGCAAAAGGAAGGGAAAAGAAAAGAGGGACACAACCAAAACTGAAAACATAGGAAACTAACTACTATTTACAAAAGGGACGAACCCAGACACTTAGAGTTTGCATAACTTCAGGTCCTGCCCATTATAGGTGAAGGGCAGATTAACACCATCTGGATATGATAGTTTAAAGGCATTTGAGCCCAGGTTTTCTGAGATGATGAACGGGCCTTTTCACAGAGATTCAAACTTTCCATGTGCCCCCTTTGATGCTCTTCTCTTATCCCACAGCAGGACTTCATCTCCCACCATAAAATCGCGAGGCCTAGCTCTCATGTCAAAGATTTGTTTCACTTTTAGCTGATGTTCGGTAATATGGTCTACCATATTTTCCCTGTCTTCCTCCAACTTACTTAGGTGCATTATGCACCTCTCCAGGGGATTTTTAAAATATTCATCTTCAATAACTGCTTGAAGTTGCGCGAAGGATAGCTCGAGAGGCAGAGAAATATGAGCCCCGATCCCATACACCAATTCGAAGGGTGACATGCCAATGGCTCGCTTCAAAGTAATCCTATCTACCCAAAGTGCCTCGTGGAGCTTCTTATGCCATTCTCTGGGATTATCATCCATCAACTTTTTCATTATGACGATTAGGTTTTTGTTGCTGGATTCTGCTTGGCCATTTCCCTGAGAATTGGCTTTCTTCGTGGGTATTGCCTCCACCCATTTTGTGAAGTAATCGGTGGCAGTTAGAATGTAACTATCCCCGGCGCTAGATGGTGGGTTCAAGGGCCCGATGAAATCAATTCCCCACTGCCTGAATGGTTCTTCTACTATAACGGGCTTCAGAGGTAACCCTGCTAGATAGGGTCTCCCGAAGAACAATTGACACTTGTCACAACTTCTTACATACTGGTAAGCATCTTTAAACATCCCTGGCCAGTAGAACCTATTTCAGAGAATCTTATAAGCTGTCACGGTTGAGGAGTAATGCCCTCCGCATGCTTCGTCGTGGAATGCTCTTAACAATTCTTTCCTTTGTCCTTCATCCACGCACCTGAGGAAAGTGCCATCAACTCCCTTCTTAAACAAGGTGCCCTGGGATATGGTAGTTTTGACTTCTTCAAATGCTTTCTTTCCTTCATCATTCCATTTAAAAGGAACCTTCTCGCTCATCATCTCAATCATGTGTCTTGTTACCTCGGAGAATTCAAGGATGAAGGCTTGCAGAAAATTGATTTGCCCGAAGAAGGACTTCAGGCCGATTCGGCTAGAGGGCAGGTTGAGCTGTTAGATTGCTTTGACCCGATCGGGATCTATTTTTATGCCATCTTTCGATACTATATGACCGAGTAGTTTTCCCTCCTCTACAAAAAATATGAACTTTTTGGGGTTCAAGGAGATACCATGATCCCTGCACCGTTGCAAGACTCGTTCTACATCATTCAAGTGCTGATTCCTCTTTTTGGAGAAGACTGTAAGATCATCCAAATAGATCACTATGATGTTATTCCTGAGATCTTCAAATGAAGAGTTCATTGCCCTTTGGAAAGTGGCGCCTGCATTTATTAACCCGAAGGGCATCCTGTTATAGGCGTAAGTACCCCATGGTGTGATGAAGGCTGTCTTATGTTGATCGACCTTTGCCATGCCTATTTGATTATAACCTGAGTAGCCATCCAACATTGACATGACTTCCGAACTGGAGACTGCCTGTAAGACATGTTCCATGATGGGCAGTGCGTAATTGTCTTTTAGACTTGCCTGGTTCAGGTTACGAAAATCAACACAAATTCGTACTTCGCCATTCTTCTTCCTTACTGGGACTATGTTAGCTATCCACGTCGAATGGTGAATAGGGTAAATGATTCGGGCTTGTAACATTTTCTTAACTTCCTTCAGTATGGCTTCTGACACCTTGGGGTTATAGTTTCTTAGTTTCTGGCGAAAAGGAGTAACCCCAGGCTTCAAAGGGATTTGATGCTCAAACTGACCACCTCTAAAAATCTTCAGATCTCCATAATCTCAGGCGAAAATATCTCTGTATTCTTTCAATAACTTCTTCCAATCTTCTTTCTCAGATTCAGTACAGCTTTGACCAATGGAGATCCACCTAGGGGAATCCTGATCACCTATATCGATCTTATCATACTCTTTTGGATTTGGGGCATGTGAGACTTTTTCTTTCATCGTACTGTCATCTCTTCTTCTGAATAAGTGCTCCAGAGAAACTAAGCCTTTAGGGATCTTATTGCTTTTTAGCTGAATTACCCCTACATCATCATTCTCATCCTGGTAAAATTCTGTACATTCATTCTTTGAGCCTTCAAAATATGTTTCAGCGAATCCAGCAGCACACTCCAGGAATTCTTTAAGTTGTGCATCATCATCAAAAACCTGCCAGTTCTGGACATTGTCTGGTACCCTTGGCTTGTATATCATTTCAATCTGGTATTTTTCAATTTTAAAATCAAGATGTGGCAAGAGCAAGGAGGCTGATACGGCCAAAGAATCTGCTCTAGTATTCTGATTTCTAGGGATATACTCAATGGAAAAAGCGTCAAAGGATTCTATATCATCCCAGACTAAATTTCTGTAATGCTTTAATTTCTCATTCTTTACAGAAAACTGACCCCGAACCTGTTTAACTATTAATTCAGCGTCCCCTTTCACAATCAGCTTTTTAACCCTTCTCAACTTGCATTCCTCCAAGCCCAACAACAAGGCTTCATACTCTGTAGTGTTGTTGGTGTTTTTAAAATCCAATTTGAAAGAAAAAAGAATACAGTCTCCATTCGGGGGGAAAAGGACCACTCCGACACCTGAACCTGAGCTAGAACAGCTTCCATCGAATTCCATCTTCCAAATATCTTCTTCTCTCTCGGGTTCGATCTAAACATCTTTATCTAGAGCAGACAGAATAACATAATTCTTGAAATTACATTCTTTGTACAGGATTTGGGCTCTGGGTTCAGCTGAAGGCATTACGGTATATTTATTCTTGGGTTCAGGTTCTAACTTTACTTTCCTTTTGCCTACGGGAATTGTAGCTTTGGACCAATCCATTTTTATATCCCCACCCAAATCTTTACAGAAGGTTCTGCTGAGTAACATTCCGTAACTAGCAGGTATATCGGCTACTAAGATGGTGAGTCTTAGCCGCTTGTCCGGGTAGGCTGCCAGAACAGCCTGGCAGTCTTTAATCTGACCCTTCAATGGCACTTCTTTGCCATCCATAGAGTAACAATGGCCGAAGGTTTTGGTTAAGGGTAAGTCCAAGGCTTTAGCTACAGGGGCAGGCATTATGTTGTCAGAGGCACCAGAATCGATAATACAATTACTCAATTTTTGGCCATTCAACAGGAGAGAGACATAAAAAAGATTTGGCTTTTCCTCTTCAGACTCAGTTTCTACAGAGTTCGTGGATCGACATCCTTCTGGAACCTGGGGAGTATCTTGAGGTTGGAAAGGAAAAGGTTCTTGAGTAGATGAAGTTTCTCCTATAAAAGGCGTATTCACTTGAGGGCTTACATAATTTTCTCCTTTAACATATTTTACCAACCTATCCAGTTCTCCGGGGTTCATTCTCAAGAAATCGAGAGAGGAAATAGAAACTGTAGATGACTTACAGAACTCAACAAAATCAAAAGGAGATGAAGGGGCAACTGTATTCTTGGAAAGAATTTTTACCTCCGAACTTTTTGAATTCATACGTGTTTCTTCACCAGTAGGCTCCTTTCTTTTTGTATCTATGCTCGTGGCAGCTGCACTTGGAACAAACTTCTGAGTTCGTTGGTTTCTTGTTAAAATAGCGCAGGCTGGATCTTGTAGAGTTGCCAGCACACTTCCCCCTTGCTCTGCACTAGGTACATATTCAGAGTAAAAAGATCTTGATATACCCATGTCTTGAGAATCCTTTTCTTCATGAAATTGTTCATTATTCACCTCATCCCTGGTTGCATTTAGTTTAAGTATCTCAACCATTCGGTGCATGTATCCCCATCATGGTCAGTGGTTAAATGGAACGAGCACATAGTTTCTTTGGGAGCAGCCTCTATCTGTAACCTTGGTTGAGGACCAGGTAACTGCAGCGCTTTCATCTGCTGTTGGGGCAGTTGTCTTAGACTTATATCTTGATAAGGAGTTGGATAAGTAGTCGTTCTATTCTGTTGCCTTTTTAGCATTGCTATATCATTCATAACTCTCTGTATCATTGGATCTGTAGTTGCACTTGTCGAAGGGCTGCTAGGAGTTTGTGCTTCTCTCTTCCACTTGCCAGCTATTATGAGAGTGTCTTCGAGCTCAATTTCTCTTGTCTGTGCATCTTCGAAGTCAGGCACTCCGTCTTTCAACAAATGAAAGCTTATATCCGGTGGAACTGCATTGAGGAAGTAAATCTTTTTGTTCTCATTACTCGGAGCAGCAGTCGCGGGAATTCTTTGTAGAATTCTATTGAATTTAGCCACGAACTCTCTCATTGGTTCATGTATCTCCTTCTTTAGCTGACTAAGTTGTATCAATAAAGAGACCTCATTATCAGGCGTTTTGAACCTTCTTTCGAAAGCCTGCTTCATGGTGTCCCAATTCGCAATAGATCCATTTGGCAAGTGGCTGAACCAATCGGTAGCAGCATCTACTAGAGTTCTGACAAAGAGTCTCACTGCTACATCTTCGGTAGATACACTCATGATCCCGCAAGCGGTTTGGAAGGCATTGACATGATCATCTGAAGAGACTTTGTTGTCCCCGCTGAACTTAGGCAGAATTTGATTGGCTCCTTTAGGTAGATCAGCGGGTTAGTTGACCCCTAAGTTCAGAGGCCCAATGTGTTGACCCCAAGGTCTGTTTCCAGCCATGAATGGAAGTTGGAGATTCAAAGGTTGAATATTTAAGACAGTGGGAATTACAGTACCCGGAGAAATGATTGCTTGGATGGTTAAAGGGACAGCTAGATTTCGCGAGGGAGATGAGGGTCGACTGACAGTTTGAGCTTTCTTCCTTCGGGAAAGATTTGAATCTGGTTTTAAATTAAGGCTTTCTAACAGTTCAAAATCTTCATCCACCAATCCTCTACTACATTCCCCTCTCGTGTATCTTCTGGTTGCTAGTTCAAGAATCTGTTCAAAACTTAGTTCCGTGGTTGACCTTGTGCAAGCCTGTTAACTACGACAGCTTCCCTAGCAACAAGAATACCTCTCAAGCGTTCACCAAGTTCTTCTTCTCTTTCAAGCACTTCTTGAACCCGCTGAAATTCTTGATTACTTCATCTGAATCTCCAAGCGACTGCAGCAAGGTCTGAGATTAAATCCTCCTGTGTGTCTTGAAAACCTAAATTTGGCTGGAGCACAGAGAACACATTATCATTATTTAGCACCATTATGTGACATTGCGATGGGAAGTGGACTAGTGCACTTTACTGGTCTTTCCCCAGTAGAGTCGCCAAAAATCTGTTGGCGAACAGATTTGTTCTCTTTATACTCTGATATTTATCCTCCGACTCTATGCCTCTGAAAAAAAATCATTTACACAACAGTCGGGTAAGCATTTACTTTGCTTCCCTCTGAATTTTGCAAAAAGGTACAGCTCCCTTTATAAGATATTCAACGAATGGAAAAAGCAATTTTAACATACAAGCTTTTAACTGAAAAGCAGTAAAAGGACTCTCAACCGTTCCTAGACGGATGAGGTAGAACAACAGAAACTTGTAAAACCAAACGATGGAATAGAAGACTACCTTGCGGAAGAAAAATAAGCTTCAGCGACCATTCAGAGAAATTTAGACTAACTAAAAATGCATCTACAGAAAAACTATAACTCAGAGAACTATAATAAATCACTGAAACTGAATAGCACATACACAAGATTGATATATAATTCTCAAAATAGAACATATATGTTTCACTATCTGATTCAAAGATTAAAATATTTTCATGCACGAGTATTCAGGTAAGACTGGCCCAAAGTCCAGCTATCATCAGTCATTCAAACTACTGCAAGAACCGAAAAGAATTTGTAATACTGCTTTTATTAAATTCTATCTTTTTCTCTATTCTTATCTATTCTCCCCCTTCCATGTCTTAAACACCAGCTTAAATAGTTTAAACGGTCCGAGAAAGCCTCCCGAAAAACCCGGCTTCTCGGACCCCATTAAAACAAGAAATAGTTAACAGTTATAAACCAGTTTCTAAAGAAGAGTCAAAGTAGGGTAAATTGAGTAAACAAAATTGAATTTGATTCAGTTTTCTTGAGCATCCTCTGATGTGGCAACCTTTACGAGCTTCCAGGACCGGTAAACTCGGAGTAGCTCCTGAGTAGGCGGGGCGTGCAGGTTCTTCAACGCGGTCAACTTGGCATGCGTGGCATTTTTCTCCCATCTCATCTCCTGAATTTTCTCCGCTTGCTTTGGCAATTGACCTCGGTTTAAGATAAGCATTGCTTCTATGTTGGTGATCCTCGTGAGGTCATGAACCATCGGCGCTTCACTTTCTTTGAAAGCGTTCATTTCATCCATGAAGGACTTCACTAATGCATCAACTCCCTGGTCTGCATCTTCCAATTGTAGAATACCTGAGGGATTTACTATTTTAATATCCTTCAGGGTGTCAGAGTGAATCTCCTTCACGGCCTTTTCCATCACCCGCATCTAAGAAATGGTTGTCTCGAACAAAGTGTTCTTCCAGCTGAAGTTCTTCTTCAGGATGAACAGCATACATGGGTCGACCAGCTTCATGGGGTTCTCTGTCAGAAATTGCTTCACTCCGTAATCTTCAATTTCTTGTACTCTTTTCATGATCTCTGAACAACTTTCAGCTTCACTTTCCCATATTGGGATCAATGTCTGAATTTCCCCCAAGAGCACTTCACCGTCTGTACGGGTGCTCACGAACTCTTTTATAAAAGCACTACCTTCCGCTATGATGTCGTCTGTCCATGCCTTCATTACCTCTGTCCAGGTCCTCCCCTGCTGAACCTGTTTGAACAGCTTCTGACTTTCTGTCGAATTAGGGTCGAACCCCTGATGAGCCTGCGCTAGAGGTATTGCACCATTCTCAGCAAGCGAAGATAGGAATTCCGCCATGGTCAAAACTATCTGTTTCAACTCCCGCTTCTCTCTGCCGTCCTTCTGCGGCTGTCCGAGCATATGATCGACAGAGAATTTGAAAATGTGATCGCGGGAGTCCCTGTTCAGCACTCCGAAATCCATCTTCGTTATCTCATAATCCTCGGGCTCAGGATCTTGGGTATTTCCCATAGATCTCACTGTAGCAATTTCAGCAGTGACTTTCCCGGTAGAAGGATCTGTTATTAGCCTCGCATTGCTCTTCATCCTTTTAGCTTTCGGAGTACGAGCTGCGTACCTCGTCACTATTTCTTTAACTGGCATAGATAGAGGCTTGAAGCTTTTCCTTTTATTAACTGATTCCGTGAGCCAAGGTGGGACTGTGCTGGACACCATTCGATTGTCAGGGGTCTTGACAAGTGCATCTGCATTCTGAGATAGGTCTTGGCAGTGCGTGAGACCTTCCTGCATCTTCCCCTTATGATCGGGGGTGAAGGTGAGATCTTCATCGTTGAGGTCACCGACGTCATCCAGATAATCAGGCTCCTCTGGGGCCATTTAGTTTTTCTTCTCAGATCTTGTCCTTGGTCTTGACCTTGGCGCGGTTGGATGTTTCACCGAGGCCGTTTTCTCCTTCACTAGTATTTTCTCACCTGCATTCGATGACAAAAGAGAACTATTAGCAAGGGCTTGTGTTACACTCTTAATGGGTGAACCAGTGTTATGACTTGTATCTGTAAGAAGTTGAACATCTTTCTTCTTCGCCATGATCCAGTTTTTTGTTTCCTCAAAAATGCTGCGGGCCCGGAGTCTGATATCACTAGACTCTTTTCTACTCCAATCGATGATCAAAACAGCATCCCCCTCAGAAAAGGTGGCAGATGGACGGGGAACCTCTGGATCATCATCTTTTATATTCTGGTATCAAACTTCAACTGCAGCAGTTTAATTTGAGGTACCGTAAGCCTGGTTCTATCTCATTCCCAAATCATTTTTTCATTGTCGAGATCTTCCCACAGGTCCTCCAGATGGTAACTTGGTGAAGGGCATTTTCCTAATCCCAGGGTCTGTCTGTCAAAGCCTTTACTATCGAACCCTACTCTTGGTTCATAGAAAGGCATGTGGAAGTTCAGTAAATTACTCCCCACAACAGATGCGTCCAGCATGCTGTTACAGATTAAGTGGCCTAACTTCACTGGGAATAGAGAGTTCCATTTATCTTCCGGGAGAGCTGTTTTAATAACAATGAACAACTCTCTGCAAACTTCTGCAAGAATGAAATAGTCAAAAGCGTACCTAGGCAGCTTCAATGGTTCTTCTTCGAATCCTCCTACCCGAATGTAAGTAAAATGGGGAAATTGAATATAAAAGCTGCCAAATACTTTAACTAATCTCTGCGCATTTTCTGAAATTCTCTGGTTAGGCCTGCCAGCCAATTCCTGACACAATTTCCCCCAGAACATATCATGTATTGTTCTATAATCCTCCAAAACCTTATCTCTTCTCAGTAATGGACAACACTCATAGATAAATAAATCTCCATTCCAGGGAGCTTTCTGAATAGGGTATAGGTCCTGAGTGCAGGCCAAGCAATACATCAGGTACGAAGACATGTAAAATCCTTCCCTAGTCATCTATGTCTGTCTGAGCTAGTCCCGAAGAGATGCGGCTATAATTTCAGCCCAGTCAATGTGTTGACTTCCTTCTAAGATGATTTCTACAAATTGATACATCCACTCATCAAAGGATAGGGCCTGTTCTGAACCTTTTAATCAATGAAGGAGAACAACCAAATCATGTATTAGGGGGTTCATATGATCCTTGGTGAGAGTTTTGGGCAATCGCGACCCTCCTTTATAGTTGGTCTTCGTCCACCTTCTCACTATGTGACTCCTATTTTTATCAGCACTTTCCCTGAATTGGGCCAGAGACTGGGTCGGTGTGAAGTTGACCAGACCTTCATCTGGTATTTTGAAGATTGCTGAAATGGTTCTGCGGTTAACAGGGATTAGGGTTTGACCATCCGTTTTCAAAATACTCTTCAACTTTACATCGTATCTATTGATACATTCTTGCACCAATTCCGGACAAACAGTAGCCGATGGGAAAGCAGCCGCTTCTAACAACCCACTAGCTAGGACTTCTACAATGTACTCCTCGTCAACACGAGTTGAGAGTTTTGAAGGTATAGTATCGACTGAGACCCCTAAAAGATTCGTGTCTGTTATGACCGGGGCCTTACATTCAAGATTCTTCACGTTGCCAAAGAAATGCATGACAAACCTCATGCCTGCCTAAGAATATGAAAGTCTACCAGCTCACTGCTTGAACTAATGAATTTGAAGGAATAACCAGAAATGAGAAGGTAGAGCTTGAAAGAAGCTACCTGTACGCTTTGCACTTCGACCAGACCACCCTTCCAGTGCCCAGACCTCGTAGTGTACAATAGGGAAAAAATGACTTACCCAGTTTCTATTTTTAGTTGCCACTTGAAGCATGAAATATACTCCATTACGCGAGTATTAATAGGTTTTTTGATACCAAGTGGTGATAAGCAATAAATACCTTCAAATCAAATTAACTCTTGGGGATCCGCCACCTTTTCAATCATCATTATTCAATCTCAAACCAAATATTTCCCAATCGTGCAAGTGATTGCCTCATTTTTCGTGCACTGGCCCGTCCAATGAAATCACGCCAAGTCTACACGGCGCATCTTGTCAGGACATTCCATCATTATTGATCACGTCGGTAGTCCATTTGAACTACTTTGAACTCCTTCGAACCAGAGCTCGAAGAGGTTCAACCTCTCTCAAGAAGAAAATGTCGCACGCCTTCTTGCATAACACATCGTTAGTAATAAAGGACTCGGGCCACTTTTGAACTCCTTCGAACTACTTCGAACCGGAGTTCAAAGAGGTTCGAAGTGATTCAAATGACTTGAAAGGATATGTTATTGGTTTAAAACGGGTCAAACTGATACAAACGACGCTGAAAGCTCAGATTTGACAAACTCAAATGCGCGAAGACTCGTGGGAAGACCAACAAGGTGGGAAAATGAACAGAGTGAAGCTTGACACGAGAATTTGAAAAGTTCAAAATAAGGTGACTCTTACTCACCCAACACACTCTCATAACTCAATGCTTCCAAAAATAACTCACATGATACTCTTAAGTAGCAACAAAGTACCCACATACCTGTGCTTATTATACCTTACCGTGGTATCACAATAAATTGAGCACATTTCTAGTTTCCTTGGAACCACGTTCTTGGCATACTTTTGTTTATATACTCACAATATTTTTAGCCCAATCATAGTGTCAATACTTCTAACATGTGGTACTTACTAAGTGATAAAGTCATCCGTCCATTTCGCAAATCACTTGAAAAGGTTAGTGGATCTAATTTTCCATTTATGTGACCTAGGCCCTCATTCTCATCTTGTCACAATAATATTTCAAAGGAAATTTAACTCATTTCATCATAGCATTTATATTTGATCGGTAAAACAATATAAGTCCTACAAGTCACACATCTTAATATGAACAAGCATTCACATTTTCATCAATATAATTCTAGTGTGCTTCATCTAAGCATAGACATCCTAATTAATCATAATAATTCATCACCATATTAAATCAACACATCAATGTATGTCATACATCTATAACCATGTATCCAAAAACGTAACCTTAAAGGTCAATCATGAAACAAGACACTTAATTGTAATTGGACATCTGTCCTTCTATAAGTCCATGTCTCCTATGCCATTGGATAGTCAATTGTCCATCTGCAAATCTTGAGATAGGAATGTGGCTCGAACGCTTGTCCATTCTATCCACAAAGCCTTACACTTCCTTGGGATTCTATCACCCTTCAAAATTCCCAACCCTGCAATGCCCAAAAGGAATAAAAGGCAGGGGGTATCTAGTGCAGCCATGAAACTTCCTATTGTTCATGAATGTGGCAGGGAGATGAAACATGGGTAGCATATTTGTGAAAACATATGCGGACAAGCTTTGGCCAAAGCATCTTTTTATCACCAAGAATGAAAATTGACAAGTAGAGAAACATCCCTTTCTACCCTTCCCTGCTTACTTCTTCCACATTAGCACCCTCACCGAAAGGTAAGCTTTCCAATACTCATATAAATTAAGAAAAAAGATGCAATTCATGCATTTCATATAATTTCCTTTCATGCAATAATATATTTAACAAGAGCGTGCAAGTCATACAACAATCAACTAATCCAAAAGAATTATGCCCTTCATCATGAAAAATTTCATTCCTCATAAGCAATCACATAGTTTGAATCATCTAGTCAAATAAACACACACATACAAATAAGGGGGTGTTGACCATTCTGTCAAAAACACCAATTATGTGTCATAGTTCCAAATAACTCTATTTCATTTCCATTAAAAAAATGTTGACCTACTCGTTGATCATCAAATGCATAAAATGTTACATCTATTTCAATCACCTCATAATAATTTCACAAAATGTCGCATGTATAATCACCCATGTGCTATTACTATCATATTAATATCAAAAAGATATATTTTCTATAGATTTCATCATATCTTGAGTATCCATGCAATGCTCCTCATAGCATCCAAAAATAACATTAAAGAATATCAACCAATGTTAATTATTTCATAAAATGCATTTGTATTATAGACAACCCTTTGCATGTCAATTGAGTTGATCATTTCATAATAGTTGAAACATATTTCAAGTAAGATATGAATGCAAGATTAGGAATGGTGTGTTCTTCGCAATCTAATCCCTTTCATAATCTTTAAATATTATATGCTGAACATGACATATGACATTACTTCACATCACAGGACTAGAAACATAAAACACATATTCTAGCCACCCTAAGATCATAATATTTCATGTTGTAAAATTTCAATTCAGACCCTCAACAGTCATAAAAAAAATCAAGAAGTAATTGTGAACAAAATCGCAGTTGATTGAAAAACTCAAAATTGGTGGCTAAGTGGTCACGAGAGAACTTAAACTTTCAAGATAGTCCTCACTACTTTCAAAGTTCATCTAAGTTCAAAATAAAACATAAATTGAAACCAAATCACATTTACAGAGTGACCAACACTAGCCACAAGAAGGGAGTAAAAACTACACGTCACACTACTACATTTGACCTCATTTTTTTACCAAATTTTTTGACCATCAATTAAAGAGGTTTAGGTTAGTCGGATTATAGAAGGAAAACTTCCTTTTTTTTAATCCATGCCCGTGTTAGTCAAAATTTCAACCAATACAATGTAGGTCGAGAAATTTTGACCAACACGGGTATAACTTTAAAAAGAAAAAAGATTTTGTATCTCATTTTATTGTTTGGTTTTAATTTGGAGCATGCAAAGGAGCTGGAGCCTGTGATTGTTTGAACTATTATTTGGTGAGAGTAAAAGGAGGACTGTGCCTACAAGGGTTGCCACTGTGATTTGGTGTAAAAGGAGGACCGCCTGTAAGGATTTCCTTACTCTGCATTTGTCTGGCATTGTTTTATTGGTTATCTACTTAGGGCCCGTGAGAAATGTGCTAGGGCATCATGTATTTGGTATTTTCTGGCACATTTTTTTATCATTGTTTATATACATTTGATTCAGAGATGAACTTGCAAACCCCTAAATTTATGAATCACCACATCATGTTACACTGTAAATGTACTAGTGTTAGGTTTATGATTGTAAGGTTGGAAGAGGAAATATTGCAAACAAGATTGAGAAAACTATGTTTTTAACCTTTTTTTATTGGTATTTGTTTTCTACCAACTTCATGTGGATTGGAATGTCAAATCTAACTCCATAGGAAGTCTACCTGGAGTCATAGCTTTCAATTGCAACCGGTCTGAGATCATTTGTTGGAGAAATCCAAAAGAAATCATGTGACATTCATCTATAGACCATTTTTTACATAAAACTAGGGCAGATGGATTTCTATAGTCGGCTTTCTATGGACTCTTTTAGACCAGGTGTGACTGTCTACACACTATGGCTTCAAAAGTGCTTTAAAAGACCCCAAATAACAAAGCAACCATAGACTCCTTGCACTCCCAAGACTCCAAACCTTCATCAGTCTTTATTAATGTCTAAAAATGAACAAACCTCAAAGGAATAGGGCTCAGTCCACCAAGAACCCAAAAATCCCCAAATTTAGCACTTCTAAACCCTTAATCCAAGGGTTTCTTAAATCTCCTATCTCCAATCACTTCTAGGTCCAATAGGTATTTTTTTCACCATTATATGATCATTATAAGATGATCCAAATCATAATCTATGTTCCTCCTTCAGACCAAATGGCTACTGTTGTAGCATACCAAGCAAATTCATTAAGTTTCCTCTATAAATTATGGTGATCACCCAAACATTCTTCCTTCTCGTTACATTAATGGATTAGGGAACTATAGTACATGTTAATACTTAGTCATTCCATGTGTTATAGTGGTCAGAGGTCATGGAATGACCATATTCAATTGAAAACTCACAAAACTGTCAAAGGAATGGCTGAAACTACTCTGCCAGTCAGAATTAATTGTGTAAAAATACAAATGCATAGATGTGGTTTAGGATCAATATCTAACTATTCCAAATGCATTGAAATGTAAGAAAATGACAAAATGAATCCAAAATCACTCTAAGAACTCAAGGAAATTGCATTTGAAAGAAGTTTATTTATCAAAAACTCAGTACAATCTGTACACCAGGCCTCTTCTATCGTACAATGAAACTTTGGCATATTTGATGGACTCCTAGAAACTACCCCAACCAATCCCAATCAGTTGGATGGATTAGTTTGCACTAAAACATAACAAAATCCAATTCCCTCCATTTTCTAATAACCATTGCATTTCAAATTTTTGAATTTGCAACATTACAAATTTGGAGTTTTTGAAACTTTTAAAGATAATGAAGCCTTAAGACTTTGAAATGTGACCCAAATGAACTTATTAAGCATTATTAAAATCAAATCTAAACTATTATAAACTTGTAACACCAAATACCATCCTAGGCTCTTATTTTGGTCCTAAGGCCTATTAGGCCTTTTAAGTCTTATTACATATTTGCCATTTGCATTGCATGGAATGACCTTATAGGCCATTATAGGTGCCAATACATTCCAATTTATGTCTTTAGATGTCATTAGGTACATGGTTGTCATTATGGACTACTGGTAGTCTTTGGATGTTCTAGGTGCCCCTACACCATGTTCACCACCTTTGAAAGGATTCTTGTCCCAAGAATCAGTCTTGGCATTGGATGTCTGAATCTGAACCTGTACTTTAGGAATATGGTGCCATGATAGTTGGTTATTTCTTCCCACTGGACATCCACATCTGAACATGGTTGTTTACTGGCTGCCCTTCAATAGGACACTTGACTGTACCTATTTGAACATAGTTCAAATCCCAAAAGTCTGCATATCTAGGACTGTGTAGCATTGTCCTATTCAATCCTTTGTCATTTTCTTCCCAAACCTGATTTGTCCTTCCTCCTCTTCCCCTCATTTAAGAACCTCCTCTATTGCTACTATTCTATCCAAAAGCTCTTCTTCTTTCAAACTTCCATCATACTTAGGGATATCTCCCCTCACCTTATGTTGCTCATTCTTCATAGCCTTGAATATCTTGATTGTCCTCTGCTCTTCTAGATCTATTTGGGAGAAGAGTGGGAGAAGACAATCTGAGATTTTGAATACCTAGAATCCCTTTTTGAACCCTTAAAGTTGAATTATCCTTTAAAGAGCATTCCTATTGGATATTGCTAATGCATGGGTGGTGATTGAGACATGTAATATGTTTAATCACTATGTTACTGAATGGGCACTCATACTGTTGTCATTTGTGTTTTGTCACTAATGTCAACATATGCTTGTATGAAGGAACCAGACTGGTAATCATGGTGTACGATTAGTGTACGAATGTTTTAGATGCTGCAAAGTCAGATGAGAGTTCAGGTGGATGTTGTGATCTTATATCTATGATCGCATCATTAGGTATTGCATATTAAGAGAGTTACAACTGCTTTGGTAAAGACTGGTCACTGGACTATGACAGTGAGAATTGATAGAGTTAGTCTCTGAGTTTTTTATATATCTTTCAGAGGGATTGGATTCAAGGCATGAAAACTTGAAGGATGATAGAAGAGATACTAACAGATGTTCATTGGTTAGCACAAGGTATAGAGTGATTGGTGATGTCATATGTGGCGTGTGCTCTGGCGATGGCTTATTCTGAAGTTGACTCAAGGAATGAAGCATGTGTTTTGTTTGGCAAGCACAAATTAAGGATGTCGGTCCTTAATTGTTGTAATGTCATCATTGTAAACTTTTTTTAGATACCATGTGTATCTTAGCAATGGTTTATGTATTTTTTTGTAATTAGGAAAGCCTTATGAGTCGACCTGATCTTGGTAAAATGTAATAAGGTATAAATGAAAGGTCTTTTCTTTGGAAAAGATATGGATGGAATATATGTGATATAGAGAGGTTGTGAAAGTTGTGAGCTTGTGTTTGTTGCATGTAGAGCAAAGGTTTACTAGTGGACTTCATTGGAATTGATCAAGCAAAGATAGTTGCTGGCAAACAGTTCAAAAGATTATGTATTGCTTCATATACACCGGTTGTGAACTAGTGAGTTTTGAAGGTGGATTTAACCTTCTTGGGAAGTGAGCCTTGGGCAGTGAGCCCTTTATTGTTCTTGACTCCTAACAAGGTCTGTCCTCTAATAAGGACTATTTACTGTAATGTTTCAATAAGCTCCTAACAGGGCTATATCTTCTAACAAGGATTACTATACTCTCAGTACATCATTAGTGGGTGCTAATTCCCACCAAGGTTTTTACCTTTAACAGGGTTTCCCCATCACCAAAATATTGTGTTATTGTGTTGGCATTCATTATGTTCATTAGATCTGATATTATTGAGCTTAAAGTTTAAATATTAATATTCTGTCATACAACTGATTCACCCCCCCTCTTAGTTGTATTGTGGACTTTTATTCCTAACAATTGGTATCAGAGCTTGTGGTCCTCAGAGAGAAAGCTTAACAGCTTAAGGTGATCTTGGAGATGGCAATCTATAGGAAAGAAAGTCCTAAGGCTGATTCTTAGGACTGTTATTCCTAACAGTTCCAAGGTGGTGGTTCGAAGTTGAATGAATCCTAGATTGTAGATGAAGTGTGGAGAAAAATTTTGCTGACATCAAAGAGATATAAAAAAGATGGTGATCATCAATGCAGATTTGGATGCAAGGTACATTGTGGAGCCATGCATATTCAAGACACATTATAAGTGCAGAAACAAAGTTTGTAAAGTTATAGTTTCAAATGGTGTGTTTTCAAATTTTGTTTCCATTGAGATGGTTCAGAAGTTGAATTTTCCAAGGATACTACATGAGAGGCCATATAGGGCACATGGGATTAACGGGGAAGACCAAGTTGAGGTAACAGAGCAAGCACAAGTGCACTTTAGCATTGGGCCATATGAGGACAGCCTATGGTGTGACATCATTCCCATAGTGGATTTTCATTTGATCCTTGGGAGAGCATGGAAGATAAGTAAACATATCCTCCATAATGGAGCAAAGAACACTTACACATTCTTGGATAGAGGAAGGAGAGTTATGTTGTAGCCCTTGAAAGATGAAGTGTCATGGACATTGACAAGGAGTGTTGGTATTTTGGAGTGGAATGGACTCTTGGGGAGTGAAGGGAAGACAACAGACAAAAGGATAGAAGAGAAGATTGGTGAGAATGCTAATGACAGCATTGAACAACCAGTAGAACACCATATAAAGTGTTTTTGAACAAAGATGCATGTGAAGATGAACAAAGAGAAGTCAGAGTATGAGGATACTCATGAAGATGACAGGATTGAGAAGACAATGAGGATGTGTGGGCCACAAAAGGCAAATGCTTAAGAAGTTGAGATAACAGAGATAGAGAAGGGAATTGTAGAGGTTGATGATGAACTAGATGAGTGCATGGATGAAGGAATCCAAGTTGGGACAGTCAAGTGTCCATTAAAAGTTGCTATTGAAAAGATCGAAGATAGGGTTGTGAAAAAAGCCACAGATGACATGTTTGCATGCCAAGGAGGATGGCATTGGAATGAGAAGTTGAAAGAGGTCTCAGAGGTGACAAGGACCTTAGAGAGTGAAGAGTCAAAGCTCTTGAAGACAGTGTTACAGCAAGAAGCCACAAGTTGGCATAAGAAGATGAGGAAGAGGGTTTTGTGGCCTATTAAAAGGCTTATGGCAGAGAAGAAACTACTGAATGGAGGACTTGCTAAGAGAGTTCAAGGAGTTACTGATGAGGAGAGTGTACAAGTTTCTGAGAGTTGTATAGAAACTAGTGGTCAAGAAAACCTTGTTTATTTTTGTTTCTAACACTTTTATGACAGGTTTGCTGGAGTTTGATAGTGTTCACCATACACGTGTTGTTTTTGCACACATATATGGGAATATAAACATGAAGGCTGACAAATTTAATGCTTGGCATGAGCACATAATGTTTGATTTTAGGGGCATAAAACACATGAATATGGAATACTCTTTTGTTGCAGGTCCTCAACAAGAAGTGGACAAAGATTGGAGGAAACAAAAGAAACTCCCAATACAAGGGACTTGGATTGATTTGATCCTTGGGAGTATGGTGTAGGGCACCCTAAAAAAAGCCATGAAAAGGGGTCACTTGAATGGCTCTTGAAGAATGATCATAAAGATTATAGGATCTAAAAGATCAAAACATGAATATATCAATGTAATTAGACTTATGGTCCATTTTGTGAATTTGATGGAATGTCATGTAATAAGCCTAAATATATAAAGGCATGAGTTAATGTAATAAGAGTTAGATAGTATAAGATCTTGGGGATCTATTTGTTCCTCTTCTTCCTCTCCTTCCCCTTATGGGTTTCTTCCTCTTCTTCACTATCAACACCTTCATTTGCTGCTCTTCTTTGATTGGATTCTAGTGCTTCAAGCCTGGCCAAAAGTGTATTGTAAGATTCCTGCAACCTTGTGTTCTTCTCCTTCAATTCCTGGATCTCCTTGGCAGTACCTGCATTCTTTGGAGGCATTTTGACAAACAATAGTCAAACTTCTTTAGCAAAGTGTTCCTCTATCCCTCTAAGGCACCATTTGTTTTAGATAATTTAATTTTAACTTTGGTTGTGTTAACAAAACTATGTTGACTTTATTTTGTAGTTGTTTAACATGAGAGTTTGTATATTAATAGGAGTTCAGAGATACTAGTGTGCCATAGTTGCCCATCTATAACTAGTGAGATGCACATAAATCATGTACCTCATGCTAGTGTGCTTGGGTACCTTGTATACACTATTTTTCATTAGACTAGACATTATCCAAATAGTGAGTATTTATATAAAGTGCTATAACACACAGGTGGTCCTCCTTTTACACCAATTAATAACAGTGACAACCCTCACAGGCGGTTGGATAATGTCTAGTCTAATCCAAGAACACTAGCATGAGGTACATGAGTTATGTTCATCTCACTAGATATAGATGGGCATTAATGCTCAATTGAATGATATGTTCCCATAAAAATGTGAACTCCTATTAATCTACAAACTCTCATGTCTGACAATATCAAGTAACGAGTCATTCCATTCAAGAAAGACCATGTCTGACAATATCAACCCATAACAAAATAAGGAGTATGCAGAATTTAGTGATTGTATCTTCCATTAGAGCCACTTCATATGCACAGGTGATGAACATGCATATTTTCTTGAGCGCTATTGGGAGCTTACCCAGCAACACATGTACTATTGTGAAAATCACCACAAATCTATTTGATGTTGGGTCTAGCTCCCAGTATTGCTTGGTCAAATATGCATGTTTTTCACCTATGCATATAACTTCTATGATCAACTCTTATATGCATAGGTGATGAACATTCAGATTTACCTAAGCAATACTTTGAGTAGCCCTCCAACACATGTACTATTGTGAAAATCAGCACAAGTCCATTTGTTGGAGGAAATATCATAGTACACATGTTTGGAGGTTTGAAGGAAACAAGAGAATTTGAAGAGTCATGAGTCTTAAGATTGTACTTAATATAGCCAAGCTTCATTCAATGGTACATTCAAACATGAAACAAACCATTCTTAAACCAGATTAAACTAGTAAACCAAAGGACATACTGATTATAAGTAAACTAGTAAACCAAAGGACATGTTGATTAATAGAACTATGTTGACTTTATTTTGTAGTTGTTTAACATGAGAGTTTGTAGATTAATAGGAGTTCACAGATACTAGTGTGCCATAGTTGCCCATCTATAACTAGTGAGATGCACATAACTCATGTACCTCATGCTAGTGTGCTTGGATACCTCGTCATTCCCCTCCTCTCTCTCTCTCTCTCTCTCTCTCTCTCTCTCTCCCACTGGTCCTTTGGCGTGTATTAAACAGAATCAAATTTTCAACATATTATTATCATTCTATTTCTTTGTTGTAAACATGCCATTGGTTCAGTTTTGTAATTTTTTTTTGTGTTAAATGCATTTAAAATAAAGGTCTAATTATGTAGACTGCTGATGCAGAGCCCTCTACTATCACTTTAAATAGGCCAACTCAACTTGAGGATTCAACAAGAAACTTAAATGGAATACACCAAGAAGTACCAAATGATGAATGCTCAATTGTTGTAATGGAAAAGTAATATCAGAACCGTCCATTTCTAGAACTTGATTTTTCTATAGTCCTAATGATTTTTCTTATTTCTTGAACATTTTTGACATACTTAAATGGAATACACAATACCAAATGATGAATGCTCAATTGTTGTAATGGCAAAGCAATATCAGAACCATCCATTTCTAGAACTTGATTTTTCTATAGTCCTTATGATTTTTCTTATTTCTTGAACATTGTTGACATACTTAAATGGAATACACAATACCAAATGATGAATGCTCAATTGTTGTAATGGAAAAGCATCAGAACCGTCCATTTCTAAAATTTGATTTTGTATAGTCTTAATTATTTTTCTATAGTCCTAATGATTTTGAAAATTGTTGACAAATAGTGTTTCTTTTCTTGATTATAGTATAAATAATTTTTCTATAGTCGTAATCATTTTTCTTATTTCTTGTGTTTTGTCCCTTTTTGATTTCCTATGTCTGTGCTTCGTGATAGGATTTTGTCACCTTCTTTTGATGGTATATTTCATTCGTATGTGGAATACTATTTTGTTCACTATTTTATTTTAGCTTGATATTTCTTTCATTTTTCATATACACAGAGACTACACATGTTGATAAAAAAAATGAGCTATTTGATTTGGGTTTACTTTTCATTATTGTAAATGGTTAATATTTTTGATGGTACTCCTTGGTGTATTCCATATAAAAATATTCATATAAAAACAATAAATATAGTAATGATGGTGCGGTGCATTATTGATATAGGCTCGATGGCTCTTGTCAATGTGCGAAACTGTCAATGTGGTGGTGGGCAGTGTGTGTTGAAAACTTCACGGACATAGAGCAACCCTAGATGATAATTTTGGTGTTGCCCAGATAGAAAAAAGGTTGCTAATGTGTATATATTTAATGTTTCTAATTTACATACTATTCATTATATTATAAGAACTAATGTAGATTGGGCATTCATTATATTATATCTAATGTTTTTATCCTTTAGAGGCTTCACATGACCATTGATCAAAAAATCCTTCGGCTCAAACCTTGGCCCTTTGTTTCCTTCTTTTTCAGCTACAACCTCCGTTTAATGCACAATCTTCCACTCCTTGAGGAATTCTTTGAGCACATCCCAACCCTTATGGGATTTTGTTGTCCTTTCTTCCTTAGTAATCTTTTCACTCCAAAAGATGAAATGCTAAACAAAACCCTCACTCTTTCCAATATCTTGCCAATCTCCATACTCCATATTAAAACCCTATCCTGGAATGAACATGGCCAATAGGGATTTCAACTCAAATAGCCATTCATCCTCCATACACTCCTTCATCACCCATTCAACTTCCTCCTTTGTCTAGATAGTTCTAGACTCCATGTGAAGAACATTGACACTATGTCTATATTAACCCTATAATGGTGATTTGAATGCATGAATTCCTCACCCAACATAATATCAATATTCTTCCAAAAAAAGAAAGTTGTTGCTTGATTTAAATAAGTGTAAACTTGACCTCCATTCTTCTTTCTTCTCACCTGTATAGTCCTAAAAAGTAAGCACTTACTTTTTTGTTCATTTGGGACCATTTTAGCCCACTTTAGTGTGTTCCTTACATTAGGACCTCACATTGTACTTAATTTCATACATTTTTAGAATCAAGGTCCTATCTTCTTTCTCCTTCAATCTTTCTCAAAACTCTAAGTTGGCTTAATTTTAATGCACAATTTCCCATTTATCCATCCATTCACATAATTCATTTTCCTCTTGGGTCCCATTTTAGTATTTATGCTTGATTTTGCCACTTATCCTTTCATTTTTCCCTAAAACTTTTAACACTTCTCAAATCCCACAACTTTTACCTCGAAATTGATACCCTCTAGGAATAGGTTGAACTTGGTTAGACCTGAGCTCGGGGGTTTAATTTTGATGGATTTCGGGCATGGTGCAAAGTATTTTTATTTTTCGTGCTCAGTAAAGATGGTCTTCGTGAATTTGGACCCCAAAATCACTATAAAAGGAGACTTCTTCCTCTCATTCTCACATCCACAATTCATGATCTCAATCTCTCATTGTGCAAGCTACCTACATGAAAGTATTATGCATTAAAGGAGTTCAAGGTAGAAAGCAAGCATTCATTGAAGGAATTCATCCATCAAGTGTTCATGCATTTCCTCCTATAGATCTAGTTTCTTTCTTCATAATAGACAAAGGAGTTGGTCGTCAAGGGAGGAGATCTACATTTATTCATTCAAGTATTCTTATTCTTCTTCTTGATTTCAATATTATGACGAATTACAACATATACTACATGATTTTTGGGTCTTACATGATTTTCTTTTGGTTTTTGTGTTGAGTTAACGCTATTGCATTAACATACGTGATCACATACTAAGCAAAAATGCATTTACATGGTATGATATACTTCATTATTGTTTAATCTCCACTTCATAATAATATTTTCTTTATTTTACTTGAAGGTTAATGCATAAACAAGGGCTTGACCAAGGAAATCCCCTTCCCCCAATGATTTCCCCTTCTCTTTGTTGTGAAAGTGTAGATTTGCAGAGTTTTAGATTCAGAATTATAGATTTGGAAGTGTAGTTTTAGTCAGTCTCAAGACCTTCAGATTCATCCCTCTTAGGTATAGGTCGAACCACCTTTAAATAATACTAGTATAGGTCACACCATTTTTGACCTATACCCAGAAAGTCAACCTATACCTAAAAATTCATCCTGTTCCTGATTTTTGAAATTATTTTACAGTTTGGCATATTCAATATTTTGAGCTCCAGATCTGAGACAGTTCTCAGATTTAGATATAGTCTAACAATGTTTTTTTAGATCTGAGTTGGCTTCCTCTAATAACCCTCAAGGTGAATACATCATCATTCTTATTCCTTTATTTCATGCATTAGATTTGATATTGTATCTTGTAAGTAATCATTTCTTTAGCTATAGTATTAGATCTTTTGCATTTCCTATTTTATATACATTACATTTCTATCCGTATACAAAATACCCTAAATCCACCCTTTAGCTAGATCTTGCATTTGCATCCCTTCATCCATTTGTATTGTGCAAATCATATTTAGCCTAATGATTGGATTTTAGATCTTCCAATGTATGTATAATGTTAGTGTTGAAAAGAAAACAACCCACCACTCCCAAGAACACCTGCATGCAAACACCTGTCACAAAAAGAGAGAAGGAAAATCTATGGAGGCCTGAAAGCAAGAATCCATGAAAGAGGATACATTCTTGATGTGCAAAAATAAAAGTTACAATTAAATAATAATGAATGTGTTCTCAATACAAAGGAGATCAATCCTTATAAAGGAGATTTGAAACCCTAAAAGGGTGAAGAAACGTAGGTTGCATGATTATAATTAATAAAATAATAAACTATTATATGCCTAAAGTTTAGCTTAAATAGAAAGAGATAATAAGTGACTTAATAATTAAATAAATATGATTTAATTAATAAGTAAATGACTTATTACTCTAAAAAACCCCCTTAAGATAAACTTTGGGAGAAGCTAAAAACCTAGAAAAAATAAATTGAAAGCAGAAGGGTCCCGACAACCAAAGGCCCGATCAAGTACCCAAGTACAAAAGAGAGTCTCTGTACAAGAGGAGAAATAGAGAAAACCAAATGGAAAAATCTCTACTCCAAAAAGAGACAAAGACTAGTCTGAAGGACTAAAGAAGCCTCCAAAACTAGGGAATGTTCCAAAAAATAGGAACAAGGATGAACATGTAGAACATCACCGAAGCAAGAAGCTACAAACGCTATCAAGAAGTAATTATTGATCTGAAGATCCTCCTCTAAAATATAACCAGGTAGAGAAGACTGCAATCTACATGAGTGCCCTCAAATGACACTACTCGAATAAGGATACAAACAAAGGCAAAAAACTAAACTCAAAGATACATATGGTATAAAACACCAAAGCCTAAAGAGTTGATCAATCAAAGATGGAAGAGTGCCTCCAAAAATAGGAAAGAAAGAGTGTCGATATGGTAAATGATCCATCTCACTGAAATGCATAGGTACCCATCCACTACATCCGCCTAGTACATAGGAACAAATACTGAATACATAGCTCACACTATCGAACCAAGGAAGCAGAAGAACGACCAGTAGAAACCCCTCCATAATGCTAACAAGGGAGTAATGATAGGTACACTAAAAATAACGTCCAATATGAACTACATGATGAAGAAGAACTAGGAACATCATGTTTTTATATGGTGACTGATTAGGGAAGTACTGTACACTCCTACCCCGAGTGAGGGCTTGGGTATGGCAACCCTCGAGAAAGTTTTTTGGGGGCTATTTTTTTGGCTATTTTTTCGATCGACATGTTGTAACCAATTCTAACCCTAAAGCGGCAAAAATATTGTATAAAATGACTTAGGGTTAAGGATTTCATGATGTATGTTTTTAGTAGCTTCTTGTGGCGATAATGAGATGTAAGGGATTGCAAATTGTAATCAAGTTGTAATCACTGGATAATAAGAATATTGGACTGGATATTAGAGGACATAGCCCAGGGATTGGATGACCCACGTTAAATCTTTGTGTCTTGTGTTCTCTTATGTGTGGTTTATTATTTTTTGATATTGGTTATATTTGCATGTAATTGTTATTTATGTCTTGTTAATCCTAACAAGTGGTATCAGAGCGAGGTTTTTTTTCAGTTATCTTCAGCAAGAAGGTCTCATAGTTTAGTGAGATTCTCACAATTGAGTAGGAGCAATGGCATATGAGGGTAAGCTGAAGGTAGAGAAGTTTAATGGACATAACTTTTAGTTATGGAAAATGAAAATAAAGGACTATCTCTATTAGGAGGATCTATGGCGACCATTGGAAGGAAAATCCAAGAAATCATCAATAATGACTTATGAGGACTGAGATATTCTTGATAGAAAGGCACTTGGAAGTATTTGATTATGCTTGGCATAATCAGTGGATTTTAATATTATGAAAGTGAAGACAACTAAAGAGTTGATGGAAACCCTAGCAAGGTTGTATGAAAAGCCCTCCACTTCAAACAATGTATTTCTCATGAAGCGTTTGTTTAATATGAAGATGGTAGAAGGTGGATCTGTTACTAATCATTTGAATGAGTTTAATACAATTACCAGTCAATTATCTTCTATAAATATTATTTTTGATGAATAAATTAGGTCTCTCTTGATTTTGTGTTCTTTTCCTGAAAGCTGGAATGGCTTGGTAATGAGTGTTAATAATTTTGTTTTTGGTTCTAATAACCTAAAATTTGATGATGTTATCAGTGTGATTCTGAGTGAGGAAACTTGTAGGAAAATCTCAGGTGGATCTACATTTAGAAGTGTCTTGAATGCACAAAGAAGAGGCAAAACAAATGAGAGAGGAAACAATTTTGGAAATCATGGGCAATCAAATGGAAAGAGGTTTGAATCCAAATGACCAAATGATTGCTGGTACTATGGAAAACCAAGTCATAAGAAGAAATATTCCTTGTATCAAAAGAATAAAGAAGGAGACAAACAAGAAGGTAACAAGGAGGAAAATGTGGTAAGTAATAAATTTGAAGAGGATGCTTTACTTCTTTCTTTAGAAAGTGTTGATGATTCATGGGTTTTAGATTCAGGGGCTTCATTTCATGCTACACCCCATAGAGGTTATTTTATTGATTATGTTCGAGGGGATATTGGGATAGTTTATTTGGGAGATAATGAACCCTATCAGATCATTGGAAAGGGGAAAATTAAGATTAAGTTGCAGAATGAGAATCATTGGCTACTATATACAAGAGGTAAGACATGTTCCAAGGCTGAGTAGAAATTTAATTTCAGTAGGGAAACTGGGTGATGAGGGTTGCACAGTTACTTTTAATGATAGAAATTGGAAGGTTTCAAAAGGTTCCTTAGTAGAAGAAAAAGGTGTGAAATTAGGCACCTTATATCTTTGTACAGGTCATACTTTTCCTTCTACTTTAATTGTTTTAGAGAAAAATGAATGTTCAGGAACAATTGCTGCATTTGAGCATGAAGAACACCAAAGAGTTGTTGTAGATTTTGACACAACACTATGGCACAACTGGATTGGGCACATGAGTGAAAAATGTATGAAATTACTTCATTCAAAGAAAGTTTTACCAGGTTTGAAATGTGTCAATATGGATTTATGTGAAAGTTGTGTGTATGGAAAATATAAGAGAGTTAGTTTTATAAAGAGTGGGAAGGAAAATAAAAATGAGAAATTGGAGCTTGTTCATATAGATGTATGGGGACAAGATCAAGTAGCTTCCCTTGGTGGCTCTCTATATTATGTTACATTTATAGATGATGCAACAAGAGAAGTATGGATTTATTTTCTTAGACATAAATCTGATGTATTTTAAACTTTTAAGAAATGAAAATGTTTGGTTGAGAATGAGACTGCTAAAAGGCTAAAATATCTCAGATCTGATAATGGTGGTAAGTATTGTAACACATAATTTGAAGATTATTGTTCCTCTAATGGTATTCATAGGCAAAAAATTATACCAAGGACTCCACAAGAAAATGAAGTGGCTGAACGCATGAAGAAGACAATAATGGATTGTACAAGGAGTATAAGATTGCATGTTGGGCTGCCCTTATATTTCTGGGAAGATGCAATAAACCCTTTTGATTATTTAATCAATAGAGGTCCTTCTACTCTTTTAGATTGTGCTATTCCAGAGGAAGCATGGACTGGTAAGAAGGTGAGTTATTCTTTTCTCAAAACCTTTAGTTGTGAAGCATTTGCACATATAGATTATGAAAATAGAACCAAGCTGGAAGCTAAGTCAAAGAAATGTATATTTTTTGGATATGGAATTGATGAATTTGGTTATAGGCTTTGGGATTTTGAAAATCATAAAATTTTAAGAAGCAAGGATGTCATATTCAATGAGAAAGTGTTGTACAAAGATCTATTGCAACGACATGAGAAGAAAGAAAATGATTATGTAGTACTGGACGATACTCCAAAAGATGATTTTCTAGTAGTTCCTTATGTTCCACAACAACAACAACAAAAAAAAATACCACAAACCCCAGTGAATGTTAGACGATCAACAAGGTTAAGAAGACCTCCATAAAGATTTTTTACCTCTTTGTATTCTATTTTATTAACAGATGTTGGTGAACCAAAATGTTATGATGAAGATGTGCAGGTGGAT
This sequence comes from Chamaecyparis obtusa, assembly GCA_027943335.1. Classification (NCBI taxonomy): domain Eukaryota; kingdom Viridiplantae; phylum Streptophyta; class Pinopsida; order Cupressales; family Cupressaceae; genus Chamaecyparis; species Chamaecyparis obtusa. The sequence goes on along the minus strand of BSBK01003361.1, from coordinate 640,314 downwards.
ACAAAGCTTTAGTGGGAGTCTGCAATGGTAGATGAAATCGACTCCTTGCTTAAAAATCAAACTTGAGATTTATGTAAGTTACCTGTAAGTAAAAGGGCTTTATAGAATAAATGGGTTTATAGGTTGAAAGAAGAGTATGTAGGCAAGAAAAGATTTAAAGCCAGGTTATTTGTAAAAAGATTTGCACAAAAAAGGGCATTGATTTTGATGAGATATTTTTTCCTGTTGTTAAAATGACTTCTATTCGTACTGTCTTAAGTATTGTGGCTACTAAAGATTTGCATTTAGATTGGCTTGATGTTAAAACAACCTCTCTTCATGGTGATTTAGATGAAGAAATATATATGGAACAACCACAGGGATTTGAGGTCAAAGGTAAGGAACACTTAGTGTGTAGATTGAAGAAAAGTTTATATGGATTGAAGGAAGCACCTTAGCAATGGTATCTTAAATTTGACAGTTTTATGCATGAGTATGGATATAATAGGTGTGATTTAGACCATTGTATTTACTTTAAGAGGTTTGATGATGATAGCTACATTATTTCATATTTATATGTTGATGATATGCTTGTAGATGGGTCTAACATGGATCACATTAAAGGATTGAAACAACAATTAGCACACTCATTTTCTATGAAGGATTTGGGGGTAGAAAAACAAACCCTTGCTATGAAAATATGCAGAGATAGGAAGCACAAAAAATTGACTCTATCTTAGGCTGCTTATATTGAGAAGGTGTTGCATCATTTCTCTATGGAGAATGCCAAAGCTGTCAACACACCTTTTCTTGGTCATTTGAAATTGAATAAGGAGATGTGTTCAAAGACACCAAAAGAGGAGACTAAAATGTCCAAGGTACCTTATGCTTCAATTGTAGGAAGTTTAATGTGTGCTATGGTATGTACTCGGCTAGATATTTCACATGCAGTGGGAGTTGTTAGCAGGTATATGAGTCATCCTGGGATTGACCATTGGAATACAGCTAAATGGATTCTCAAATATCTGAGAGTAAAATCCAATAAATGTTTACATTTTAGGGTCTCTACTATTGATTTACAAGGCTATGTTGACTCAGATTTGGTAGGGGATCTTGATACCCAACGAAGTACTACAGGATATGTATTTACTGTTGGTGGGACAATGGTGAGTTGGATTTCTCAATTACAGAACATGAATGCTTTATCTACTATAGAGATAGAGTATGTTGCTTCTACAGAGGAAGCCAAGGAGATGATATGGCTTCAATTCTACATGGAGGAATTGAGACACCCATAGATGCACAATTATTTATTTACAGATAGCTAGAGTGCCATTCATCTTGCTAAGAATTTTTCTCTCCATTCCATGACAAAACACATACAGTTGTGATACCATTTCATTCGGTCAATTTTGGATGATGAATAGTTAAAGCTGGAAAAGATACATACAGATGATAATCCAATATATATGTTTACAAAGGTAGCAACAAGGGAGAAGTTGACCTCCTATTCAGCTTCATTTGGTCTTCTAGACTGAACATAATAAAGGAACAACTGAGTCCAAGGTGGTTCAATCTAGTGGGAGCCTCATATGGTAGCGGTATTGCTATAGGACCAGTTTCCAAGTGGGAGATTGTTGTTTAGTGTGGAATCTAATTAGTCGCCAAGTGAGATATTGTTGGTCTATGGTGACTGATTAGGGAAGTACTATACAGTCTCCTATTCGGAGCGAGGGTTTGGGGGCGATAGCCCTTGAGATTTTTTTTGGGCCTATTTTTTTAGCTATTTTTTCGGCTGACATGTTGTAACCAATTATAACCCTAAAGCAGAAAAAAGATTGTATAAAATGGCTTAGGGTTAGGGATTTCATGATGTATGTTTTTAGTAGCTTCTTGCAGTGGTTTTGAGCTGTAAGAGATTGTAGATTGTAATCAAGTTGTAATCACTAGATAATAAGAATATTAGACTGGTTGTTGGTGGACATAGCCCAGGGATTGGGTGAACTACATTAAATATTTGTGTCTTATGTTCTCTTATGTGTGGTTTATTATTTTTTGATATTGGTTATATTTGCATGTAACTGTTATTTATGTCTTGTTAATCCTAACACATCGAAGGTGCAAAAAAAGTACAAACACAAATAGAGATACCTAAGGCTAATGTTGTTGGAGGAATGTTCACATGGCAAAGGTAGATGGCAAACAAAGGCAAACATCAAACCCCCATGACACTTTATAATTGAGTGCCAGTACAAAGAACACAAACATGTGCAAGATCCCAAGAATGCAATAGAATGACACTTTATCTCAGTGCGTGTGCATAAAAGAATGCTACAAAAATAAAGTATACAATTCTCAAAGAAGAGTGAAGGCTACTAAAACAAAAGAACAACCTAAGAAGAGCCATTCTACAAAAGAAAGAGATCACAGGACCTGAAACATCTAAGATCTTCACTAGAGTGCAGAAATACAAAAAATTGAATAAAATATGCTTGGAGCATAATCTAGAAAATTGACTCATAGCACTAGAAAGATCACAGAATAAACTTTCCAACAATATATAGTTTTCCCATAACGAAATCCAAATGCACAAGATATGGCTCCTAGAGTGCGAAAATAAATTTCTGGCTTTGACAAAAAAAAAACACTAAAAAATAAAAATAAAAAATAAAAACCTCTAAATCTAGATAGATCTCGGAAAGAGCTTTTCGATGATATCTCGTTTGCCCAATTTTGACACTGTATGTGAAAGTTATGGGCAAAAAACCACAAGCTGCTCTTTATGACAAAAGAATCAAAGAGATTGACGGGTTGGTGGCCGTCAAATTTTGGCCCACGGATGATCATGTTAGTACCTACACATGTAGGCGTATTGACCTTCACATGTAGTTTACTTCCAAAAAGGTATGCATGCTTTTTTGGGAAAAAGCTTTTGAAAAATCAAATTTTTATTAAAAAAACCTTTTTTGTTAGTTTTTTTAATTATTTTTTTGCTCACACGCCTCGAGAAGCATACGACCCTGGTACAATTTTTTTTTTGCCCCAATATGCAAAGTTGTACAAATTGGATAAATTTTATATAAAAAATGGAGGTTCTTGGGCACTTTGAACGCAATAGTGAGGTCCATTTGAGCCCAAAGTAACCAGAAAAAGAGGTACCCCCAGACCTAACAAAAATCCTTTGAAAATTGCAAATCTGATGAACAACATTGAATCTCTCAGGAAGAGAACAGGGGCATGGAGATTTGAAGCTCTAATACCATGTTGGTGTTGAAAAGAAAATAACCCACCGCTCTCAAGAACACCTACATGCAAACACTTGTCATAGAAAGAGAGAAGGAAAAATTATAGAGGCCTGAACACAAGGATCCATGAAAGAGAAGACATTGTTGATGTGCAAAAATAAAAGTTGCAATCAAATAATAATGAATGTGTTCTCAATACAAAGGAGATCAATCATTGTAAAGAAGATTTGAAACTCTAAAAGGGTGGAGAAACCTAGGTTGCATGATAATAATTAATAAAATAATTAATTATTATATGCCTAAAGTTCAGCTTAAGTAGAAAGAGATACTAAGTGGCTTAATAATTACATCAATATGATTTAATTAATAAGCAAACAACTTATTACTCTAACATATAATTTGGTGCTCTACCATTGATCACCATTTTATATTATACAACACCAAGCCTCCACACCTTCACTAGAAAATACTACCTTTCTTCCCATTGTGTTTTCTCTCTTGAATTCATGACATGCCCTGAAAATGAAATATTTCCCATTTAAAACAATCATCCACACTGGTCCCATCACCTCGGTAACATGCACTAGAATGATGCCAAGTTTGCTTTAGTGACACACGACATATCTCCTCCCCTAAATCCAATTCTCTCATGTCCTCCCAATAATTCTTCGTCAGTCCCTCCATAAATGCCACCACCCATTTGGACAATTTGTACACCAGCTCATTGCCAGCTTAGAGAACGTGAGTGATTTTAAATTCTTTAAAGGTGTTTAATTTTTTTTATATTAACTCAATATATTTATAGTTCCATGCCATTGCTTATCCTTTAATTAGGGCATTTACTATGATCATCCAATCTCCCTCTACGTGAACTTTCTCACCTGATAGCCTCTTTGCCATTTTAATTGCTTGTAGAGATGCTTATGCTTATGCTTCATTGTTTGTACCATCTTGAAGCTTTTTGACTCGTATTGCCACTATATTCTATGAACTATCTCTTGTTATACATCCCAATAGAATGGCCTTGGGTTGCCTTTCAACGCCCCATCGAAGTTCACTTTAAGCTATCTTTCTTTCAGTTTCATCCATTCACTTTGATCTCTTGAAAAACTAGATTAGCCCAACGAGGCCCTTTAATAAGTCAACATTATATTATTTATTATATAAGTGAGTCAATTAAGATCATACGTATAACTTTTTTATATGTTAGATAATTTTATTTTATATATTTTTTAAATAATATTTATTAAAAAACAAATGACCACTTATCAACTATTACATAGGGAAAAACACCCAGTAGTCACCCGGGCTAACTTCGTGCACCTAGAACTCCTAAACCGTAAGTCAAATTTTGCCAAATTTTTTTGTGTACCTTTGTAGATGAGTGAAGTGCTTAAAGCTAAGGTTTCGACTTTGGGTATTCACAGATCTCTCTGTAGGGATCGTGGAGTGCAAAGTGGTCCAAAAGTACCATTTGAAAAAGCTCGCCCGATACCCTCTATGTTCATGCACCAATAGTCACTCACTCAAAAAATGCAGTACACTTGTGGCTAAATGTCCCGGTAGTCTTTAAGAGATGTCCCAATAGTGGTGCACAAATGGGCCAATCACTAACCAAAAAACCTAAAATATGATCGACTATTAGTACATGTGTTTTCATTTTTTGGGCTCTTTTAAAAGTAGTAATTGTGGAGTATCTATGACAAAAACTATAACGGTTATGACCGTATCACTAATTGAGTCTTTTCCCCTGATAAAAATAAACAAGACAAAAATAATTTTTTTTATTATTATATAATAAGGACACTATTATTATTAAATAGTACAAATAATATTTTGAAAATGTCAAAATAAATTGCAATGAATAATACATACTAAATAGAACTATAGAATACTTTTATCTAATAAAATAATAGATACAATAATTTATATATTTTAAAATCAATTTGGAGAAAATAAATCTATTTTAAATTTATACATCGACATTTAAAACTCGATGAATCCATTAGTATTCGTGCACACAAATAGGGTCTTCGCTTGGGGCCTGTTTGGACGCAGGCATACCAAATTCCAGATATAGTCAATTCTGGAATATGCTGCAATTCTGGAAGAGACATATTCTGAAAATGATATCCACAAAATGGAATGACCTGTTTGGCAGGCTGTAGGCAGACAAAAGTGAGCAGATCCACAGGCTATAGGCAGACGAAAGTTTCCTGTGCAGGCTGTAGCCCAGTTGGTATAATTTGCGCTGAACCCCCACTGTTTGATGTCTCCCACTGTGTAGTCGGTGGCCTCTGCAGAATGAGAAAATGCACATGAAATCAACAAAGCCGCCATTGCTGCAATCCGAACTGCCATTTTCGCAAATCTTAGAGAGATTTTATAATCCAAATTAGCCTCTTTTTTTCCTTCTCTTTTGTGCGGAGTATGGAGGAGAGATTGAGCTATTTATACAGCGTTTAAGAAGAAGGATTCAAATGGGAACATGTCAAAGATGGTAGTAGATTTCAGTCTACTTCTGCTTGTTTACTCTGCAGGAAATCGAAGCAAGACACGGTGAAAATGAACAGTCAAAAGGCGGATGTCAAAAATTATTTTTGCACGCGGACCCGAAAGTTTAAAAAAATGGCATACGAAATAAGAATATGAGCCCCATATTCCAATTCCACCTTTTCAAGTAAAAGACGATATCCCTGTTTTTTTTTTGGCTAAAATTGAAATATCAAAATTCCAATTCCATCCTTTGCTGTCGACCACAAACAGTAGATAGCATATTCAGAATATGGTATTCTGGAATATCTGCCGATATGCCTGCGTCCAAACGGGCCCTTGGCGTGCAACCATTTGAATGCAAGCCATGTTTAATTGCATTAAAAGAGTGATAAATAGTTCCACGGATGAACTTTGCTCTGAACTATGTATTTTAACTCAGTTCCGTTTCTGGTTTCTGTGTGCACCCAAAGGATAAATTTGGAACATAAGGGTGTGTTTTTTTCATTAAGAATGGGTGCTTAATGTAGGTTTTAAGCAATGCATTTAGAAGGACATGCGATCTGTGACTTTGCTTGTTGCACAACCATCTATCGTTACTACACAAGTCTAAACTTGCTGCATCACTGTCTTTAATTGTCGCAGGGACATGGCTCCACGCACAAGAAAGCAGCATCAGGCTCAAGCTTCATCACAAGCTCTACCAAGGCCAATGGTAACTAGGTCTTCTCGACCCCAGCAATCTCAACAGTCATCACAGCCTGTCAGTATGCCACCACCACCAGGTTTGGGAGGCATGGAAATGCCGCCACCACCATCCCATACGGTATACATAATTTTATATGTTGCAATTGTTTTGTTACTTGTTTCCATTGTCAAAAATGTGGGTTTAACTATTTGGGTATAAGCCTTTGGTTATGTCTGTGCATGCTACTGATAGCTTCACTTTCCTTTCCCTTTTTGAGTTTTGGGTTAGGTAGTTAATGGGTCTTGCCATTCGTGTCAGCTTGCCAGATTGACCGTTGTTTATGTGAAATGAACATTTCTTTTGGACTTCTTCTGAGTGTTTCTGTAGAACCATTGAATTCTAGTTCACATAGTTCTTTGGAGTGGCAAGAAGAAACTGCTAGAGATGGAAGGAGTTATCAAGCTGATATATGATAACTGCATTATTAGATTTATTTGTTTTAAGAAACAACATTCCTGAGTGAAGCTGGGTTTGCTATGGTCTTATTTTAAACTATACGATCTTCTGAAATAAAGTGTATTGTTTGATAGTTATTTATATTTCTGTTTATTTGGCTTTTTCAAAAAAGCCAGAGTTAGAAATATTTTAAGGAATTGACAATCGTTTTTAACAACTGGGGTTTTTTATTTGTTGTCATTCCCCTTTGGTTTGGTTTTGCATGCAGTATGCCTTTATGTGATCAAGTTAAGTTGTGTTTCAATACACAAGCATTTTTAAGATATTTGTGGAGCGTATCACCGAACTTCAAATTTCTGTTTTCATGTTGATGTAGATATTATTTCAATAAAAGGACAAGAAGGTCTAGTTGGGAGAAACCTTTAGAATTGATACACTTGTTTGCATAAAGGCAAAGTTTGTACAAAAATCCTACCAAAATCCATCGCAAGGAGGTTACAGACCTCTATCGAAGAGACATCATCTACAATATTATCAGTATATATGGAACACATCCGATTAGATAGATATTTGTATAGGTAAAGATATAATGTAACAAATAGTAGACAGAGATATAGAAGATAGGAAAATAGGCAAGTAAGAACAAGGTAGAGATAAGGAATATAAGTAATGTATCAGGAGATATAAGGATATAGTAAAGGTGAAAGCCCTGCATACATGTGCATGAATGATCAATGATGATATATAAATATATTGGAGTTCTACAAATAATATGTTGTGGTTCATGACTACTTTGTTTTCTTTATTGTGAGAGGCACGGTCCTAATCTACTCTTTACTCTCTTTGTATGACTAAGTCTGCAGTACAAATACAACATACAAAAATTACTTGGGGCTCAGAATTTTGGTCTGTATTCTCCCATTTTCTTGCTAACATTGGTTCTGTTGATAGGGTTAGGTTGTACAAAAGACAGTAAGGGGAAATTCAAACTTAAATTGTAAACCGGTCAAAAGGAGTAAAAGAAGGGGATGAATGTTTTTTGATAAATTGCAGCACTGTCTCATTGGTGTTTGCCTCGTGAGAGTGGGTTAGCCACTGAAGGGGATGGAGAATGGAAGTGGGGGGGATCTCCAAAAGGAATTCCTAAAAGGATGCGAGCCATAGAAGGAAGTTGGAAAATAACTACCATGGGAATAGACAAGGGAGTAATGCAACCCTAAATCAAACACACCCATGGGCAAAGGAGATAAGACGAATTCAAGATAGGTTAGAGAGAAAATTGAGTTGACAAATAAAGTTAACATGGCAATTCCAAATTGTGTTGAAGAATAGAGAACTACTATGTGGAGATTCGAACAACTTTCTGTAGGAGCTTCACTTGTAGAATCCACCCAATCTGAAGGTAGCACAAGAAGACCAAAAAGGAGATTGCTCAGTTCACCACTGCAGAGAGAGCCATTAGTAGAAGAGGCCTGTTGATGTGAGTTTTGTGACCACTCCAACATGCAAGATAAAACAATTAGCATTATAGGGTGAAACACCAAATATCAAATCCTCTCTTGAGTAAGGAAGCTTAGATGCTAAACAATGTATATGATTGTGTGATCAACTAAGACAATCTAAAGGTTCCTTCTTATTGTGGACTTAACTCACTTGTATGATGTGATTTGCTGGTAATCACTTGGGCACTTATGCTATTCATTGGACATCAACTTTGCAAATCTGAATGATTTAGCATCGATGGCTCTTCAACTACTTGTAACAAAATAAATTGCAAATAGATAAAGGATCTAATCTAACTCTAACAATGCAAAACAATATTGATGCTGAGGTGAGACTCTAAATAGTACTTGCTTTGCCTAATCAATTGTGCATAGGAGGGAGGGTGCATCATCTACGGATGCGAGTCTTATTTTCATATTGTCAGTGCTCATTCAAATTCCCAATGAAGGCACAATCCATATGAACATTTCCAATTGAAGTTAGATGCTTGCAATTGGGCCCAAACCATAGTTACACGAACGTTGGGGATGAGGGGATGCTGGAATGGGGGGATAGGTTTCTAGGATGGGGGGACGACGGGGGGGGAGCATGTATATAATATATACTATACATATGGTACTTAAAATGCTAGTTATGCAAAGATGTATAAGACTATTAAGAGGTAAGATAGCAAAATTGCAAATGCTAAATATTGAATAGTAAATACTTGAACATTGAAGTTTTCAATATTGAATTACTAATTAAACATGTGCTTTAAGTTACCGCCGCGGGGAACGCTTGGGCGTCCCCGGGACACTTGAGGGACGCACAGGCTTTCCCTTCAGCATTTCAAGAATGCCAGGATGACCATACGTTCTTGGTGGCGAGTGCCAAAATTGGTGGCGCCATTGGGGAATTGGGAACGCCGTCTCCACATCTCGGGGATGTCTCCATTTTGGGAATGCTTGGGATTAAGGGGGGGTTCGTCCCCGACGTACAGTGGCCCAAACTAATCTTACACTGTTGTTTGCAATCAACAAACACCAAAAAGTATGTACACTAACTTCACCATTAATTACCAATCAACAATACCTTCCATTCATCTACTTCTACTTTTACTCAACATAAATGAAATCCTATTCTAAGTGAGGAAATGTAGAAACCATGCAATACTCCAAAATAATACAAGTAATCCACTATGAAAACCAACAATGAATTAAGAACAATTTTGGCAGTATTATTGCAACAATCTCTCCAAGTCCCCTTTTTACAAATGATTTAAGGTAACCTTTTATAGAGGTTCCAAGTATAGTGAACAACCAAGGTTGATTTGAAATCAAGGGCCCAGATTTGTCCAACAAAGCCCTAGGATAACTACTAGCTACAAGCATTAAATGCTTGTCCAATTACATAAAAACACCACCTTGTGGGCCAATGAGAAAATTACAATGCTTTGAGTGACCAATTAGAAAATAGGTTAGGTAGAAGCATTATGTGGATTCCACATGTATACTTGGCATGATTTGATTGGTTGACCTCAGACACGTGGAACTAGAATTTTCTAATTAGTTGAAGACGAATGGGCGCCAACTCAGCATACTTATCTTGTACACTTCATCAATATCTCTTGATACTCAACATTTTCCAACCTTGGATTAATGATGATGACTCATATTCCCAAATTGCTTCATCTTCATGATGTCTTTCATCTTTTGAAGTTTTTCACCTTGAAATCTTCTCATTGTCATGACTTTGAACTTGCTTGTACTTTAAATCTTGATGTCATATTGATGTCCTGACCTTGATCTTGCACTTGTAGAAGTGATGGTTGGATCATTCTAATTGAACTTGGATTTCCGAAGGAAATTCAAGTTTGTGATTGTTTCTTCTATCTTTGACTTGATCATGATATTGCACAATTTGTCCTTTGAATTTCATCTTGATGACTTGATGAACAACTTAGATCTTCACTTCGATCTTTGGCCTCGAACATCAAGTTGCTTGTCTTCTTGGTGTGGATTTTGAACCTGCTCATTTTTGACCTTAGAATCCCTTGCACATGCAGCTCCTCAGTATCTTTTCCTTACTTGAAATCCTGAAATGAAAAGGCCTTGCTTGCATCTTATCAATCCCTTGATCTTGAATCCATGCCACCTCCTTCCCTCGAGCACCTTACAAAACAACATAAGGAACTCATGTTAAGTTTGCAAAAATAATAAATAAAACAGAATTAAGGCATTCTTATGGCAAATTTAACTTGATACTGAAGTTGTATCTATGTAATCTTTGTATTGATACTCAACAGCGTCCAATTTTAACCTGATTGGTATCCTGATTTTCTTCATTTTCTAGATTTTTTACTAATTTTGGATCTGATTTTTATGGTATAGAAGCTTGGTTGCAATCCAAAATAGCAATGTCCATGAAGGGAATCAACCTGGAGTGGAAATTTGATCAGAAGCAAAGGGCAGAATTTAGGGGTGTCTTGGACATAGGTGTCCAAGGTAGTGCGGATTCTGCATTTCCTTTGGACAGCCCAGTCCAAGGTGAGTGCGGATTCTGCACTACCTTAGGACAGCTTCCAAAAATTGTTCTCAAGTTTTCATCATTAAAAAATCAATTCTGCGTTCGTTTCTTTCATGAATTCAATCTTTTGTTCATGATTTTTAATGGTTTCCACTCTCATTCTTCTACTGATCTGATTGCAAAGGTTTCCAACTTTCATGATCTTATGCTCAACTTTGTATATCATCACCTTTGATTTTCATTTGCATGTTTTGACCACTGCACCAAGTGATTATCAGATTAAGTTTGGATCTCCACTCTTGGCTGATTGTTCTTCATTTTCCTCTTGAATTCATCTGATCTCACCTTGGTAGCTGATTGACTCCATCTTCCGATTGAAATCCAAGTAGTATGTCTAAGCAGAAATCGGAAGTATGTTGGATAGGTTTGTCCAAAGTAGGTGTGGATTCCGCACTTTCCTTGGACAGCCCTGTCCAAGGTGAGTGTGGATTCCGCACTACCTAAGGACAGGTTGCCAAAAGTTGTCAACTTCCTTGAAACTTAAAACTCCCTTTCCTTTGCTTATAAACTCCCCCTTTCATTTCATCCAAGTGATTTCAATTATGCTTTGAGGTGGTTTCAATCATTCTTGTCTTAGATCTGAATGTTAAATTCTTTCCATTTTCATGCTCTTATGTCAAGATTTTGTCTGATTTATCACCTTGGTTCTTATGCCTAACTTCATACCACATCTTCAATTTAGGCTTCAAGCTTGTTTAAATCGTTCACTTCAAGTTGATCATTCCCAAATCAACTTTCCTTTATGCACATCAGACTTGTTTCAGATCAGTCTTCAATCTTTGTCATACCAGATCTCCTAATTTTTAAGGATCAAGTTGAAATTCAAATCAGTATCTATCTCTTCACATCACACTCCATCTCTTTTTTGAAGTCAAAGCTTGAACTCCCTGTCAACCTCTCGGATTCCCTCATGTCAACCACTCATATGGCTTGCTCTTACTATTGAGGATGTAAGGACTGGATGCCTTGGTTCATCTGTACTCTGTAGCTTGACTCTTAAGTAGGCATGACATGCTCTCAAAGATGCTCTATTTCATCTCTCTGACTTGGAGACTTCCAGAACTCCTACTAACTAAACTAAGGCTACCTGAGGCAATAACTACTCCATTGCTAAGCAAAAAGTGGGGGGTCCCCATTTGCAATGGGATGTGTGTGTTTTACAACACAACAAGGCCTTTGAAGCACTGTTACAAATGAGTGTAGAAAACAAGAAGAGAGAAGGAAGGAAAAGACCCATTCAGAAGTGTTACTGGAGAAAGAAAAAAAAACCTACCGGAGGATGCTCCTGCCAAGATGCAAGTAAAGCTTTTAGATCCCTGATCAATGAAGACCAAAATTTATAGTGGCCTTTTCTGCAAGGGAACTTTGGAGAAACTTCTTGAGATTTACAAGGATATGGCAGCACCCAATAGGGTGATTGCAGAAAAAGCATTGATATGATATATGGTGGCCTTCAACACTACATTAGAGGACCTAATGGATTGCCTCCCGGACCAACTAGCTGCTGCATTGTAACACAAAAGGGAACAAACAAGCGGCAAAGGAAGAGGAAAATGTGAAAGAGACAGCTATTGCAGAGGTGGTTCCGACCACTACTCCAACTCAGAAATAAAAGCTCATAGAAATATGGACAAAGGATCTCTGGTCAAAGCAAAGATTGGACAAACTTATGTTGGGAAAGCCAGAGGTTGCTAAGCAAGTTCAAACAAAAATTATGGAAGCTACTGTAAAGGCTTATAAGAGATGCATGAGGAAGAAGCAAAATAGCAAAATATGAAAAAGTCACTTCCTCCGAATCAGATCTTACAGACCATAGGTTTGCTTCTCCTTCGCACGTCACTGACACACCCTCTTCCTCCACCACTTCACCTGTGTAGTCTATCAAAGACTACTTGGCAAAGCAAAGGCAAATTTGACTTGTCACATCTCTATAGCTACTTCAAGTACCATTGGTAGGTTCCCAAGTTGATCTTAACAATGTCTTTCCACTTCACAAATGTCAATTGGGAGACTTGTTAGACCAAACAAGGGAGGAGATTTTGAAGCCCCATGTGGATAGTTTAAAACAATTGGAGAACATTGTAAGGATATTTAGGATACATATCCTCCTCATTTACAAGGGGTTTCCTCTCAACTCCTGGCAGTAAAACTTAAAACATTGGTTGATGGAGTCCTAAAAGGCACACAACTGCAGTAAAGAACAACGCAATAACAGATGTTTGTGGAGCTGTAGAAGACTCAAATGGGTGACGAAAGGAAAAAGTGTGATGCCGCCCATTCCACTTTGGAATCATATATCAACACAATAAATAGTACAGAGAGTGACATTAACACCTTCTATTATTTTTTGTTTATAGTGGCCCACTGTTACAGCAGTTGTTGAAGCACAAATTGATCAGATAGAATTACACATTCTCCAAATAGCCACCTCCTATGATGCCTTACAAGAATCTGATGGACAGATTCGAGAGCAAGTGGAAGTCTTGCATGCACAATTTCAGCAACTACATGATTAGTGAGATCAGACAAAGCACAAATTCCAGTAGCAAAGGGGAGTGGCTAGCTTGTGGTTGGCCCATGTCACTGGAATACTTCAAGAAGCACAAATTTTTCGTCCAACAGATCCACACTCCTAACACTCTTCTGGAGGCAGAGCATCTAATGATCCAGATTCAGGTACAAAACCAACAGTTGTAGCAAGCTAAGGCACAATGGCAGATTCACTTTTGCTAATCTCAATAGATAAGTAAGAAGAAGGTAGAGATAAGGAATATGTAATGTATTAGGAGATATAAGGATATTGTAAAAAAAGCCCTACATGCATGTACTTGAATGATTGATGATAATGTACAAAAATATTGGAGTTCTACATATAGTGTGTTATGGTTCATGAGTACTCTATTTTTTGTATTTTGTTAAGTAGTTAAGATACAGTCTAGATCAACTCCTTTGAGTTACAAATACAATGCGCAAAAATTACTTGGGGCTCAGAACTTCGGTCCGTGTTCCCCCATTTTCTCAACTAACAACACCAATTTTGCTGAAATATCCAAGATTTCTTGCCTTATGCTTGTGTCAAGTGCATATGTATGCCGTTGCCGTTGTAGAGTTCATTAACTTATATATTGTTGAATATTCTTGGAATCTATAAAATCTTAAACTTTTCTCATGTGGTAGATAATATGCAGACTAGTTGATTGACTTATATCATGTATATTATGTTTTCCTTTGCATGGCCTACCACTCTTTTGTTGATGTCTTATGACAAGATCAGAGATCAACAAATAGGTCTGTATGCCTACTTCTAAGGCGGAATGTCTTCTTTCTTGTTTTATGATGTTGGGTGATCCTTGCTATCCAAACTTTACCGTTACTTTTATGAGGATTTGCCCTTTTGTTTCAAATTAAAAATGTTGAATATTGTCATTTTCATGACTTCTGACCCCTCTTTATGCTGGAACAATGCAGCGCATAGAATTTTAAATTTACAATAGAGGAGGAATTGCTACTGAGGCCTTGAAATGGATGATTGTCAATGTGTCATGACTTCTGCAGAATATCTGTAGAAAAACAATTTAGAATTAAAACAAAAGTTCTTCAAACAATTATGAAATAAACCTAGTAAGGAAAAAATGCTGTTAAGAACTTCCAAGAAAGACTTTTTTGCCTCTCAGAAAATGTAGGTCATATTAGTGTGAAGAACAAGAGATACAGGGAAGACTGAAAATAATAATTGCAAGGGAATACTGCCATCATATTTTTGGAAAGATTCAAAATAACCTAGTTGAATTGAAATCATTTTATTTTAGATTTGTCTGCAAATTCTTTCTGTGTAGACGATAGGGACACTATAGCTTGAATTTGCTTACACTTACAAGAAAATAGATTTGATATTTATTATTGTTAATATGCTGTTAAAAGAATGCGCCATGTCCAAGTGGTGGTTGGCATGATTTGTATATGGTAAGTTGTATGCATCTTGAAGTTGAATGTTTTAAATAATTTGTTATGACAACGTTTTTTTGTTGTGCCAAATGTTGGTTAATTTTGTGATATAAGAAAAAGTGTTGCATGCAGACAAGGAAGCCTGAACTTTGCTTAGACTTTGTTAGCATTTGATAAATGTCATTTTATTAGTAATCTTGTGAGTGTCAGGTGTAGAAATAGACATCAAGTAAGTCATGGGTGGTTGTCCTGATCTGATAGCCACCAGATGGTTGTGTCTTATAAAGAAAAGCCGAACAGATAATAACTAATTGAGAAAATCAATTCAAATCCATAATATCTTGTAGAGGATGCTAATAGCAGATCTTTTTATGTTTTATCTGCCTGGTTTTCAACCACTGGCCTATATGTATGTTTACAGGTTAGTTTCAAGCTATGGAGTCATTTCTTGTTACAGTTTTGTTCATCATCTTGATGTTGTAGGATTAAAACTCTTGTACATTCAAGTGAGCTTGGTCTAGAGAATATTAACGTAGTCTCTTCCATACTAGCAGTGTAGTATGGACCTTGCTTATATTTTCTAATAATGAAAATTATACAACTGTATTGAGATAAAATGAAACTCTTTGCTCATATGAAGACCTGGCATTAGCAGATTGGTCTTTAATAATTATTATAGCACACAACACATAAGTGACATCAAAATGCTCTCTTCAAATCCTGCCAGATGCTGTGATAACGTGTGACTCGTTAGTGTATGCTGGAAGAGGAAAGAGTGTGTGGCTTTAGGGTATAGTTTTGGATATGAACTGTATTGCATAATTCTCAAGGTATCAACTTGACTACCACTGAAGATTTCTGATTGTTTCCAAAACATCTGGATTTCTAGCTCAACATGTTGTCCAGTACTGCCTATGTCATTATTCATTTTTTTGGAAATTAGAAACTCTGAAATACTATCAGAATGTTAATGATAATAATTATATCTATGTACATACGAAATTAGCAACATAAGCTTTTTCTGAAGGCCATTAGCTTCACTGATCAACAGATGATGCAGCCAAGGATAGATAGCCGAAGTAAAGGCATCCTCGTCCTTCAGTCAAAATCCAGATTTAATATACATATCCCTGATGCACGATCAGGGCACAAAATACCATAGTTTTAATTCAGATAAAAAAACACAGAAACCATGAGCAGTGACAACAAAGACTGAAAAATTTATGACAGGTCTTCAAAAACTTGTGTGCCATCAATTGATTTCTGTTTGCAAAATCTGAACTCATTTTTTCCTTTTTCTCCAAGAATCTCGGTCTACTGAAAAGAATGCTTCCGTTTCATTCTCCTTATGAAGAGTCTACCTGTTCTATTCCCTTCAGGAGCGCTCCTTTTTCATCATTGAAAAACCACTTGAAAGATTGTTTTTTGAGCACTTTGTTTCTTGGCTTTTCAAATCTGGGTCAAATCTTTGCATTTTTCTCTTTTCGTGTTCAGACCGACTCTGTGTTTCCATTCGATGACTCTTTGGGAATTAGTGTTCACATAGGTTAGGAATATTAGGATGCATAAAATAATAAGTTAATAGGTTTTTGGAGTGGTGATATATGTGTGACAAACAAGTGTCATAATAATATTAAGTTGTTTAACAACTTAATATTATTATTAGTTATATAGTTTGTTTAATAGGTTATTTTGTTAATGTTTGTACATTGAGTTGTTAAAACAACTGTCTATTTAGGAATGTTGGTTCCTACAAAATAGGATTTAAGAATCTTATAAATATGTAAGTGTATTGAATAGAAAACATGAAGCACGGCACTATTGTAAGATTATTCAGCTTCTTTAAAATGGTATCAGAGCAATATTCTTTCCTGTGTCTACTCTTCAGCGATAGGCGATGAATTGGTGCAAACATCTCGCTATTCTAATCACCAATTTCTTGGTCATAGAATTTAGTTGCTTGACTTGTTTGAGCAAGTGCGCCACTATTGTCTTCATCCACCTAATAGATGCCTGCAATGTGGATCAACACATTGCTTCATACACTAATGTTTTAGGCCCTGAGAAAACGGACTATTCAAGCCTTTATTTTTGTTTAGACTCGAGCAGTGAAGAGTCAAAGTGATTACTTTGAAAAATCTGATATTGAAGATCTATTTGTATATGTGCAAATCTGAAAGAAAAAAACTGGAACAGATTGTGGCTCAGTTAAAGAATTTGAAGATCTATTTATCCTCTGATAAGCCTTGCATCTTGTGTTTATGCTTGGAATGCATTTGAGGCATAAGTTTTGTTGGGTGTGAATTATGCCGAAGTTTGAATTGGAGATTTGTCACATTCACGACTTCCATCTCTGAGAGAATGTGGTGATTGTGCAGTTTCATTATTCTGCAGGCATAGATTGGCTTCAGATTTGAGGGCCAGCCTGACACTTGTATGCTCTTCATATCGACTAATGGTTCATCTACGTTGATAGATCTATGCGATTGGAGCCTAAATTCATCAGTGCTTTGCGTTTCATCGCGCAATCCTTGTTATTTGGTGTGATTCATTTTGATCTCAGTTTGATCGGTGTCTGTTTGGGATCCTAGCGGGTTTGGCATTGTTTTGCAGTCATCAACACTAATTAATGATTAGCTTATACCCGTGCAAGACATTCACCCCTCGAACGCTGGTCAATGTGGAACGGTTTTGTTGTTAACATATTTGTATTGCCTTTTAGTAGTGAGAATCTCTTAAAATCTGTAATCCATGGTGGCACAGCGAAATAGTATAGTCAGCCCACGAGATCCTTGTGTCTTGGTTGCTTGGCTAGATCCTGAACTTTATCAGTAGCATCACAAATATTTTACTTGGTCGATTCCTCATGGAGCTTATTGGTTGTATTTTCTCATTGGAGTGAAGGATTGTGGTTTGGACGGCCTATTAATCTGCGGGCTGCTTATTCTCCATGGATCAATATTATTGATAGGAGGCACCTTCTTCTTTGTCTTTGAGGAGGTTAATGCTTTGGCCACATGCATTCTATTGGGTGCTCTTCACAGGTCTCAAGTTATTCTTTTTAGGAACTTTATCAAATGTTGGCTTTGCCACTTTTGTGAAAGGCCTACGTGATTATCGGTTTGAAGGCCCCAATTTTTTCTTGAATTTGTTTCGCTTCTCATAAGTAGTGGAGTCATTGTCTGATCACGTTCTTCTATTTGATTGGTCAATTGCTTGAACTAGAGGGTCATAATAATTGAATTGGGTCATTAAATTAGTAGTTTCATTAAGATTAGTTTTATGTTTGTAGATTGATTTTCTTTTTAGATTTAAGTTTTAATAGTTGTCCATACAAGTGCGTATTTGGAGTGCATGATTGGTGGTACTTGACACTCCTTGTATAAAGTCATCTAATGGAGAGAAGAATATGTTCTTTCCTTACAAGTGACAAAATGAGCCTTAAAAATCAAATCTGCTAAGTAGCCAACAAATTGGAGGAAGTTCGCAACAAAGGTTGGAGGACAATCGATGTCCTCTGTTAAATTTAGATCAAGAATGTATGGCTTTTAAATTTATCTTATATTAACTTAATATGTGTGATGTATATATAATCACAATATATTTATATATATATTTATGACAGATATATTAGCAGATATAGCTAATTATATTATATTAAAATTCTGCACATTGAAGAAGAGACTATTGTTTTATGTATATCTTTTTCTCTTATTGATCAAGAACTCTTATAAGAAAGATATGGTGGTATAGAGACATGTCTCCTTACGGAGACATGGCTCTATACCGTCATGTCTTTTCATTTGTAACGGTCTGTCTGTTCAAACCGAGCACTTAAAACAATTGGTGTTTTAGCATAGTAAACGAATGCATAATATAAGGCACTTGATAATACACAGCTCTCGACAGTGTATCATCCGATGATAAGTGTATATAGTCACAGATTAATTTATTAATACTTTGCTGTAAGTTTCAATCAACCGATAACAACTCGTGGTTGATATATATTAATCCACGATAATACAAGGCATCCAAACATTTAGTTAAGACCGATATCAATCGGTTAAGTCAACCTATGTAAATCGGTGTCATCGTTTTGATATTAATTGGTTTCCAGATATAATATGAAATATTATTTGTTTAACTATAATATACATTTATATATATGTATATTAATATATATAATAATATCATTAATATTATATATATTAATATGCATATATAATGTAGAATGATATTATCTCATGCTGTTAAATATAACTGATACAAAAACAGTATTAATAAGGTTGAACATTTTATTTAACCTAATATTATAAGTACGTATATTAATATAATAATGTCCATCATTATATATATTAATATATTGCATATTTATTTTCTCATAATATTATGATCATTTTATCTGATCAGAGCTATAAACATCAACCATCCTCTTGTCAGTCACCAATGACGGGGTCACTTGTCAGCTTTGGTGGCATTTCCTTTTCTGTTCTTTTCAGTATGTTTTATGAATAAGTGAGAATTTCACATTGTGGGGGGGGGGGGGGGGGGCGGCAAGGAGAATAATAATCAATGTTCCATTTCCCATTTCATGCCAAAAAGACTGAAGCCAAGATCGGTTTCCAGGTGGTAGCGGAAATCGTCTCATATCATTTGTGATCAGAGTGGCACTGATCTACGATGGTGGCTGCATACGTGACAACGAGGACTTGGTTCTCAAACCTTTTATATTGTGGTTGGATGTGTATGTCCCCAATCACATTTCTCGATTGTTAGCGAATGGATGTGTTTGTCCCCATTCATGAGAAGATGTAAGTGGTTGGATCATGGATGTGTTTGTCCCCAATCACTATTGCTAGTTGTTTGTGAGTGGATGTGTTTGTCCCCATTCACAAGATGATGTATGTGATTGGAAGTGTTTGTCCCTAGTCACATTTGTTGGGTAATTATGACTGGATGTGTGTGCCCCCAATCATAATAGTTGTAAGTAGAAGTGTGTGTCCCTGTTCATAACCTTGTTTATTTGGATATGGTGTTTGTCGCTATTCAAATTTGATGTAAGACCTTGGATAGATATGTTAGTTCCTATCCATGGTTCCATAAGTAGATGTGTATGTCCCTACTCGTAGCTTATGTTGTTTGGTGAGCTACTATGTATGGTCATCGAGTATTGTGATGTACTTTCACCCCATGTTCACACTAAGGGGGGGTGTTGGGAATTAGTGTTCACATAGGTTAGGAATATTAGGATGCATAAAATAATAAGTTAATAGGTTTTTGGAGTGGTGATATATGTGTGACAAACAAGTATCATAATAATATTAAGTTGTTTAACAACTTAATATTATTATTAGTTATATAGTTTGTTTAATAGGTTATTTTGTTAATGGTCGTACATTGAGTTGTTAAAACAACTTTGTCTATTTAGGAATGTTGGTTCCTACAAAATAGGATTTAAGAATCCTATAAATATGTAAGTGTATTGAATAGAAAACATGAAGCACGACACTATTGTAAGATTATTCAGCTTCTGTATGCTCATACTTTAATAGGGTTTGATCCAAAGTGTTGCAAGGTGTGCACCCTTGGTCTCCTTGTGTTGTGCAGTGCAACGCTTAGGTTTGTGACATGGCTTAACTGTCTCTTGTGGATTTTATAAGTCTAGTGGTTGTATTGGGCATTGACAGGTCAATCTTTTGGTGCATTCACACTTGTAACGAGAGGTATCATAGCTTGGTCATGGGTTCAAATCCCTCGCTTGCGCTTCGGGGGTATTGTTGCAAGGTGTGCGCCTTTGGTCTCCTTATGCTATGCAGCGCAACGCTCGGGATTGTGACACGGCTTAACCGCCTCCTATGGATTCTATAAGTCTAGTGGTTGTATCGGGCATTGACAGGTCAAATGTAAGTTATCTCAACCAATGATTGGAAATTTGAAAGGTTTGTAATTCTAAGACAAGTTACAATTTAGAGCAGATTGCTGTTCATATTCATTGTATTGGACTTTGTTGATTATGATTTTGGTGATGAAATCTCTGCCATAAATTCTTCTAATATCATTAGTTACCGTTCTTTGATTTGCTTAATTAATGCTTTCAGTTCTTAAACATAAGCGTTGCAAATCACTGTCCTTACTTTAGACATAGTCAGCTAGCATGTGTCTTCTGCGTGGAGACCATTAAGCTTTTCTTACTTTTGATATACATTGTTTTCGTTGGTGATATTAGCAACAACATTCTAACAATCTCAACAATTCTACTTCTTGAATCAGCTATTTCAGAAGACCATAAACTGCACATAAAGTTGCTTCCATGGTCTTTCATTAAGTTGGTTCCATACTGCCTTTAGTGACCTCAATTGCCGATAATGCAAACTATAATTATTCCTTTTGATGATATTGTTTTCCATTGTTGCTATGCATTGATGAATTTTTAACAATCTCCCCCTTTGTCATTGATGACAACCTCTCAATGATCATCAATTAAGCAAATCAAAGAACGGTAACTAATGATATTAGAAGAATTTATGGCAGAGATTTCATGCATTGATGAATTCCTTCAAACATATATTTGTTCTCCAATATGAGTTTCCTTGACATCGATGACAACATTTCCAACAATCTCCCCCTTTGTCATTGATGACAACCTCTCAATGATAATGATCTTGATTAACAATGCTCCTCTTTTTCAATGCTCCCCTCCTATCTCCAATTTCTCCCCCTTTGACATCAACGGCGGAAGGTCTTCATCAAGCTTCTGTTCATGAATGTATCATTAGAAACATTGGATTGCATAAGAATATACAGCTCCCTTTTGAAGGTTTCTCTAATGCTCCTCCTTTGTGTCTTGCTTCATCTCCTCTTCTTTCTCTATCCTTGGCTGCTAGATGAAAGTTGGCTATTGATATCTTTGTTAGAGTCTTCATATCTTGAATATTTCAGATTTGCCACAGCTAAATGTGTGTCCTGCTCTTTGCCATTCTCTTGTATGAGAATTAGTTATTTGCTCTCAAATGATAATTCCTTTTTCTTCAAAAATCTTCAGCCTCTTCATGTGCATGGGTAAAGAGTATGCAATCTTTCATTACTTAGAATCTTGTAGATGCATAGACCAATCCATTACTTCCCTTGTATAACTCTCTTGACATCAATGCCATCACTCTCTTATTTCTATAACTCTTTCTTGCTGCAGATTACTTCCTTGATATTGATGATGAAGGAATGCTCATCAGATTGCCATCAATATATCAATGTTTTAATAGGAATACCTTTGGACATCGATACAATCATCACATTGAATTTTTATTTTTTTTACTAACTCCGGCTTGTCAAATGTGGACATACAAGCATACCCTTTAAGAAAAAGATTCTTGGATCATCATTATTTTTCTTTAAGTTTTCTGAAATTTGTCTCATGAGATTTGTAGCAGCCTTATCTTGTTCAAGCTTCTATACCAAGGACTTTCTATCTTTGATAGTATTTGAAAGTCTAAGCTTTCCATAGCGTGTTCTCTAGGCCAATGTAAATACCAAATCATTTTCCTTCCTTGATACGAACAAGTCATTTCCTTTCATCAACATTTCTTCTTTTTATCCATGAGACATCTACTTGTCTTGATCATCTCACTCTTTGCTTCTCTTTACAAACTAGGAGACGTCACTCATGCATGAATTGCATAGTGCATATTCAAGGATTCATCCTTTTCACTCTTTTTATTGTCTTTGTCATGTTTCTTTCTCCATACCAAAGTAGGCCTTCCTTTTTGTTTATTCTTGGTATCTTTTCTCTTGAATTCTTTACGCGATTTCATAAAGCTATATCTACAATGTCGTGCAATGTGCCCATAGTTATTGCACCTATGACATAGACTATTATAATTTACTTTTGAAACATAATTTCTACTTCTTTACCTGAAGGTTCCCGTTTCGTGTTCTGTATTCTTTCGTCTTGTGACCAAAGTATTTGCATGAGTAGCAATATCCATAGAAGTTATGTTGGAATTTAGATGTATGTACTTGCCTTGGAGAGAAGGTTTTTCTGAAATTGTCCTTGCTATCTTCACTTTGATAGGGTTTTTAAAAATTTCAGCATATCTTTCAAGTCCTTCCTCTTTCAATTTCTTAGGTGACTCTTCTTAGAATATTATTATATTACTTTAATGGTCATCTTTTGTATATTATGTAATTTAGGTAGATAAGATCGTTGCTCCATTCTTCTTCAGTTTCTTATTGGAAACTTTCTATTTTGTATATTAGTAAATTCTTTATAATGATTTGTTCAATCATTTGTTAATACAACAACAAACATTTTACCAATTACTTCTTAGTAATATGGTATCAAAACCAGAGTTCTCTGACTTGCCGCGGGTCAGGCGAGTTATGCTAACCCGCGGGCCGAGCCAACCCTCCCGGGTTTTCATGACCCGGCCAGGTCACCCGATGGGTCATGGGTCATGACCCGCGTGAGTCGCCGAGTCAGCGGGTCATGCCATGACCCGTGCAGCGGCAGGCCTGGACTGGGCATTAAAAAAATAAAAAAATCTTTGACTTTTTTTTTCTTTTCTTTGCTTAAGTGTTATGCTATTTTCCCTAAAAGGCATTGTAGCTGCTTTGTAGGAGAAGAAGAGAGGAAAAGAGAAAGAGGAAGAAAAAATAGAGGCCATAGGTTTGCAACTAGCCTTGAAGAAGAGCATCAAGGAGTCCACAAAATCAGATCGGGGAAGCATAGGTTTGCATTGAGAGCATCAAGGAGCTCATAGCAACTGTTCCAAGACTTCTCAACTCATTAGAAAGAGGTAAGTGTTAAATTTCTAGATTTTGTTGATTTTTGCTTGTATGTTTATGGTTTTCCATTGTTAATTTTTTTTTGAAGTTTTTAAATTTTATTGCAACCGCATTCCAAGTTTTGAAAACATTAATTCTTCCCAATACCTCAAAAGTGTCCATGTTGGAAATATGTCGAAGAGTTTCTGGTAGACAAAGAAACCAAACAAAATGCACGTTTTGTAAAAAAAAATTTCATGGTGGCATCAATGGGCTTAAATACCATATTGCCGACATACTTGGCAATGATGTTGACCCATGTACATTGGCAACTCCCGAGACAATTCGTTTTTGTTATGTCCAGTTAGAAAAATATGCTGAAGAAAAGGAAACTAGAAAGAGGCAATGGGAAGAGATAAATGTTACTGGCGCCACACTCGCATCCGCATCTGCATCCACATTTGTAGGTTATGTTGGAGAGGGTTCTTCCATGCCTCCCTTTTGTCCTAGTGCTAGTGCTTCTACTGCTGCTCCTTCTAGTGGCAATATTACCCTTGGCCCTAGAGTCCGAAAATCAAGGTTGGACAATTATTTTGTGCCACGCACTACTCCTGGTGCACAACCCTCACTTGAGAGCATGGGTTGGAACAAGGAGGTCCATGATGCTGCCCAACAACAAATTTGCAAGTTTTGGTACTTTTGCAACATTCCATTTCTTGCAGCCAAGTAATTCTCTTTTACTTGATTTCTTTAAGTTTAAAATTAAATTTGAAATTTTATAGTTTGAAGTTAAACTATACTTTGTCTAATGATTAATTGTAATCTATTTGTGACAGGTCTCCTTATTGACAAGGTATGATAGATTCTGTAACCATTTGTAAAGTCTTGGAGCTAAAAGGGTTGCACCATCATGATAGATGGTTGGACGGATAGGAGGAATAGGACACTCCTAAATTTTTTTGTTTCCAGCGGAGGTGATTGTTCATTGAATTCTACTTTCCTAAATGCATTGAATAATTTAATTTTGATTTTGAATTTTTGATTGATCCATGATAATCGATAATTATTTTTTTTATATTCAAGAACCACCATGTTCTTGAAGTCTATTGATGCTTCCTCACATGTGAAGAATGCCACATACTTATGTGCGGCTATTGAGGAAGTTATACTTGAGGTGGGAGAAGAAAATGTGGTGCAAGTGGTGACTGATAATGCAACAAGTTATGTTGTTGCAAATAAACTTATAATTTTTTAAGTTTTGATGGAGAGGCATCTATGAATTTATTTAAGATTTTCTTAACACTTCTATATTTCTAATTAATTTAAAATTGCTACAGGTAAACTTTTAATGGAGAGGCACCCAAAAAAATTTTGGTCTCCATGTGCAGCCCATTGCCTTGACCTCATGTTAGAGGATATTGGCAAGATTGAATGGATCAAATTATGTGTTGATAAGGCCAAAAATATTTGCAAATTTATCTACAATCATGCATTGGTCCTTAGCATGATGAGGCAATACATGGGGCAAAGGGAGTTGGCTCGTCTTGGTATCACGAGATTTGCCTCCAATTTCCTCACATTGAAATCCTTGTTGACATCACAGTTGGCTTTGAGACGCATGTTTGTTGGTGAGGAGTGGATTGCCTCACCCTATTCTACGACCACTATGGATAGGGAAGTGGCAAATTATATTTTTGATGAGCCAGGTTTTTGGACCCCTTGTAAAGAGATCATGGAGGTAAAAATATTTATGTTTTGTTTGCAATTTTTTTTAATTTAAATTTTTAATGCACACTTGTCACTTAACTATTTTTTTTTTTAACATTATATGCAAGTCATTGAGCCCCTTGTAGTTCTACGAGTTGTTGATGGGGAGAAGCCCTCTATGGGCTACATATATGAGGGCATGGATAGGGTCAAGGAGGCCATTAGATCCAAGTATAAAAGAGTTGAGGATAAGTATGACCCCATTTGGGAGATCATTGATAAGAGATGGCAAAACTAGCTTCATAGGCCCATCCATGCAGCAACTTATTTTCTCAATCCATCATTTCGTTTCCTTGATAACTTCAAGGCAGATGAGGAGGTTTTTAGTGGCCTATATACAGTGATGCAAAAGATGTCTACCTGTACCGCATCTACAGTGCAAGAGATAGATGCATATAATAATCCACAAGGGACGATTTTTGGAAGCAAGATTTGCAAAGAGTCTAGGACAACATTGCAGCCAGGTAGAAATATATGTTAAACTTAAACTTAACTCTTAAGTATATGGCTTATGCATTTTGATTTTATAATCTATCCTTAAAGTTGGAACTTGGAAATGAGACATTTTTTTTTTTTCCTTATTTCAGATAGATGGTGGCAAATGTTTGGGCCTACAACCCCAAACCTTCAAAAACTTGCCATCCGTATTTTGAGTAAGCCATGCAGCACTTCTGGATGTGAGTGCAATTGGTCCATGTTCGAGCACATCCACTTGAAGAGGCGTAATAAACTGTCAGTGGTCAGGTTGAACAATCTTGTCTTCGTTCATTACAACCTCCGTCTTAGGACCAGACAGATTTTGGACACTGACTCCTCTCCGATCACTCTAGCAGAGATCGATCCAGAGTTCAAGTGGCTCACTGAACCGATCCTATCTTCACTAAGGAGGACCATGAGTGGGTTGACCAGGTAGATAGAGAGGCTGAGGCTGTGGCTATGGCAGAGGAGAAGGATAGAGCGCAATCAGCTGCCCGTGGAGCTAATGTTGATTAGAGTGGCATCTCATAGACAAAGACTATGGCTTGTCAGTCATCCAGGACCTACTTCAGACACATTTGTAGGAGGCAGACAGACTACTTTGAGGATGAGGCTGATCTAGAGCCTGAGCCATAGACCTGTTTTTGTTGTTTACAACTTTACACATATGTGTGGGAACATTTGATGTCATGGATTTTATATACATTTGACAACATTTATATTTTATATTTTATAATTCTGCATATCTATGTTTTCTATTTCCTTCAGCTACAATTTACATTTGTACTTATGTGATGGATGTATGTTTATGTATGTGATCAAATTAGATTCTATTTGATGTATGGAATAAAAAAAATCAAATATTGTCAAAAAACAAAAGCAAAACTTGCAAACAATTCAGAAAGAAAAGTTATTATCAGCAAAGAGCCAAGCAGGTTCTTTACATAAAGTAAAGAACTTGTTCAACATCTTGGCCTTAGGACTTTCCTGATTGAAGAAGACTTGGTCTGCATAACTTAGGGACAATAGTTCTACCAACTAATATTGTATACTTGAATCTTTAAAATAGAGTTGGTCAATCCTTGGGATGGGGAATGTGTATTAGTCAAGATTTTGAGAAAACATGATCTCTTTTGTACAATGAGGCCATCAAGATGTTGATATCTGATTAATGGGGCTATGTGATGCATAATGATTCTGATGGTGACATTGACTGCACAGGGATTTGTGCTTATACTTTTAAAACCTTGGCCAAGGTGGTACTATGGTACAAGTAGTATTCGTTAGTCACTAGAACCGGTAGTGCAACGTCTAGCTAAGAAGGTCACCTTGGTAGGTGAAGTTGTCTATAGGTTGGTTGGCTATGACAGTTGTGGGTTCTACACCAAGTCTCAGATGGCAAGAAAGTGGAAGTTGTGTTTGCATGGCGGGCCAATTCCATGAGGAAGTTGTATAGGGACCGTTAGGTCACGATCATAAGATCAATGGCTGGGTGGCAACCCCTTGATGATGCTCTTTCGCCCTATGATGGACGAAAGCTATGGAACCACATCTAGATTAAACCAACAAGTTCAAGTTCTATGTATTTAATTTTGGAAGTTATTTCTGTTATTACATTCCTTGATAATATCATGTTAGTTTCCTTTTCATATGGCAGTTAATGTTTCATTCCTTAATGAATTTCGTATTATTGTTCTAGTAATGGGATAAATTGGTTAAAATTAGTTTCATGTGAAGCTAGTTGGTAACTACTTTTAGATAGTAAATGATATTCCTTATTCGTGTTCATAGGAAATAGATTGTAGTAATTTCAGTTATGATGCTAAGCATATTTTGCTTTCCTCGTAAGAGAATTTTTTATTATCTTATTTTCTTAGGATAGTATTGTTGAGTTGTTAAACTAGAATTCTAACCCCCCCGGTTCTCCAAATCTAACTTTGAGTGGGGTGGCCCAACCAAGTTTGTCAGATAGTTGGAGTCTTGGGCATTCCTTTTGCTGCCAACCCATTACTTAGGGATATGTGGGAGTGGATTTGAGTTAAAATTATGAACAAACTAATCATTTGGAACGAATATCTTTCTCTTGCAGGCAGGTTGCAAATATGTCAAAAAATTCTATCTTCATACAATGTTTACTACTCCTCTGTTTGGCTTTTTAGCAGATATGAAATGAATGATATTCAGAAAAGTATCAAGAAATTTCTTTGGTTGGATGGCAAAGGCAACAAAAAACACCATGTGGTCAAATGGCAATGGTGTACCATGGGCAAAAAGTGGGGTGGGCTTGGTCTGAAGGATCTCAAGACTCAGGGAATGGCCCTTTCTGTTAAGTGAATTGTCAAGGCTATTAGTGGCAATGAACCTTGGAAAGTGCTTATTAGACATAACATCCCGCAGGTTGTTCCCAAAAGAGCTAAAACTTGAAGGACCTCCCTCTCATAGACCTTCTGTTAGGGTCTTTCTGACTCTAAGATCCCCATGGATGCATCTATATTGTGGAATTTGCATTTGAGAGGAAAACCCCTTGCACAGCTTCAAGGCTGCTTGGCCAAGGGGTGGAATAAAAGAGGCATCTGAATCTTTAGGGACATTATGATTAATGACAGTATTGCTCCTTGGAGTGATCTTAGTGAATAGTACAACTTACCACGGTCACAATGGTGCACTTATTCTACCCTGAGAAGCATCTTTGCTGCCCCCAACTCACCTAAGTTTATCTATTCTGAGAATGAGTGGTACAGTAATGTCCACTGGCGGGATGGCACAAAGCTGGTTAACATGTCCTCTAAAAGCATTTATAATTACTTATGTAATAACAATTCTATGTTTGATTGTTTCAATGTTAAGTGGAATGTTAGTTTGTCTAACAATGAGTGGCGGGATATCCTAGATGGGCTGTGGAAGAGCAGCATTGAACCAAAGAAGGTAACTTTCAGATGGCTGTTGCTGTTACAAAGGCTGCCATATAAAGCCTTGTACAGGGAGGATGATCTCTGTACTATCTGGAGAGTTCCTGATACTATCGAAGTTATATTTTTTGATTTCTACTTTTCTAAAGAGATCTGGCACATGTTTTGGTCTGACTTACATAATTGGCATAGTAATGTGAATTGGTTTGATGCACTTATCGGGAAAAAATTTCATATTTCTAGCCATATGAATCAATTCTGCTTTATTCTATCTACTGAAATTTTATGGCACATTTGGAAACTTAGAAACGAGGAAATGTAGCAGGGAAGAATAAGAACACTTACTGAGTTTTATAATAAGAAACTTGTGCTTTTTAACATCTCTGCGCAGGTCATTGTAACACTAAAGCTCTCAAAAAGGAAATTTGAGAAGCTGCTGTCCGATGGACTGGTCACAGTGAACACTTCAGAGATCCTCTATGGGCAGACCTGGGCGAACAACACAAAGGAGAACCAGCCTTTCTTGCAGTTCCTTCTGGAGTCTGTGAATCAATACAACAAGAGCAATGAAGACCCAAAGATCAAGAGCAAGGACAAAGGTGTAATGTTCCCTTCCTAGAATAGAATTTAATAATTAATATTAAATAAATTAATGAACAACTAAAATAATAATATATTAATATCAAATAATCTATAATTAATATAATAATATTAATATATTAATAATTGACAATAATAAATATATTGTTATTTATTAATATAAATAACAATAATATAATATATTGATATAATTATAATAATTAACAATAATATATTATTTATTAATATAATAATTAATAATACAATAACATAATATATTATTAAACATTTCATTATTAATATAATATACTATTAAATTATAACATAATTAACAAAATATAATAATAATAAAAAATACAAATTATATAAATGTACTTATAATAATACATGATTCTATTATAATATAATCTTAGATTCGTAAATATAAATAACATATATATTAAAAAGACCTTATAAACCATGCGACTACAAGTCGCGACCTGGTCTAAAGGTCAGGACCCATCTGTGATATACATATGGGTCGAAGGCATTATGGAGGAGCATCGTGGAATAAGATGGTATGGAAGGAAAGAAATATATCTGGCACCTTTCGATGGAATATGAGATAAAAATATACAATTAGCAAGTCCAAGACAAATGCTTTTCAACAGGACATGCCATTGGGAGGAATTGAAAAGGAGAACACTAGGCAAGATGGAGACATCCATTAAGCATCGATAAAATCAGAGCTGTCGGTCAGCGTGACTAAGGTATTATGGAGAAACAACAGTTTGAAGGGGTAGAAGATGATTGACAAAAAAATCATTGATTAACCACAGTTAGCACCAACTAATGATCACATTCATTTACCGTCAATTATAATCTAGCATATCTAATGGATGACTAGAAGAACATTATCGGCTGGGACAGTGATATTAAACAATAATTATTAATTTTGAAAATCGTAGAAGGAAAGCCAATACAATTAACATAGATGCTAAATCAGTATAATGGTTACGGTTGCAGGAACTTATTGTTGCAAGAATACACATCGGAACTGATTCTTATTGTTGATATTTGTAGCATTGGTCAGATAAATAATATTGACTATATGATTATTATGAGAAATAATTTATTATATATATTCATATATATCAATATATATAATAATTGATATTACTATATACATTGATAATATGTATATATAAAGTTAGATTATAATTATTCTCATAATAACTAAATAGTTAAATTGATAAAATAATAATAATAATAATTATTATGTAAATATTAGATAAATTAATATAAAACTCAAGAGATATTATATATGTATATATATAATCATAATTGTCATTATATTAATTACAAAATAATGAATAGACATGTCCCATGAAGGGACATGTCTCTTCTTGGCTCATTCTCAATATAAATGCAAGAGATCGTTGCATTTGGAAAATACATACAATGAGATAGTGCTATTACATTTGCAATGATCTTAAAACCTTAACATGGTATCAAAGCCAAGTTGCAAATGTAAGAGAGTAGTTTATTGATGGTGAATGTGTGATTGTCTCAGAAAATACAATCTTGGTATGAGGACCATATCTCACAAATGCACTGTTGGATTTTGCTAAATTTCGGATATGTTGGTGATAAACAAATTTACAAAAATCTCATTGGAGCGATTGAAGAGAAAATTTCAGGTTCAAAAGTTATGGCCGACTATGTACGAGTCTATAAAAAAAATCTGTAAAAGAGCGAGGTTCCTTCTTTATAAGCCTAACCACTTGAAGAGAGATCCGATCAAATTGAAGGTTTTAATAGTGTATAGAACCTTTGGATATTGAAGACAAGTCATGTGAATAATTCAAGTAATGTTCGAGAACGACGAAATCATTCTTTGAATTTGCATGATATTTTCTATATGGTCTCACCTTACAGAATGAAATACTTGAAATTTATAAAAGATAAGTATTTCATGTTTTATTAATGCACATAATTTTTGAGTTTGTAATTCATGCTATACTATTGGTTAGTAAAATATTGTATGCTTCTATTATTGGTATTTTCGGTCGAGATAGTTTAGTGAGCTATTTGTAATCTCTCTCTGACATATCCTCAGGACAAAAGTACAAGATAATTGCATTCAAGGGAGAAAGAACTTGATGCTTGCAAACAAATTGATGATTGAGACTAGATGCAAAGGGAGTCTGATATTTCAAAAGAGGTCAATAAGTTGATAAACTTGAGCTTCAGAGGGAGTAGATGGTTCAGTCAACTTGTGATAATCTTGATCATATTGATTGAGAGGGAGTTCACTATTAAAGGTGAAATATTTACGAGGTAAACTTGATATAATTGATTATTATACTAATGAATCCTGAATGTTTTTAATGGGCCTACCCCCTGTAAATCATGAGGAAGTGATGACTTTCAAATGATTATCACTTGTATTTGTTAAAGTTATTGGAAGGTGATGATCTTGCAATAACTTTGTATTGTGATAGATATTTTTGTGATCTTAATTGTGGATAGAATCGCCGATGGAGGCAATCCACACCAAAGCTCGTGAGTTTGTGAATAGCATCGCTGATGGAGGCAATTCACACTAGAGCTTGTGGATAGAATTGCCGATGGAAGCAATCCACACCAAAGCTCGTGAGTTTGTGAATAGAATCGTCGATGGAGGCAATTCACATGAGAGCTTGTGGATAGAATCGCCGATGGAGGCAATCCACACCAAAGCTCATGAGTTTGTGAATAGAATCGCGGATGGAGGCAATTCACACGAGAGCTTGTGGATAGAATCGCCGATGGAGGCAATCCACACAAGAGCTTGTGGATCGAATCGCCGATGGAGGCAATCTACCTGAGACTTGTGGATAGAATCGTTGATGGAGGCAATCCACCTGAGAACTTGTGGATAGAATCGCCGATGGAGGCAATCCACATATTGAGACTATGTTTCTATTGACTTCATCTTGAGGATGATGCCTTTATTGCTCACATCATATGATTGATGTTGCCAAGTGTCATAAGTTTTGACATTGGATTGATTTATCCTCCCTAGCTAAGAGGGAATGTTGATATTTGTAGCATCGGTCAGATAAATAATATTGACTATGATTATTATGAGAAATAATTTATTATATATATTCATATATATCAATATATATAATAATTGATATTACTATATACATTGATATATATGTATATATAAAGTTAGATTATAATTATTCTCATAATAACTAAATAGTTAAATTGATAAAATAATAATAATAATAATAATTATTATGTAAATATTAGATAAATTAATATAATACTCAAGAGATATTATATATATATATATATAATCATAATTGTCATTATATTAATTACAAAATAATGAATAGATATGTCTCTTCTTGGCTCATTCTCAATATAAATGCAAGAGATCAATATAAATGATCTTAAAACCTTAACACTTATTTATCCTATTTGAGATCTCTCCTCGGAGCATTTTGTCTGACAACCTCAAAGAAGGTTGCAAACCATTAGTTATCATTACAAGACAACACCACCGTTACCTGAACAAATATTCCTATCCAATGCAACAACATCATCATTCTAAGTAATATCAACATACTTGTGGTGTATATTTAAGGGCTACCTCTGGCAGAGACATATAATTGCAAGAAGTGACTGTAAGACAAAAGCATTCTGTATATTAATCTGATACAGCAGAGATTCTAGTGTCCACTACGCTAAGTATAGATCTATGTAGAAAAAGATACATTTAATTATCTAAGAGAGTGGCATCAACATTAGCCATTTAACTTATCATTGACATTACATTATCAATCATACCAGTTATAATGGTATCAGAACAATAAATATAAAGAGATCAATTTAAATGTCCTTTAATCCCAAGATCTCCAATTGGGGACATTATAGACAAAGGTAGTAGCAGCGGACGCAAGAACAAGTGAAATGGCAAGTCCTTGGATGACTGGTGATTCTAAATGGATAATAGCAAGGATGGCATACTCGCCGAGTTGGAAAAACTCGCCGAGTTTTCCAGCTCGGCGATTAACTCGGCCAAGAACTCGTCAATGAAAACTCGCCGATTTTTTGGTGAGTTTTTAAAAAAAAGTCGCCTGCGTTTGCATAAGACAGCCGCACGACAAAAAAAATGCATTTTCCACTTCAGGGGCGGGAGGATTTATGCAAATATAACATTTAAGTGTAAGAAAATTTCTTATACTTTAAGTTATATTTGTATAAATTATAAAATATAATACTTCCGGGATGTTTGGGATAGGTTCCAGCTTCATAGGAGTTAAGATGCAGATTCTAGATTTTGGGGGTTTTTGAAAAATTCCAGAGTTAGCCAAATTTCAGGATTCAGCAAGCCTTCAGCAGGGTTACCTCCCACAATCCATCATGGCTTTCTAAGGTCAAACTGAAGCTGGCAAAAGGATTCCCAAAGGGTTTTAACTCGTTTTATCACAAATCACTTGTTTTCGACCCCATCTCTACGACAGACTTAGCTTAGCTCTCGCCCAAATCCCAGACAGACATGACTTCCCAACTGGCCAAAATCACTCAAACCTCATTTGTCGGACCTAGGGACTTGAAAACAGCCACCAACAAAGACTACCTAAGACCTAGTTATGAAGACTTTGACATTTGGCATTGATCAATGATCAAGCATCATAGATTCATACTAGTTTGGTAGAAACTGTTTACTATTTTGCTTCCAATCATCAGCATTCCACATGAGAATGCGATTTTGTACCCACTTTGCATTTATATATATCTAAACTTAGCTTGTTTCTTTTGTTTTCTCGTTAATTAACTCATTGGATGCATCTTCTCATAGAATTTTGCAAAAAAAAAAGCATTTTTAATTAAATTTAATGCTATTTTTAAGTTCCCGAGTTTTTTGTCGAGTTTTTCCAAAAACTGGCTGAGTTTTCCCGAGTAATCTTTTTCAGGGCTTGGCGAGTTTTGGCCGAGTGAGAGTATTCCATCCTTGGATAATAGTAATGGAAATTACCAAGGTTGCATGGGGACGGGGGTTCTTGGGTACTTAGGGTACAAGTATGGGTATGGGTACGACTATTTTTCAAAATAGGGGACGGGGGTACTTGGGTATGTCATTTTTTTTTTAATATAATTTTAATATTTAATAGAAAATCTGAAAATATGAGTCATGACAATGAGTTTTCAAAACAAGAACAGTGATAAAGTTTGCAGATGTAATGTATTGTTTTCAGTTTCAGATTTGCATTATGTTTGTAATAATAATAATATGTGCTAAATGTTTGGAGGCATAACAGAGAAGGCAAACTTTAACATGAACAAGATCATCATAAATCATATAACAATGACATAGTGCAAATGATAAACTTCTGACTTGAACAGTGATAAAGTCTACTGTTAATTAGTATCGTATCAAAGTTTCAAACTGATTACGTATTGAATTAAGCTTGATAAACAACAAGCTGATACGCAAACAAATATCAGAAATCTTAATCAAGGTCCCTTAGCTATGATGCTCTCCACTGAGTACCCAGTACTTCGGTACATCTACCAATACCCGGTACGCGTCCCAGGGGTATGGGTACGAGTACCCATGCAACATAGGAAATTACTCTATTGACATAGGAAATTGCTCTACTGTTTTTTGTATATCATGTGATGATAGAAACTGTGTAAGTACACTTGTAGTATGGCCTAATCAGACCTTAAACTGAAACTTTGTTAATCTCATTTACCTTCGATATTTAATACAAAAAATAATTTAATTTAGAACTAAATATTTTATAATTATGAATCAATGTTTGTAAAATTTTTTAATTTTAAAACATTTTTTATTTTTATTGTTCTTGATCTTTTATTCTTTTTATTTTATCCCTTTACTTGATTTATTGGTATTTTTAAGTTCTTTTTATTTTTGTGTTTTAAATTATTTATCAATTTCAATTGCATCTTTATTTTTATCAATTTCAATTTCATCTTTATTTTTATCTTATTTCATTTTCATTTTTTGTTACTCCTTTTATGCTTCCTTGTCTTTATGTTTCTTTATTCTTTATTTTGTTTCTTTGTTTTTGTATTTTCGCCTGTTTTTCTTTTTCTTGTTATATTTTATTTTGTTATTGTGCATTATTTTATTAATCCTATTTTTGGTTGGTGGAGTTGTTCGTTTTCATGGTTTTACTGTTCTTGGTTCTTGTTTTCACTTCTAACTGATCTCTCTCCTTTCTTGTTCTTTTAATCTTAGGATATCTCTCTCAAATTTTTACTCCTTTTTCTCTGGTTTTTTCTCTCTCTAATATTCTGCCAACATTTATATAAGCCATTCTGCATTCTATTTTCATAATTCTTTCTGATAATGAATCACGAGTGATTCGAAATGTCATAATTCTTTCTGATAATGAATCACAACGAGTGATTCGAAATGTCGATAAAAAATTATCACACAGTTTTATCCAGAATTTGTTATTTAGTTTTTTTAATGCAAGTTCGTTTGTGGATTCGATTGTGTGTTTTTTAGCATCTGGTACAAACATTTCGGATCACATTCCATGATCCATCATTAGGATGAGAGAGTGGAGGATTTTGCTATATCCTCCACCCTCTCATCCTAATGATGGATCACAGAGTGTGATCCGAAACATTTGTACCAGATGCTAAAAAACATATTGCAAAATCCTCCACTCTCTCATCCTGATGATGGATCATGGAGTGTAATCCAAAACGTTATTGCAAAATCCTCCACTCTCTCATCTTGATGATGGATCATAGAGTGTGATCCGAAACGTTTGTACTAGATGCTAAAAACCATATTGCAAAATCCTCCACTTTCTCATCCTGATGATGGATCATGGAGTGTAATCCGAAACGTTTGTACTAGATGCTGAAAAACACAATTGAATCCACAAACGAACTTGCATTACAAATGGATTGTGGAAATCTGATAATGTTAATAATTGTTTTTTATTTGTTTAATATTATTTTGTCTCTAGAACTATGGTACTTGCTTTTTTGTGTTAATCATTCTTTTACAATAATTAGTTATTCTTCTGCACTGCGTAACAGCAGGCAGATGCATCCACTGTCTGGAAAGAATTTAGAACCCCATAAGGGAATCTTTTGTCCGTATAACATGCTTCCTATTTGTGGATGATTTCAATTGCCTTGAGCTCTACTATTATCAAAATTCTGACTATTTTGATCTCTGTTAAGTTTATAATGTCTGCACATGCAGTCAGAGAATTGATTTTTCTTACCCAATTCTCATTGAATTTTGGTCTCTGCTATTCTCTTGTTCAAGTGTCATTATTAATGATTTAGTTAGAAGCAGCAGATTTTGGCCAAACTTAATGCACAACATGCTTTTTAAAATGTCATTGACATTTTAGATTTACATTTTAATATTTTCATTTTGGGCAGATAACATTTTCAAGTAGGATAGATGCCAATTCATAGCATATGGATGTCTGTGCCCGGGTGGCAGGGATAACTGTGGCACTTGGCTTTCCTGATTTTTTTATGAGACCTCTCGTGTGTTCTGTATAAATATATATTTTGAATTTTGTGCCTCGTTTGGTTTTGAAGTTGTGGCAAATATTAGGTGTGAAATAGGCCCAGCTAATTGGATTTTAGCTTTAATTATTTCATGTCAAAGTTATTCATGACAGTGCTGACTCGCTGAGTACAAGAAGTTGAGACAATCACGGGCCAAAATATGTTCCTTTAATATTCCCAGCCGTAGCTGGTTACTTCTGACTAAAGATGAAAAGTTAAAACATGGTAAGAGGCATAAGTATCGAGTTGACCTTTAATGAGAATGGACCAGATCTGCTCAGAGGTATGCAATTCAAATGTTAGATTATGCAGAAAGCTGGGTGCTATTCACAAAAGAAAATGCTCTTTTAGCTGCTCCTACATATGAAGGCTCTTTCTTGTTCCTTTTTCATTTTATTCTCTTCTTTTGGTTTACTTATCAGTATAGAAGAACTCTATTGCTTTGTTGGTCTGTAATCTACAAAATTAAAGAAACTGGACCACAATATGTACTATGATATTACAATTGTTAACTACTTTTATCATGAATGATGATATGGCCTCTCTATGAAGAGATTTTATATATGTATGGTGCCTATTATTATAAAAAATAACATTATGTGAGGAATTCAGGAAGGGGAGAAGGCACAAGAAGAGCTAAAAAGGAATATTGTTGAGTATAGAGCCTTTTTGGAGTCTTGTGATTTCATAGAGGTGCACACCTTAAACTTTGTCTTCAAATGTTTTATAGTTCTGCTAAATTAGAAGATTTATTAGAATGATTGATGGTTTAATGTCTGATATTTAGGCAAATACTCAATGGAGGAAAGTTCAAGATAGGCTGGAGGATGATGAAAGATGCTCAAAACTGGACAAAACAGACCGGTTGAAGATTTTCCAGGTGACATTGAATTCCATGTTCTTCATTTTTCTAGCCATTTTGTTTTGTTCTTTTTGCCATTAATATGGGTTTTTGATATGGCAGGAGTATTTACATGATTTGGAGAAGGAAGAAGAACAAAAGATTCAAAAGGTGTCTAGAATGAGAGTAGTTGTGCTTCCATAGTTTTAACTTTCTTATTTTAGCACGTTGTATGACTTGAATATTTTTAAATGTAGGAACAATTGCGACAAAAGGAACGTAAAAATCGAGATGAATTTCGAAGATTAATGGCGGATCATCAAGCCATTGGCCTGCTTACAACAAAGACACATTGGCTTGATTACTATGCCAAGGTATTAAATGTTTGGATTTTGTTTTGAATACTTGAATAAAAATTTAATGTTTAGTTTTACCATTACCTCTAGTGGAGTTCTATTCATGTTCATTTTGAGATTATGTGCTTCTATGTAAGATCATTGATCTGTTTTGTTGTAGGTCAAGGACCATCCATCTTATCTAGCCGTGGCTTCAAACACATCTGGTCCACCACCCAAGGATTTGTTTGAAGATGTTGCAGAAGAAATGGAAAAGAAGGTATTGAAAGTTAGAAAGTGTTCAATGATTTTATTTCAGACGTTAATTGCACTTCTACTCCTGGGTTTGTAATCATTGTTACTCACGGTGAGTTGGGTCCCATCAAGTAGTTTTTGATGGATACGGAGGCAGGTGCGCAGAGGATAGTGGGCTCGATACAGGAACTGGCCCACGGGAGGGTGGATCAGGCAGTGGAGCGCTTGCTTGCATTTGCCACAGAGGGTTGTGTTGAGGAGTTTGTGCGATGTTTCGACTTCCAAGGATGGCCTACTATAGAGACGCCTTCCATGTTGGAGGATTGGAAGCTTCAGGAGCCAGTAGGGGAGAGTAGGACCCATACCTTGCTCAGGAGGGTTGAGCGGGCATTTCGAGATGGGTATTACGAGCTTAGGAGGGCTCAACATTCAGCGGCAAGGGCTGAGGCCGAGCGGGTGGCAGCTATTGCAGCTCGAGAGAAGTTAGCCACTCGGCTCCGGATGGTAGAGGAATGGCTAGTTCAGCAGAGGGCTCAGATGGTAGCCTTAGAAGAGCAGTTGAACCATGAGAAGGCTGAGCGGGCAGCAGTGGAGACTCGCCTTATTACAGCAGTGGAGAGGACTGATAAGAAGCACAAGGAGGTTATGGAGGCAGTGTTTATGGTGAAGTATGCCCGAGAGAGACAGTTGTTAGCTGAGAGGGATCTGCAGCGACGGACTCAGTAGGTCCAGCAGTTGCGGGAGCAGCTGGCAGCATGTACACCACCTACGCCTTCCTCATCAGGGACGCTTTCCAGGCCCCCAGCTCCTTGATTTCTTTTGTGTATAGTTGTATTCCCCATTTGTTGTGTGTCGTCCAGAGATGACTTTCTTTTTTGGGGGGGATGATGTTGTTAGGATAATTAGTAGTTGTTAGTTGTTGTCGAGGGGTTGGTGGTTGGCTAACGGTTGTCAAAGGTTGGCACTCGCAGCTGATTGACACCCTTATATATAGCATTGTACTTACCTTTGAGGGGGGATGTTAGGATGGTAATATTGTTGTGGCTGTTCTGGAGATACATTATAATCCTATGATCAATGAATAAATCGGTGGGTTCTCTATACATTGTGCATATGTGTGTTATATTTTACTTGCATTCTGTTATGTTCTGAATACTCACCCTACGGGGCAAACATGATGTATGTTTCATGCCTTTGATGAAATCTTACTTTTAATCTGATGTGTGTTTGGCAGTACTAGGAGGACAAAGCAAACAAAAAAGACGCTTTGAAGGTAGGAAAAGTGTGTCTTCTGTTCTTTGAGATTTTCCATGGAATGTAAAATATATTGTAATCCCTTTGATGTGATGATTGCAGTTCACAGTAACATCGACATGGACTCTTGACAAGTTCAAAGCCTTCATTGGTGGAGTATATGATTTGGCTGCTGTATCTCAAAAAAATCTTAAGGTTTGTTCTAGTTCCATATCTAGATTTTTGGTCTTAGCTGCAAATATCTTTACAAGAAAAGTATTTGGGATTTTAATTTGAACAATGTCACATTGGTGTTATGCAGTGTCACATATTTTTTTGCTCATATCAAATTCTAATTACACAAAAATGGATCTTATCCTTTTGTGTCATATGACTGGATTTTACTTGTGTTAGATCATTGCACCAGCTGTATTGTATTTTGATTGATTCGTGCTGGCAAGTAGTTACTGAAAGTGAATTTTTGTTAGGTTAAACTCAAAGAAATCCAATTATTGAAAGTAATGCAAGTTGTTTTGGGACATGATTTTTTTGGGTCTTATTGGCATCTTGTGTTTGAAGAAGTGCTTGAACAAGCAAAGGAAGAGGAAGAGAAAGAAGTAAAAAAAGGCAAATGTTGGCAGATGATTTCATGAATTTGCTTTATTTTGTGAAGGTTTGAATTCTTCCATTTGGAAAAAAATCATTCTAATGAAGTCTCCTTTTACTTTACTTTTCTTACATCTGGAGTACATTTTCATACTGTGTCATACCTTAAAATCCTTATGATGACTGAATTTCTATCTACTTGTGGATGGATTAATTATATTGTTTTTTCATTCATGAATTTTCTTTATTCTGTGAAGTTTTAAATTCTTTATTTTGGAAAAAAATCCTTCTATTGCATTTTGTTTTTACTTTACTTTTCTTACATCCGGAGTACATTTTCATATTGTGTCATGGATTTAAAAAACCTTATTATTAGTGTATTTGTATGTACTTATTGATGGATTAATTGTATTATTTTTTGTATCAGGAAATCGTTGCTTCCTCAAAATGGGAGGATTGTTGTGAAGAGCCCAACTGGCTCTCAATAACTAACTGACTTTTGTCTCAAATTTATTTGCAAATTCAATTGAATTTCAAAATATTTATATCTTTTTTTGTAATTTTCCCAACTTGAAAGTATTCATGTCATACATCAGCAAATAATTATTCCAATTGCTAAATAACAATTCATTCATAAGTTGAATCAATACAAACATTAATTTAAAGCAGCACCTTAATTAACAGCTCCAATTTAGAAGATGACACCTCTTTGACTGAAAATGTAACACCCTGGATGTTGACACAGCAGCTTGAGATAGTCACGCAACATCCAAGTGGTTGTTTCCAGCTTCTAATTCCCTCACGCAGCCTTATACAGATTCTTAGTATTTAATGCAGCCCTTGTAAATTGAAAGATGACCTCAAAGTCACATCTATGATGCCTCCAGAATTGATGACACAACAGCCTAGTAATCATGCTAAGGCTTGGTGGTAGCTGGCCAAGCTCCCAAGTTGTGATGTGAGCTATGAAAAGGGTGGCACAAGCCTCCAAGTTGTAAAACGCAGCTCCCTTGTGAGATTTTGTGGCCTCCCAAGAAAAAACACAGCATTCACAAAACAAATCAATGTCTTTGCAAACAGTTCGCAGCTTCCAAATAACAACTCCACCACTCAAGGAGATAATTCAGCCTCCTTAAGAATTTGATTATTGAAGAATTTCGAATTCAGCCAGTATTAAACTCTCAACTCTGCTATAATTTCAATCTACTCACATTTGACATACCTCAGCACCAAACTTGTGTTCTCAGAATCAAAATTGTATTATCAGAATCCAGAAGCAAAATTCATCACCAATTAATGGTGACTCAAATTGTAGAAGAGAGGAATCAATCCTCAAACCCTCACCATCTTCTCCACAACCAAAACTTCATTAAAAATTGCATAAGTCATGAATAAGGTTCGAATTCTCATAAGGCTGTATATATAATATTTTCCGTAGCTTCTCAAAGACACTTTTCACTTAAAAGCCACGTGCTTTATGGTTGCACATTTGAAATATAATAAATTATTATATTTCCCTTCACTTTAATGTTGAAAATGACCCTTACATTAAAATAATGTCATTCTGACACATAGGGTCCTTGTTTTATGAGCTCATAATTTAAAACTTTTCAATCTAGTTTCAACAAGCTATAACACGTAGATGCCCACAGTACATTCCCAATAAAAATGAAAACCTTAGCCGATTTAATTAAATAATAATCATAATTCATCCATCTTGTGAAAACAATTGAGGAAATATTAGAATCAAAATTTGACAGCACAAGAGTGATCTTGATGATGAAAGATGATGAATGAACTTGACGGGTTGACTTACTAAAAATAGATGCTCCCTCCAATAATCTTGGAGTCCAAATCGGAAGTCGGAAATAAAAATTGAAAGCATCATCTAACTCCTCTAAATCATCTGAGCTCAGTAAAACCATATGATGACTTACTATAAATAGTAAGTCTTTCAAAACGAGGCCAAAACCCACAACAGGGTCCTCTAATCACCAAGATTAGCCTACAAGGACCCAATGATATGCTAAATCCACTAACTCCAATGCTTGCTCAAAATGGGGACATTATAGTCCTCTTTTCTTGAAATTGCTTGTCCCCAAGCAATCTCAGAAAACAAAACACAAAAGTCCACCTGTATACCAAGGATAGAATGGAGTAATGTCTTTATCATTACTACACTCAAGCAAAAATAATTCCAACATCAACAATACCGACTGCAACGTTTGAGAAACTAATCTCAACACTCAAATTGATGATGCTGAGACATGAACATCACATGGGAGTAACTCAACCGTGAGTAACTTACACAGAAGCAACTTAACTGGCAAATTGGACTTGCCTCCAGTCTGTGTGCCAACTAAACTATCATACCAGTCATCAAACAGATGCACTGATGAACTCTGCAACTGGTAGATATTCTGAATATGAGGATCAAAAGTGAAACTAAAAGCATTTTTTACTGTGTACACCTTTGTAAACTGCTCAATAAAAACTATCTGACATCCTATAAAATATGTCTGATAACTTGGTGTCTTGAAAGAATTCGTATCATCATCATCATCATCCTCACTCATCACCTGAAAGGGACCATTGTTGAACTCAAACAATGGATTGTCATAAGACATAGTGACATCCACATCAAATAAAGAATTGTTCACAAAGTGAGCCTCGCCACTGTGCTGATCTATACTATAACATGACATTGTCTCCACATCACTCACCTCATATTCAACAACATGTGCACTATCATTAGTGCACACATCAACAACTGGGGTACTGCTACTAAGCACCTCAACAAATGACTCATCTGAATCAGTAAAAGCTGTTACTTCATCAGTCTCCTCGCATGCACCCACTACCAAAGCAACTGTAAGTCCCTACAAGTCGTAATCCTAGGACCTATCATCAACTAACGAGTCCTCTGAACTATTTTCTAAAGTCTGATATGACAAATCCGGCTCACTACAACATGAGTCATCCTCATAGATAACATCAGTACTGTCCACATCACCATTGCCAATCTCATCAACTTGTAAAACCTCTGATATCTCATGCTGCTGCCAACGTGACTCATTGCTGTCATAGAAATCAGAATTAGAAGAACTCACATTTTCCATGCAATCATGAAAACTAACACTCTCATTATGTGAGTCAAAACCCATAGTGATACCCACAACGTCCTCTACACTTGTCCTGTCACCAACGACATTAATAGACTCAAACATAGGACTTCTGTCATCAAAATCAGAACTTGTATCATTAGTAATTTCATTGCTACCAGTTGATGTAGGACTGCAATCAATGATGGCTATCATCTCATCAACATTCTCATGATCACGAGTTCTTGCCACATGGAAATGATGAGATTGAATGTAGTTGTCCTCGAACAAGTCTGTCATAACCACATGCTCTTGGGAAGAGCCTCCATTATCACGCGTATAGGGACTAGTAACTGCCTCATTGAGCAAAGGCTCCACTAGCTGATGGTTGCTGGCTGCAGAAGCTCCACCTGTAAAATCCTCTTGGATCTCTTCTTGTTTTCTCTGTGAGGAAGACCTTTTAAAAATGGAAACCATAAACCTTGCCACATTGTCTATGGTTGACGGATTTAAAAGCAAAACACTTATCATTTCCCGATTTTGTCTAAGCTTTTCCATACTTTCCATCATGACATTTGTTTGCTTCCTGAGATTAACCATGCTATTCAACTGCTTTCCCTATTTACTACCCTTTGGTGGGGGTGAAGCTCTACCCCTGCGAACATAATGCATACCAGACACAAACCTGTTGATGAAGGGTGCTCCCCTTAATACCACAAACACTTAACAGAAATAGAGAAACAACAACAATAATATGCAAGAACAGAAAATTGGCTTCTTATTATCTCCACAAATGTGGAATTACAAACTTTTAGAATTACAATATGCAAAGCCACATTGGCATTCCCTTACAATATTCTGTAGGACAAAGCCTCAAACTATTACTCAGATCTACTACCCAGAACTATTTTGAACTGCCTAAGACAATAATACAGCCTTCTTTATATAGGCAAGTTTCCACCGCCTGGGAAGGTTCCAGAATTTTAGCCAATAAGGCCAACCAAACTTAAAATTATTTTATTTTACATTTTATTACATCATAGTCGGCTCAAGATAACCTTTGAAACCCGAACAAAAATTTTGAAGAAAATTATTTTTCACCATTTCAGGTGGCCCAACTTCCGAAGACCATACGTCATCACCAGTTGACCCGATCGGCTATTATAACCTCATTTCGGAAATGCCACGAAGCGCTCTACAGGCTTGACCCGCGCAAGCGCCCGTCAC
Source organism: Chamaecyparis obtusa (assembly GCA_027943335.1). NCBI lineage: Eukaryota > Viridiplantae > Streptophyta > Pinopsida > Cupressales > Cupressaceae > Chamaecyparis > Chamaecyparis obtusa. Next base: position 595,799 of record BSBK01003361.1, on the reverse strand, counting down.
CCAAATTTTCAACCTCATCTAGGGCCTCTAAAGCCTTCAAAACTGAGTTCAAAGCTTTTGTACCCTGCTGCTAATACCAAAAATTTTCAATATCTTCCAATATACACTTGATCTGGCAATGAAACTTTACTGGCAGACTTATATGACCAAAATGAACCTCCAAGAAAGAAATCAGATCATTCTGAGCACATACGAAAATTACCAAAAATAGTAACTTTCCATAAATAGCAGCTCTGCACAAAATAGCCCTTATTGAATATAAAAACAGAAATATTTTTTTTGGGTGATGCAAGATTGCTCTTACACTCAGGATGCTCCTGCATCAGACACCCAGGATAATTTGAGAAGTGACCCTGTCACGACTCAGGTGTGCAGAGGAAAACCAAGACGGTAAACCTCCTCCTTTGTTAGCCATGATGAATCTTCTACAGATCGTCCTTTCCATTTGACCAAATACTCTTCATATGTCCTATTCCTTGTGCTTCTACCAACATGACTGTCCAGTATGTCTTCAATCTCCTTGATATCTGAACTGGTTGCTGGAATACTCCACTGTACTGCTGCAACCTCATCTTCAACACCTCCTTCATGATACTCTGTCAAATCTGAAATGTTAAACACTGGTGAAATATTCAGCTCACTAGGCAATTCTACCTCATATGCATTTCCTGAATCATGCTTCTTCAATATCTTACTTGGTCCAAACTTCTCCATTTTTAGCTTGTTATATGTACCAACCGAAAACCGCTCCTTCCGCAAATGAACCATGACTTCATCACCAACCTGAAATTCTTTATATCTCATTTTCTCACCTGCCTTAGCCTTATACTGTGCGTTCATCTTGGTAATATGCTTCCTCACCTCCCCATGGATGTTCTTCAAATGTTCTGCAAAATCTTCAGCTTCAGCACTACTTATTTCTCCTTTATCTATCTTCCGCAATTCAGATGCATTTCTTGGACTACTTCCATATACAATCTGGAATGGTGATTTACCAGTGCTCCTATTGATAGAATTATTGTATGCAAATTCCGCTTGTGGTAAAATCAAATCCCATCCTGTTGACTTATCTCCAACCAAACATCTCAGCAGATTTCCCAAACTTCTATTCACCACCTCTGTCTGTCCATCAGTCTGTGGATGATGTGATGAACTGAACTTCAAATCTGTCTTCAACTTCTTCCACAATGTCTGCCAGAAATATCCAACAAACTTAGTGTCCCGATCTGAAACTATGGTCTTTGGCAAACCATGAAGTCTCACTACTTCTCTGAAAAACAATTTTGCTACATGAACATCATCATTAGTCTTCTTGCAGGGAATGAAATGTGTCATCTTCGAAAATCTGTCAACTACTATAAAAATTGAATCATGTCCCCGCTGTGTCCTCGGTAAACCAAGAACAAAGTCCATACTGATATCCTCCCAAGGCTTCTCTGGTACAGGTAATGGCTGATACATCCCTGTATTTTGCTTCACTCCTTTCGCCATCTGACATACTCTGCAACTCTGTACAAACTTCTTCACATCTTGCTGCAATTGTGGCCAATAATAATTCTCACTAACCAAATCAAGGGTTTTATCACGACCAAAATGTCTAGCCAATCCTTCGCTATGCTTCTCCTTGATGAGATTCTTCCTCATAGAACTTCGTGGAAAGCACAACTGACTCCCTCTGAATAACATATCATCCTGGATGATGAAATCCAACCATTTTGTCCTGTCTAGAGTAACAGGTTCTGTACAAGCTTTCCAAGCTTCACCAAAATCAGGATCCTCTGGATACAAATTCTTGAGTTCCTTGAACCCAACCACTTCAATCTGCATTTATGTCAGCAATAGTTGCCTTCTGCTAAGAGCATCTGCAACTCTATTAGACTTTCCACTCCTGTGTTTCAAAACAAATGTATAACTCTGCAAAAACTCAACCCATTTCAAATGCCTCTGATTCAACTTTCCTTGACTATTCAAATATTGCAAAGCTTGATGATCAGTATACAAAATAAACTCCTTAGAAAGTAGATAATGTCTCCACTTTTTTAATGCCTGAACTATAGCATAAAATTTCTGATCATAAACAGAATATTTCCTCTTGGCATCATTTAACTTCTCACTGAAATAAGCAACAGGTTTACCTTCTTGGCTCATAACAGCTCCTATTGCAGTACCACTAGCATCACAATCTACTTGAAACACCTTATTAAAATCTGGAAGTGCTAAAACAGGTTGTTCTGTAACTTTTTGTTTCAACAATTGAAAACTCTTTTCTACCCCATTAGTCCACTTAAACTCTTTTCTATCCCCTCATTGTTTCAGTCAAGGGTTCACAAATACTGCTAAAATTTCTGATAAACTTTCTGTAAAAGCTAGCTAAACCATGAAAAGATCTTACCTCAGTAGCACTCCTTGGAGTAGGCCATTCAAGGATAGCCTGTACCTTCTCTGGGTGTATTTTTAGACCTTCTGCTGAAATTACAAATCCCAAATACACCAACTCTTTCTTCACAAAACTGCACTTCTTCAAATTAATCAACAATTTTTCTTCTCTCAACTTCTCAAATATCATACGAATATGCATCATATGCTCATCCAATGTCTTACTAAAGATCAAAATATCATCTAGGTAAACAATGACAAACTTACCCAGAAATTCTTTCAGAACCTCGTTCATGAGCCGCATGAAAGTGCTCGGTGCATTGGTTAGCCCAAAAGGCATGACTAACCACTCATATAGTCTTTCCTTTGTCTTGAAGGCAGTCTTCCATTCATCTCCTTTTCTGATCCGAATCTGATGATATCCACTCTTCAGATCTATCTTTGAGAAATACACAGCTCCACTCAAACAGTCCATAATATCATCCATTCGTGGCAATGGAAACCTGTACTTGATTGTGATCTTGTTTATTGCCCTAGAATCTGTACACATCTTCCATTCTCCATTTTTCTTTGGTGCTAATACCGCTGGTACAGCACAAGGACTCAGACTCTCACGAATCAATCCTTTCTGTAACAGTTCATGTACTTGTCTGTTCAACTCCTCACTTTCTGCAGGTGTCATTCTGTGTGTTGCCTTATTCGGCAAACTCGCTCCTGGGATCAAGTCCATCTGATGACTGATCTTCCTGACTGGTGGTAATCCATCAGGCACGTTATCAGATACAATATCTTGAAACTCATTCAACAAATCTGCAACTTCTACAGGAACATCTTCTACTTCCTCTTTACCAGCTTTTGGAATTAAAGCAAAACATACATGCTCATGCCTCATACCATCTAGAAAATTTCTTCCATCAACAAAAGTTATCCTTGCATTACCACATACCTTTTCTTTAGTCTCATTCAATGGTTTTAGCTTATGTCACACTCCATCCTTTGTTAGGGAATAGGTATTCGCATGACCATCATGTACAACACATTTGTCAAACTGCCATGGTCTACCCAACAACATATGACATGCATCCATAGATATGATATCACACAATACCTCATCTTGGTATCCGCCAATCTTGAACTTCACCAGGCATTGTTCATTGACCATGACCTTGTGGTCATCCTGTACCCAGGCAATCCGATATGGATGTGGGTGTTTCTGTCTCTTGAGCTTCAACTTTGTCACCATCTCTTCTAACACCAAATTGTCAGTGCTTCCACTATCAATAATCACATCACAACATTTACCTTCACACTTGCACCTGGTGCGAAACAGACTCCTTCTTTGCTCAGGTTCATTCTCACTACTCAACAGGACTCTTCTGTTAATCAACGTTTCTCCTCTTTCAGCATCTTCAGAATTTGATGATCTGGCATCTTCATCTACATGTGCAACTCTGGCCTGGCCGTCATTTCTCCTATCTGTTCTGCCTTGGCACTGAGGACATTCAAATGCCCTATGACCTTCTTCTCCACAGTGAAAACATGTTCCACGGAAGCCACCTCTTCTAGATCCTTGTCCTCTTCCTCTTCCTCTCTGATCTCGATTATTCTGATCCTGAAAGTGATTGGAATTATTTCCTCGCTGATTCTGACTGCTACTGGCCTCATCCTTTTTCGGATCTTCATTTCGACCACCATATGACCGTCCACCGCGACCTCTTCCGTTTTGTCTGCTCTCAAACTTCTTGTTCAGCTTTTCCTCTACTTTTAGGGCAAACTGGTATGCCTCTTCAATAGTGTTCATTCGAACCAGATTCAGCTCCTCCTGAATGCTTGGCCTTAACCCATTAAGGTATCGGGCAACTTTCTTCTTATCACCTTCTGCATGGCCTGTTCTGATGAGAAGTCGATAGAACTCCTCTGTATACTCCTGAACAGATCTTCCTGCTTGCTTCAAACTCTGCATTTTCTTCAGTAGGTCAAGCTCATAATCAACAGGAATGAACTGTCGCTTCAATTTATCCACCATCCGATCCCATCTCGTGATTTTCTCCTTTCCCCTTCTATTTCGCTCCAACTGAATCTCTTGCCACCATATCTTCGCATGTCCTTTCAGTCTGGCCTTCACAAATTTGACCCTATCAGGATCCTCAACATCTTCATACTCAAAATATTCCTCACATTCATTGATCCAGTCGATCAATTCTTCTGGGTTAAGATTTCCAGAAAATGTAGGAACCTCAATCTTAGGTCTTTTCCCAATCTTAGAAATGGTCCGAAAAAGTCTTTCTTCCTCCTGGTTCACAATTTCGACTTCTCCCTCTTGATATTCTTCTTCAGCTTCATCCTCGCTTTCATCTTTGACATTAAGATTCATTCCTCTGCGAATCTCTTCTTGCAATGCTCGCACTTGTCTCTGTAGTGCCCTAACCTCAGGTGTTACAACACCAGCTCTTCCGCCACGTTCCCTTCGTGGAGGCATTTTTGCGATGTGCGCTGAAACCCTAACCACGGTCCTGGTGCAAACTGCCTCACAGTCGGCGATTTGTTTACACACTCAGGAACTCCTGCTCTGATATCACTTGATGAAGGGTGCTCCCCTTAATACCACAAACACTTAACAGAAATAGAGAAACAACAACAATAATATGCAAGAACAGAAAATTAGCTTCTTATTATCTCCACAAATGTGAAATTACAAACTTTCAGAATTACAATATGCAAAGCCACATAGGCATTCCCTTACAATATTCTGTAGGACAAAGCCTCGAACTATTACCCAGATCTACTACCCAGAACTATTCTGAACTGCCTAAGACAATAATACAGCCTTTCTTATATAGGCAAGTTTCCACCGCCTGGGAATGTTCTAGAATTTTAGCCAATAAGGCCGACCAAACTTAGAATTATTTTATTTTACATTTTATTACATCATAGTCGGCTCAAGATAACCTTTGAAACCCGAACAGAAATTTTGAAAAAAATTATTTTTCGCCATTTCAGGTGGCCCAACTTCCGAAGACCATAAGTCATCACCAGTTGACCCGATCGGCTATTATAATCCGATTTCGGAAATGCCACGAAGTGCTTTACAGGCTTGACCCGCGCAAGCGTCCGTCACCCAAATTTTCGACCTCATCCGGGGCCTCTAAAGCCTTCAAAACTGAGTTCAAAGCTTCTGTACCCTACTGCCAATACCGAAAATCTTCAATATCTTCCAATATACACTTGATCTGGCAATGAAACTTTACTGACAGATTTATATGACCAAAATGAACCTCCAAGAAAGAAATCAGATCATTCTGAGCACATACGAAAATTACCAAAAATAGTAACTTTCCATAAATAGCAGCTCTGCACAAAATAGCCCTTATTGAATATAAAAATAGAAATATTTTTTTGGGTGATGCAAGATTGCTCTTACACCCAGGATGCTCCTGCATCACCTGTTTGTCTTAGCTAAGCCCTCATAACCTCCAGGCTGGCAAGATCAAAGCTCTTATACCACTGTGAAGAGCCCAACTGGCTCTCAATAACTAATTGGCTTTTGTCTCAAATTTATTTGCAAATTCAATTAAATTTCAAAATATTTATATATTTTTTTGTAATTTTCCCAACTTGAAAGTATTCATGTCATACATCAGCAAATAATTATTCCAATTGCTAAAGAAAAATTCATTCGTAAGTTGAATAAATACAAACATTAATTTAAAGCAACACCTTAATTAACAGCTCCAATTTAGAAGATGACACCTCTTTGACTGAAAATGTAACACCCTGGATGTTGACACAACAGCTTGAGATAGTCACGCAACCTCCAAGTGGTTGTTTCCAACTTCTAATTTCCTTACGTAGCCTTATACAACTTCTTAGTATTTAACACAGACCTTGTAAATTGAAAGATGACTTCAAAGTCATCTATGATGCCTCCAAAATTGATGATGCATTAGCCTAGTAATCACGCTAAGGCTTGGTGGTAGCTAGCCAAGCTCCCAAGTTGTGACGCGAGCTATGAAAAGGGTGGTGCAAGCCTCCAAGTTATAAAATGCAGCTCCCTTGTGAGATTTTGTGGCCTCCCAAGAAAAAACACAGCATTCACAAAACAAATCGCTGCCTTTGCAAATAGTTCGCAGCTTCCAGATAACAACTCCACCACTCAAGGAGATAATTCAGCTTCCTTAAAGATTCGATTATTGAAGAATTTCAAATTTAGCCACTATTAAACCCTCAGCTTTGCTATAATTTCAATCTACTTACATTTGGCATACCTCAGCACTAAACTTGTATCCTCATAATCAAAATTGTATTATCAGAATCCAGAAGCAAAATTCATCACCAATTAATGGTGACTCAAATTGCAGAAGAGAGGAATCAATCCTCAAATCGTCACCATCTTCTCCACAACCAAAACTTCATTAAAAATTGCATAAGTCATGAATAAGGTTTGAACTCACATAAGGCTGTATATATAATGTTTTCCATAGCTTCTCAAAAACACTTTTCACTTAAAAGCCACTTGCTTTATGGTTGCACATTTGAAATATATTTCCCTTCACTTTAATGCTAAAAATGACCCTTACATTAAAATAATGTCATTTTGACACAACATCCTTGTTTTATGAGCTCAAGATTTAAAACTTCCCAATCCAGTTCCAACGAGCTATAACACTAAGATGCCCACAATACATTCTCAATAAAAATGGCAACCTTAGCCGATTTAATTAAATAATAATCATAATTCACCCATTTTGCGAAAACAACTAAGGAAACATCAAAATCAAAATTTGATAGCACAAGAGTGATCCTGATGATGAATGAACTTGACGGGGTGACTTACTAAAAATAGATGCTCCCTCGAATAATCTTAGAGTCCAAACCGGAAGTCGGAAATAAAAACTGAAAGCATCATATAGCTCCTCTAAATCATTTGAGCTCAATAGAACCATATGACAACAGGGTCCTCTAATCACCAGAATTATCCTACAAGGACCCAATGATAGGCTAAATCGACTAACTCCAATGCTCGCTCAAAATAGGGACATTACAATTGCATACCTTTGCTCAAAGATGCCCAAGTGTATAGGTAAAAGAGCCCTATTAAGAATTAATCTATTGTAAGTAATAAAAGGCAGTTGTTATGTTCCTTTCACTATAATTAGTTATAAATATATTTTGGATATGAATATTCAGGGCAACTAGTGATGAAAGATTCTGCCAGGAGATTTTCATTGAGTACGATAAACACCTTCAAGAAAAGGCTAAGGAAAAGGTATCTAACAATAAACAATCTTATGAATTTCTGTCCTTTGCTAATCATTTCCTATTTCACATCTAAATTTGTCAAAATCAGAATGATTAAATGCTTTAGGAAGCACATTTCCACCTTGTTGAAAAGAACTTGTGAAAGAATATTCGGATGAATGTTGTATTAAGAATGCAAATTAGACCCCCTTATGTAGATTATGGTATTTCAAACCTTGACCCCGACTATAAAGGAAATGAATGTTGTGTTTACCTTACAGCTTGTGTTTGAAGAAGTGCTTGAACAGGAAGAAAAAGAAGCAAAAAAGAGGAAAAGGCTGGCAGATGATTTCATGGATTTTCTTTATTATGAGAAGGTTTAAATTCTTACTTTTGGAAATAAAAAAATCTTCTAAATGTATTCTTTTTTTTACTTTACTTTTCTTACATTTGGAGTACATTTTCATATTGTGCCATACATTAAAAATCCTTATATGTTTGAATTTCTATTTGCTTCTTTGACAGATTGATTATGTTATTTTTTTAATTTCAAGAAATTGTTGCTTCCTGAAAATGGAAGGAATGCATACCTTTGCTTGAAGATGCTCAAGAGTACATGTAAAAGCTAAGTTACCTGTTGGAGTTCAGTTCTAAGTTCGGGTACAAAGAACCGGTTCGCAAGTTCGACAAAATTTTTAAAATGGGTTTGGGTTTAGGTTTGTTGGTACAAAAACATGTAAAAATTATAAATATATATACATATTTATGAAGCCTAGAAGCATGAGTTAAAATTGAAATGTCACATAGTATCATAAAAACAAAAAAAAAACACCATAAACTTGTAATCATAATATCATATCAAAATCAAAATATTAAAATAATAATATTGAGTTCAATTAGCATTGTTTTGACTTTCAACAATTGGAACTTTTTACTAAGTTTCAATCATCTAATGGATTATCTATTCTTCTTCTCCATCATCAAAGGCATTAGTTGATTCAGAAACAATACCAATGCCAATGGAATGAGCTGCATCAATAACATTCTCACTTTCCAAGTCCTCAAATGCTTATTACTTTTACATTGTACAAAGAGCTTATTTGTTTGTAATTATTAATTAACATCCTACTTGAAAAATGTTAAAAAAGTAGCCGACAAATCCCTTCACCTATTGAAGATATTGTTTAATGTTTAAAATATGATTTATCACTATATAGAGCTTCCAATTAATCAGACATGGGTCATTATCAGCAATTGGATATAAAAATTTCATTGGAAGAAATTGTGAGGGCTAGTTTAATTTGATGAAATAAATATTTGAACTTCAATAGATTTTGTTTTTTAGTGTTAAAGATCTTATTCAAATTTTGTAATAATTATGTTTTGCACTAAATTATAGAATGCTTCTAAGTGGAAATGTACCTGGTTCGCACTTGGTCTGCCTGGGTTTGCTCTAGTTCGACCTTGGTTTGACCTGGGTTTTGCCCGAACGAACCAGCCTGCCTGGGTTCGAACCTTGGGCAAACCGGACTAGAACCAAGTACCAATTCAAACCCAACCTTGGTCGAGCCCTAAAACAGACAAACTGGGTAACTAAGGGTAAAAGAGTCAACATTGAGGATTTATCTATTGTAAGTAATAAATGGTAGTTGTTATGTTCCTTTCACTATTATTAGTTATAAATATATTTTGGATATGGAATTTCAAGGCAATTAGTGATGAAAGCTTCCGCCGGGAGATATTTGAGAGAAGGAAATCAAAATTGAGAGGGATCCAAGATCTTATTATTTGGTTGAAGACTTTAATCCCGATCTTGTAATCAACTTTTGTCAATCAGACATGGACAATTTTCAGGTAAGTATTTCTAAACCAACATTAAAAAATATTGATCCTATTGAAGTACACGCGCAAAAAAATCATGAAGATATATGACAATTGTATTTTGATGGGGCATGCAACAAAGATGGTAATGGGGTTGGTGTCATTTTAATATCACGATCTGGTAAAACTTTTAAATATTCCTTTTTGCTGAATTTTGAATGTACAAATAATATCTCAGAATATGAAGCATTAGTCATTGGATTAAATATTGCAAAAGTGTATGGAATTAAGATGCTATATGTTATAGGTGATTCTGATTTAATTGTCTCTCAGATTAGAGGTAAGTTCTCAACAAGGAATCCGAGGTTAAAACAATATAAAAATTATGTTTGAGATTTAATTGAGTCATATGATGCATTTTCTATTAAGTGGGTAGATAGATCAAATAATTTTCTTGCCGATTTAATGACTAATCTAGCCATTAGGCAAAATGATTTTCCACTTGATGAGATTGTGCAGATTGAAATGGAGAATAGATCCTCAATACCTGATAATGTGTAGAATTGGCAAGTTTTTGAAGATGATAGGGATCTTCTTAGATTTTTGGTATGTGAAGAGAGTTATGAGGATCAAAATATAGATTGGAACGGTTATGTGGAAGTTCAAGATGGTAAGGAAGTTTTGTGTGGTAAGGAAGTGGTTGAGCTCAAAACAAATAACATACCTAAAGGTTTGGTAGTATTAGAAAGTATTTTTGATGATCAAGAAAGTTTCAAACCTATCAAATCTACTAAAATTCAAAATGATATTGAGAAAATTAATCTTGGAACTAAAAATAATCCTAAAGATGTTTTCATTGGTAAAAAATTATCCTCTAAAATAAGGACTGATTTGATTTCTTTATTAAGAAAGTATAGGCATGTTTTTGCTTGGAGTTATGACGAATTAAAAGCTTACATAGAGGATTTGTTTCAGCATGAAATGCCTTTGAAACTTGATGCAAACACCTTTAGACAAAGACAAAGGCTTATTAATCCAACCTTAGCACCTAAGATGAAATAATAGTTAATTAACCTAAGAGATGTCAGGATTATCAAGCCTATTAGGCATTCAACATGGGTATCGAATCTTGTCCTTGTTAGAAAGAAAAATGTTGACATTAGATTATGCATTGATTTTAGAAATCCTAATGTGTCATCTCTAAAGGACAACTATGCCTTACCTAATATGGAAATTTTGTTGCAAAAGGTAACTGGGAATGAGTTATTATCCATGATGGATGGATTCTCGGGATACAACCAGGTCAAAGTCAGAGAGTTAGAACAGTATAAGACAACATTCACTATGCCTTGGGATACTTATGTTTATGCCAGGATGCCTTTTTGTTTAACTAACGTAAGGGCTACTTTTTAGGGAGCAATGGATGTTGCTTTTGACAAATTGATTGATTTCATTTTAGTTGTATATCAAAATGACCTCACTGCTTACTCTAAAAGGGAAGAAGACCATTGTAGACACTTAGAGAAAATCTTTAAAATAGCCCTTGAATATGAAATATCTTTTAATCCCAAAAAGTGTCATTTTGGAGTTACAGAAGGGAAAATTTTAGGGCATATTGTTTCTAATGAGGGTGTTAGGATTGATCTAGAAAGTGTGGCCGCAATTGATAATATTCAAATACCTAAGACAGTTAAAGCTATCCAATCATTTTTTGACCAAATCAACTTTGTGAGGAGGTTTGTTTCCAACTTCGCAAAAACCATCAAACCAATTGCTAAAATGTTTAAAAAGGGAGCCAAGCTGATATGGAACAATGAGGCCATAGAGGCATTTGCAGCAATAAAAAAGGCTATCAAAGAGGCTCCAGTTCTTAAATCCCTTGATTTCAAGAAGCCTTTTCAGATCTTTTCCTTTGCATCTTACCATACTATAGCAGCAGTTATACTTCAGAAGAATGAAGAGGGCCATGAGCAACCAATTGTATTCTTTAGCAAGTGTTTGCAAGTAGCTGAGCTCAACTATGATATTAATGAAAAACAGGCTTGTGCTCTTGTCAACGTAGTTAAATCATTCATGCCGTATCTAGTTAGGGCAGAAGTGATAGCATATGTACCAAATGCTGTAGTTAAAGACATTTTCAGACAGTCGGAGACTACTGGAAGGAGATGCAGGTGGATAAATCAAATACATGAGTTCAACATTGACATTCAGATCACAAAGTTGGTAAGAGGACAAGGCTTAGCAAAAATTATGGCAGAATCAAATTTGGAAGCAGCACAGGTAAATTAGGTTGATCTTGAGCACGACGAAGTTAGTATTGAAATGTGCCCTTAATACAATAATATAATTTATTATTTAAGGCATATGAAAAGTAATGATAGCTTGAGTGATAACCAAAAGAGAACTATCAAACTTCAAGCTACAAAATATGTCTTAATTTAGGGTGACCTATATTAGAAGAATAGAGATGGGATTTTACTTTTCTATTTAGACATGTATCAAGCTGAAAGTGTTCTTAAGGAAATGCAGGAAGGGTCTTGTGGTGGTCACTTTTTGGCAAAAACTACAACACATAAAATCTTGTATGAAGGGTATTATTGGCCACAACTTTTTAAGGATTGTTATGCTTATGTAAGAAAATATGAAGCTTGTTAGAAGTTTTTCGGGAAGCTAAATATGATGGTGCCCTTTCCCTCAGGACTTTGCGAACAGAAGAACCTTTCCAAATGTGGGAAATTAATTTTATTGGAGAAATCAGTGATAAGTCAAGTGGGGGACATAGTTGGATTTTGGTGGCTACTGATTACTTCACAAAATGGGTGGAAGCCATACCTACAAGGCAATCCACAAGCAAGGTTGTGACTAAGTTCTTAATAGAAAATATTATAACCAGGTTTGGAGTCCCTAAAAAGATTATTGCAGATAACAATATGTGCTTCAGATCAAAAATATTTTCTGATTTTTGTGAAAAATATGGCATAACTGCGTCCTATTCATCTCCTTATCACCCCTAGGGAAATGGACAAGCTGAGTCCAACAACAAGAATATTTTGAAAATTATCTGAAGGATGTTGGATAATAAAAAGCGTGCTTGGGATTCTAAATTAAATTTAGTCTTATGAGCCGACAAGATCATAGTAAAGAAGTCTACATGTTTCTCACCTCTCAACTTAGTTTATGGCAAGGAAGCGAGGTTACCCTTAAACAACTTACTTCTAGTTTATAAGTTCATCATAGAAGAATAGTTGGAAGATATTGAGTTCATGGAAGAAAGGTTAAATGCACTGGTTGAACTTGATGAAAATAGGAGATGCGCTCAAGAATAGAACATCACCAAGAAAAAGAAAGTTAAATTTCTCCATGACAAAAGAGCTCAGAATAGATCTTTCAAAATAGGTGATTGGGTTTTAAAATGGAATGCCAAAAATCAAGATAAAGGTAAGCATGGTAAATTTGAGGCCCTGTGGTTAGGGTCATTCATTGTTTCGGAAAAGGCAGGAGAGTAATCTTATTTCTTACAGGACACCGATGGTCAAATACAAGATTTTCCAGGTCATGGACATACTTAAAACCATTCTTCTCATGAGGATATTCAGGTAGTTTTCCTTTTCTCTTTCCTATATTTTCATTTCTTCATTCGGATTTTCTATTTTTATTGCATGGACTAATTATTGTTCATGTCTATCTTATTGTAGGTCTGCTCCATCCAGAGATACCTTGGATGCTCATCATGCTCATGACAAACATGTGTCCCCAACAAGAGCCACTGATGGAGCCCTGATTTTATAAAATCAAGGCATCCATTTAATTACCATTTAATTTATCCCTTCTCTACTTTTGTTTTTATTTTGTAATTATTAATCATTTTTCCTTGAGAACTAGACTTTCATATTAATTAAATTTCCATACTATAGATGGCAATCCTATTTTATGATTTAATTGTTCTATGCTATAATGATTGGTTAATACATCTTATTTTTCAGAACCCGAATTCTTCACAGATCTTTTGATGGTGGCAGATAACTTCAGACTCATTTAACAAATAGATGTTCTTTGTTATTTTACTTCAAATTAAAATCCATTTTTATGGAAGCACCACATGGCGATTTTCAGACATGCTTGGACATGACAAAGGTTGCAGATATAATTGCACTTATAGTTTCCTGATGGTTTCACTAATGAAGTATGGACAATCGATACCTTATGGGAAGCCAATGCCTATTTATTTTTAGGGGTCTGGGTTTGCCCAACACTATTGGCCTGATTACTGACTTACCAATGGATCAAAGGAAGAATCAAGATTCTAAGAAGAATGCATTTCATTTTATATGAATTTTTGGAAGACTATAATATTTACTTGCAGATATATGATTCCCATAAGTTAGAAAGATATTTAGGTGAGCTACGCCTCTCAGTGTCTCAATAGAGGAATCTAGTTTGGATTAGATCAAATATTTATTGCACCATGTTGTGGCACTCAAAAATTAAAAGTGAAAGTAATGATTTAATATAAAAATCAAGGAGGCCAATATGCGGTGTTTGAAGTTCAAATTTGTTCCTTAACAAATTTCAAATCATGCATTAAGAGCCTTAAGAGATGAGTCATATGTTAGAGACAATAATAATAGATCAATGCTATAGCCTGAAGGCTAAGGGAAATGCTTCCAAAAAGGAGTCGGTTCTTTGCACCATCTTATCGTGTCCAAACATTGACCTTTTGGATGTTATCTATGTTCCACCATTCACAACGTTATGTGGCAGAAATATTTAGTAAGACTTCAGTGACGTTGGTTCTAAAGATGAGTAGTTCAAATATCAGAAGTCATGCTATTCTTGTGCCAAGATAGTCGAGCACCTTTCATTTGGAACCTTGGGGAATTCACATGGCTTACTGACAATTACCAATTCAAGTTTCATTTTCGCATCTAATATTTCTTTGATTTTATTTACAAGAATATATGCTGGAAATAGAATGAAATCCACATTAATAAGTTGGCAGATTCAAAATTATATAGTGGTTGAAGATCTTTGAAGTCTGATAGCGGGAGGAGCTGTTCCTTACAAAGAACTTGGAGTTTTGGAGCTATCCCGATAGAAGATGTAATCCTGAACATCAAGCAGTTTCCATGAAGCCATAAAGAAAGTGACAACAAATAAAGAGATTATAATTTACTGATTGAAAAAGGTAGTGAAGTTGACAAATCACATAAATAATATAACAGAGGCAAATGCACTCCTTCAAGCTCTGCAATCAACAAAGGATATGGGGTTAAATAATTTTTATATTGAAGGGGACTACTTGATTATCGGTAGTGCCTGTAAATAAAGAGAGATTATAAATTGGAAGCTTCGTTACATTATCAAAAGGGCATGGTTATTAATGGACTCTTTTGAAGAAATTCAGATTGTCTATGGTGAAATGATGATCAATGGTAAACCACCAAGTCACACATATACATTGGAAAGGGCCCCTAAACTGTGACCCTTTTGGACTAAATTTGATTCACTCAACCCAAGTAAATGAAGGGATGCCAATGTATGATCTAGTCTCTTTCTATCTATGTAAGAATGTAGGGATAGAAATGTAGTGTATATGCAAGTAAAGTAAAGTGAACAATCATGCAATGATAAATGACAAGATATTAGATTGAGTGTATCAAATTAAGTGCTATAAAAGAATAAGGATGATGAAGTACTCACCTTGATGGATAGTAGAGGAAGTAACTTCAGATCTACAAAAACCTTGCCAGATAGTGTCAAAATTTGAAATAGATCAAGATCTAGAAACTTGAAGGATGTTTCTGTTGGATTTCCAAATCTCAAGTCTATAGGAACAAGTCGAAACATGTTCAACCTCTACCTTGTATAGGTCAAAATAGGTTTGAACTATACCTAGGAGGGCTAAAACTATACGTCTTGGGACTATGACTGATACTGTATCTTCAGATCTTCAAAATCTGAATCCATAGTTCTGCAAATATTCACCTACACACAATAAATAGGAAATTGTTTGGGGAAATTGGATTTCCTTGGTCAAGCCCCTATATAGGAATTAACCTTGAAATTAAATAAGTAAGCATGTAAAAATAGATAAATATAAATATTCACCTTTCTTGTCAAACCCTCATGGATGGATACAGATCCACTATATCCACAAAGATGTATACTTGCTTGATTTAATGTTGTATTGTAGAATGTAGGATGTCTTCACAAATGCAATAGATCTACACTTGTCAAATCATAGATCATGGATGTATGTATGCTTGATATGCTTGGATGGAGAAGGAGAGGAAATAAGAATGGATGTGGATCTTCTTTCTTAATTAGAAATTTCTCTACTAATCCATAATAGGAGAGAAATTCACACAATCAATAGAAGATTTGCCTTGTAATAGATGGATGATAGCCTTAAAATCCTTGAGCCAAATCCTTGCTTTCTTACCAAAAAACTCTTGAATGCACCTTGAACTTTATTGCTTGCATGTAGTGGATGTTTGCTTTGAATGAGATGTGAAAATGAGAGGAAGAGACCTCCTTTTATAGTAATTTTGGAGTCCAAATTCATGAAGGCCAAATTCACTGTGTGGGAAAATGAAAACACTTTGCATCAGACCCAAAACCCACCAAAATTCAACACCCAAGGTATAGGTCGAAATAGGTTTGGTCTATACCTGAAAGGGTAAATTTTGAGGAAGAATTTGTGGGATTCGAGAAGTGCTAAGAGTTTCAGGGAAAAGAAGGAAAATAAAACATAAATGTATCCAAACACTAGTACATTTCACCTAGTTTTTCTACCAAATTCTTCAACCATGAAACAAAAAGATTTTGGTTGGTCGGATTATAGAAGGAAAACTTTCATTTATTTTAAATCCATGCCCATGTTAGTTGAGAGTTCGACCACTACCGAGTATGTCAAAATTTCGATGAACACGGGTATAAATTTTTAACAAAAAAGAATTCATTTCTCATTTCATTATCACCACGGTAAATTTTTTCAAGGGGCAGTGCGTGAAACCACATCGGCCATGGTGGATTCGACACTGTGTATAGGGGTTGCAATTTTTATCTGGACTTGGGCCTTTGATCTTTGAGCTTGAAACCACATTAGCCAGGGTAGATTCGACACTGTGTATAGGGGTTGCAGTTTTTATCTAGACTTAGGCCTTTGATCTTCGAGCTTGGTTTTGGAAACTTGGCTTTTCCTCTCCTTAACAAATAGAAGCTCATTGCGGTAGGGATTGTGTTATCTCCTCTGCATTTCAAGAGCACATCTTACTATGATATTCATTACTCCATGCTCTCTTGTGTCCATGGTATTGAGTTCATTTCTTCGGATGATTTGTTATGGCATTAGCTGTGTTAGTGAACTAGGGCATCATGTTAATGTGTGTTCATTGGATTCTCTGGTTACCCACGAGCTATGGCATCCATTTATATGAGCCAGGGTATCATTGATTATTTCCTATCAATTATATGGCACTGGTAAGTCTTTCCCAGCCCACACAACTGTTATTAATACCAATATGAATAGACACGACCGGCATCGTTTCATTATCGGTTGACTGGCATTGTTTCATTATCTTACAGAGTGATACCAATAACCACTAATTAGTGGTTATCATAACACATTAACAATATGTTACGATAACCATTAATTACTGGTTATCATGTGATCAAGCAATCGACTAAGTCAATCTTAATAGTGACTGCATAATGTATTTAATGTGACTGCATAATATATTAATAGTGACTAGTTAATTACCCTATTCCAAAGCTCCCATTTTGGCACAAGCAGGGAGGATGCTGGAAAAGGTTGTGGAATTTAGCTTTACACCTGCCATTTGCATTTGCTTGAAAATTTCTAAAGCCTTTTCAAAAAATCCATTTTGTACATAGCCTATAATCATGGCATTCCATGATACAACATGTCTTTGATGCATTTTGTCAAAGAGTTCACGTGCCTTGTCTATAGTTCCACATTTTGTATACATGTCTACTAGGGTAGTTGCAACTACAACATCTGACAAAATTTCTTTATCTTTTATGCTTTGATGGATGTCCACACCCTCTTCCAAAACTCCCATTTTGGCATAGGCAGGGAGGATGCTGGCAACGGTTGTGGAATTCGGCTTTACATCCACCAATTGCATTTGTTTGAAATTTTCTAAAGCCTTTTCAAGGAATCCATTTTGTGCATACCCTGCAATCATTGCAGTCCATGAAACCACATTTCGTTGAGACATTCTATTAAACAACTCATGGGCCTTGTCTATTCTTCTACATTTGGCATACATGTCTACCAAAGTATTTCCAACCATAATGTCTAACAGAAAAGCTTTTGAAGTTGCTAATCCCTGCGGTATACACTTGATTTTTAAGTGACATTTATCATATAGCATAATATTTGTTAATACTTACACCTTTGAAACTGACATTGATGGAAAATTAAGCTGCATAACAGAAGCCCAATTATTTGGAGTAGTAAATTGTGTCAAGTGGATTGCTATTTTTTTAATAGATTGTTGACTATTCATTATTTATAGAAGTGTTGATTTTTTATACAAATCTCTGCACTGCTCAGAGGCAATAACAATTTCTGATTCAAATCTTGATAATTTTTGTACCTCATATGAAGCCATCTTTCATGGGATTAAAACTTAGTGCTCCTCTTCAATGCAAGTTGGGAACCTTCCTCATTTTTGCATTGTGCTTTCATATGTTTGCTTCATCTTAATTGTTATCTTTGTGGACCTCCATCTATTTTGTACCAAACAACTTAATATTGTGCTACTAGGTTTGTTTAATAAGTTAATTTGGATAATGATTGTTTTCCCCAAGAGCCCAAACTAAACCTTTGTGGCTGATACTTTTATTTAGTTTAGTGGCATCAATCATTTTTATATCCAATAGAGAGTCTTTGCATGTTATAATGTGCTCTCAAGTTTGTTGTTTTTGTGGGAGACAAGTTTTTTATTGCATTCACCAATTTTTCAGTACTATCTCTGCCAAGTTTCATTCACAAGGTTTCTGCCTCGTAGGAGTTCTTTTAAAATATGATTCTCTTGTTTTCTAAATCACTATCAAGCTTTATTATGCAAAGTTTCCTTTACTTATGATTCATATGTCACAATCATGTGATTTTATGGTTTATAATTCTAAATAAACCCCCTCCCCATGCTGGATAATTTAGGCTTTACCCATAGTTGCTAGTTTGTCTAGATAATTTAGGCTTTACCCATAGTAGCACATGCGGAGGAGATACGTCCCAGCTTGAGCTCAATCTTTACATAAGGTATGTGACTGTTATAGCAAGTTTTGGTATTCAAATTCTATCAATCTCTGGTTTGAGCCTGCAACAACATTCCTTATACATTTGATTATTTAGATTTGGGTTAAGACCATTTGGCATAGACTGTACTATCTACTAAGATGTCACACTAAATCTTGTCCACAACTGTAGCCACTTAGCCTAGCACCATTGACTGTCATAGAGACACTCTAATCTAATTGATCAAGTTAGATTAGGGTCAATCTGGAATGGTCAATCGATGGATTCACATAGAAGGTACAATCGCCAAGGATTCTTCAATGTGCCTGAGACTATCAAATTCAATCTATGATTCAATTTCAACCTTCCTATTACTACACTACTGCAAACTTGTCTTCTTCTTATTGGTTAAATACATGGAAAGTCTAGTTAAATGAACTCTAACAAGAATTGTGGATGCACAAATGAACCTGCAGTGACATTAAAACTCTCTAACCATTACATGATCGGGTTTTCTATGACAGTCAAGCCATGTGTTCAGTTCATAACCGACTGTGTAAATGTAACTAAAACTTGAAATCAAACGATAGTAAAAACTAAGATGGATTCGAATAAACAATGCATACAATGAACTTGCAGAATGATCAATCCATCTACCTATTTGCAACAGACAAAGTATGATAACAAAAATGTACTTATAATGTTTTTTGGGTTTCTTTTATTCAATGTTGCTTCGAAGATCATCTCCTTGTGCCAATCTCATGATTGAACAAGGTTTAAAAACCACTTCCAAAAAGTCTTCCAATTGATCCAACCAACATGAAATCGGTTGTGGTCATTGGAGAACCAAACTTACAATCTGCTAACAGTGTTGCAAAAAATTAACAACATTTCACAATCTGTGCAACTTTGGAGTGCAACTTTGTAAAAAATGCACTAAAAATCAATAACAACTTCCTAAAAGAACTAAGAGGTTGGTCTAAGGTCTAGATCCCTCAAATTCCTTAAAACTAAAGAAAATAAACTAAAACATACTAAAACTAAGTTTAGCCATTCAGAGCCAACTAGGATCCCAAACCGGCCTGGGAACCAACAATTGGCTAGATATGAGGAAACAGTTTCAATATTCCTTAACAATGAGTTAGGAAATGTTTCCCAAATGATGGGAAACAAACTTAACTCCCACTAAAACATAAACAAACATAAACAAACTTAACCCCCACTAGAACAGTCCAGTGGACTAAGACATCCATGGTTTATGAAAACACCAAAAGATTCTTGACCACACAAAAGGACCAAACTCAAAAATGAGGAACCAGATTCTAAAGATCCATTTCCTTTTATTACAACCAAACTAAAATAAAGACTATCTGCAAGACAAAGAAACTCAAGCCCCTTGAGTTTGTAATGCGGACAGTGGAAAACCAAGTTGCGCAATAGCTTCAGGAGTAAGCCAGGTAGCATCTTCCATGGGCTTATGCTTCCATTGTACCAAATACTAAAGATAGGTGTGCCTTCGGGTCTTTTGTGCAACTCTAGTGTCCAAAATGTTGTCAATCTCCAAAGGAGATGACTTGGGAATGTCTTGGAGCTGGGCCTCTTGCATAGAACCAGTACTACCTGCAACCACAACATCAGCAACTGGACCTTTATAGAGATATAGGTCAGCAACATTAAATATAGGTGACAAATGAACATCAATCTAAGTGTCTTAGGTTTATATAGCCACCCAAAAGCACTTGATTGAACATTAGGACTCTGATGAGGTTACATAGTCATGTAGGAACATAAATAAGATTTGTGATCTCCTTAACATCTTTGTCTTCCTTTGATTCAATCTTTTGAGGGTGCTCATGCACCAGAAATTGCATTTGAAAGAAGTTTATTTATCAAAAACTCAGTACAGTCCGTACACCAAGCATCTTATGTCGTACAATGAAACTTTGGCATATTTGATTTGTCCTTCCTCCTCTACCCCTCATTGAAGAACCTCCTCTATTGTTGCTATTCTATCTTTCACTTTTCCTCTTCAATTTCTCCTCTATTCTAAGGGCCAACTGGTAACATTCCTTCACACTTCTGGGGTTAGAAGCCAATCTGACCCTTTGATCTTCCGGTACCTCTTCACCTTCAAAGTATGCAACCATTGATGCAATCCAGTCCAAAAGCTCTTTTTCTTTCAGACTTCCATCATACATAGGGATATCTCCCCTCACCTTATGCTGCTCAATTTTCATAGCCTTAAATATCCTGATTGTCCTCTGCTCTTCAGGATCTATTTGTTCCTCTTCTTCCTCTCCTTCCCCTTCCTTATGGGTTTCTTCCTCTTCTTCACTATCAACACTGAAAATCCTCTATGGGTTCATACTTATTGTGACTTCCCATGGCGCACTATCATTGCTTGTACACTATATTTTTCAAATACTTTTAAATTGTCACTGTCTTTGAAAATTAATGCCATATGTTGCTTACATTTGATTCAATTTCCATATTAATTACTCTCTTAAGTTGTATTAGGAAATTTTTCCTTAAGCATGTGTGATGCAAACCTAGATATAGATGGGCATTAATGCATTAATGCTCAATTGAATGCCTTAATGCAGCTCCCAGAGAAAGGCCATTTGGAAGCTTTAGAGGAAATAATTTGTACAAGGTATGGAATCACCTCCACTACAATGCCAAATTTTGATGTGTTATTATCTTCAATTGTAAGTTTCTTTTGCAAAAATATATTGTATATCTTTACAGACTAGACAATGTGATTGTACAACTCCATAATATATTCTCTATAATCTTTAATTCAATATTCTAGTGAGGAGATTTGTGTAACTCCTAAAATAATAATAACTCCCAAAATACTTATCCTTTTCAATATTTCATGGTCTAGTGAGCATGATTTGTGTGTGTATTTATAAATCTTGTATAATCTTATAATATTTATTTATTTTTTTATTATATGATACTACTAATGTTTGTATGTTTACATTTTGTATATTTATAGCCTGTGAAGAAAGTCCACACCTGGCAATATGAACCCAGAACAAAATAATGAGACACTTGCTAGATTGTGGTCTCAGTTCCAAAGAAAATACGTTGAAAATTTTTATTGTCCTTGCAAAAAGTGTAAGGGCTTAAAGAATCGAAGAATTCTAATCAAAACAACCCAGAGTCATTGTAGGCAATATGGTCACATTGAAGGGGGGCACGATTTTCGTCGATTGGTGAATGTGGATTTCCAATTGGAGGAACATGGAGGTGTGAATATCCAAGCCAATGATAATGCTCCCATGGAAGAAGATGATCTTGTGGCAGAGGACATGATTGAAGATGGTATTGGCATAGCTAATCAACATGATCATGATGATGGTACTAGTGCATCTGATAATGATGATGAAGACGGTCTTGATATAGCTATAATTGAGAAGGCATACAAGTCCCTATACCAAGGATCCCAAACAACTCTTCTCTCCGCTATAGTGTTGGTGAACTTCAAGGTTATGAATGGTTTATCCAATGTAGCAATGTCATGTATGCTAAGGTATGCCATTTTTGTCATCTTCAATGTTAGCATACCATTATGATTCATTATATTAACAATTCATATTTGTTGTTGTAGGTTGATAGGTGAGTTTTTCTTACCACCATCAAATATTTTGCCTCATTCGTACCGAGAATTATCTATCATTATGAATCAAATTGGAATGTAGTATTAGAGAATACATGCATGTCCCAATGATCACATTCTATATCATAAACAACATAAATTTGCAACAGAATGCCTTGTTTGTCATACTAGTAGATATCGGTCAGATCAAATAACAAAAAAGGTGCCTCACAAGAGTCTTTGGTACATTCCCCTTATTCCACGTCTTCAACGATTATTCAGGTGCACTAGCTTGACATAATTTATGGATTACCATGCACACAATAGAAGTCAAGATGACATTATGCAAATGTCTGTGGATAGTTATGCATTTAAAGACATAGAAACAACATGGCCACACTTTAAAGAAGAGCCTCATGTTAGGCCATTTTCCTGTCAATGCAAAAACCTTATGAAAATGGCCTATCCCCGTAAGTCTTGTGAAATTGTCCCTCTCTTCTTGTTTTGGTGTGTGCCAAATTTTTACAAGGTTTCATGACTTGCGCCCTTAGCCATAGGTTATTCATGATGTCACCATGCTCCAGTCCAGGTTGCATCTCATAATATGTAGAAAATCCAAGTGAGGTGTCATGCCCTAGCTGTGATACAGTTTTGACCTGCATGCTAAATTTTTGATGTTTCATGGCTTGCGCCCTTAACATATGATAATTCATTGTGTTTCCAAGGTCAGGTTAAGGGCGCATGTCCTGAAGGGTAGAAACTAGGGAGATATTCAAATTTCAAGGTCTCGGGGTAGGTTATATCCATATCCAAGGTTCATAAAATTGTTTAAGTCTAAAACCCGAGATGTTTTCTATTTCCTTGTTACCTTTTATCAGGCCACTTAAATCTCCACTCGGCACATGTTCTTTTTCCTCGGCGGGACCCAACAGTCAGTCACCTTTTAATCCTATTGCTGTCGCATGATTGCAAGGAATCTTTTCCCCTTTGCGATCATGCGACAATCGTTCGATCTTTCAGTGTGTAAGGGCTAATGATCAAGTGGGTCCGCATGTCAGGTGTTGCAGAGTTGTTCATCTCTGATTGGCCGAGGTGTCAATGATGTGGCAGTTTTCAGTGGGTCCATGTGCCAAGTTTTGCTGACTTGCATATTTTTTATGGGTCAAAGGACTGATGATGTGGCTGAGGACTTTTCAGAGGATCTTTTTGACTATTGATAATTTTGTGAACCACTCGATCTGCCAAGAAATGAATAAAATTGACGGCCATGTTTCAAACTTGCTGACTAACCGTTGCTACCCAAAATTTGAATATTTTAAGGGTTGTTTAGCGACAAGAGGACTAAAAATTCAATGTTTTGGTGGCCAATCTGCATGATATACTTTGCGCTCTTAGGTACAGTATGGCCCAAGGTATGATTGACTACAGAAGGTGTTTGCACCATGGAGGTGGATAAAATAGTCACTCATTTTACATTGCAGTTGGAATTGTAGAGGGTAATCATGATGGGTTTCTAGTCTTTTGTGTACCAATCAAGGCTAGTGCCATTAATGAAGATCATTCATGGATTTGATTTGCTCACGATTGCTTGGTTTTCTCCCTTGCAGTAAATTTGATTGAATCTGGTTAGGCGAGGTGATTGAAACCCTAGTATTGTCCTAGCTATCTGAAGTTTGTTGCATCCTTTCCAAAGGATTCCAAGGTGGCTAGTGAGTATATATTATTGTCTGATGGTTGAAAAAAGTTGTTGTTGATGGTCTCTTGAGCAATCGGATAGGGAGAGCTCAGATTTTGGGTTTTTACTTCCTTAGTATTTTGTCATTTAGCAATGTATTGATTCTGTATATTTTAATGAAAATGCACTTGAATCTTGGTCTTAAACTTATGTATGTCTTCTTATTCTGATCCTACATTCTTATATATTAATGTCACAAAGTGAGTTAGTACATGGTATACAAATTATATTGTGAAATTGTCTTTGAGTTCTTGCCAAAGTCAGGATTAAATTCTTAAAGGTAATTTCAGAGAATCCATGGTTGAGTGAGAATTTGATGTCTAGGTATAAGATTTGAGAGGATTAATAGGCAAAGCACTTATTCTAGATTTGAGTGTGTTGGAATTAGGATTTCAGTTGGTGTATATTGTTGGTGACTCTGTGCCCTAGGTTAAGACACTAATCTATTCTCTGGAAGCAATTCCCCATCATCAATCAAACTCTTAAATGATAAAATCTTTAAATTTATATGTCTAGGACATTTATGCTTAACATTTACTGATTCCTTTAGAGAAGTGAATCAAAGGTACACCCGCCTAAGCATAGGATCTCAAAGTGTAGGAGGATCCTTGTTGATCCTTGTTAATTGGCCCTTTTCCTTGCAGAGTTTGGAGTGGTGATAGAGTTAGTGACATTGTTTTGTCAATCATAGTGTGAATCTGCAAGCGGAAAGGAAAGGAACCAACACCTCGTAATCTCAAGATTTCAATGGCAGTGAATGGTGTCAATCCATTTCGAGATATGAGATTTACTTACTCGGTGTGGCATGTTTTTGTTATTAACAATAACATTCCTCTTTGGATGTCCATAAAGAGGGAGCACATAATGTTGTCAATGATTGTACCAGGTATTTTTCATTTAATAGTTATGTAAATTAATTTATAAACACCACATCAAGATGGTCATAATAATTATGTAATATTTTTGTTCATTCAACTAGGTAAGTACCAAGTTAAATATATGAATGTGTATATTGAGCCCCTTATTGACGAGTTGTTGATTTTATGGAATGGGATCACTATGTATGACATCTCTAGACCAATAGGACAAAGAAAATTTCAATTCTATGCAATGCTTGTATGGACAATACATGATGCCCTTGGGCTAACTCATTTTTGCAGTATATTATATATTCATGTTAAGGTCACGTATTTTTGGTATGTTATAGTGCTTACACATTATTGATGTATGTTTAAGTTGTGCTTGATAATTGTACATGATCCAATTGTACAATATCTTTTAGGTCTTTAGACAAAGGGTAAATTCAAATGTCCAATTTGTGGTTCGAAGATGAAATCTTGTCATTCAAGAAGTTTAGGAAAGTAGGTGTTTGATGAGTTTAGGCCATTTCTCCACAATAATCATAAGTATTGAACTATCAAAAAACATATTTTTAATGGGAAAGAAGAGACGACATCAAGGCCACGAAGAATGACACCTCGTTTATGGAAGTTAGAATACGATAGACTAAATTGCCGAGGTAATGTCATTCCATCTAATGAGTTTTGTTTGAAATTTATATTTTGATATTGTCTTTTATTTACTAATGATGTTATTGATGCTCATGAAGGTCGTCAAGGCATCAATGACCAACTTTTTTAGAGGAATAAAAAGTTATCCTAGTCAATTTAGTAGGTTGTCGTACTACAAAGATCTCCAAATCGTGCATTTGTTTGATCCTATGCATATTGGAAAGAATGTAATAGAGAAACTATAGAAAATATTGGATGGAAGGCGTGACAAAGAAAAACTAGCCAAAATTTGTAATGACATTCATGAATCCAATCATGCACTGAAAAATTTCATTGAATCAAATAGCAATGGAGACCTCATAAACATGGGTGCCTTTCCTTGGTTATTAACTGAGCAGCAAAGTGATGCATTAAAAGAAGTAAAAAAAAACAAAATTTTCAACAGGACTTGCTGCAAATATAAGCAGTCTTGTATCAAAGAAAGGTGATTTTGGGCCAGGGTTGAAAACACATAATTGACATACCTTCGTCAAGGTAAGTCATGTTCTCTATTTACAATATATTTGTAAAATTGCATTTACTTTTTATTGTATTATTTTATAATATATTGAAAAGATCATTTTTTAATCATTGTAGTACGTCCTACCTCTATCCCTCCTAGACCAGTTTGACAACAATGTTAAACAAGTTATATACGATCTTGGAGAATTCATGAGGTTAGAAGTGTTATTATATTTATGACTTGCTTTACTTTTTATGTAATTTATTGTATATTTTTATCTAAAATCTTGTTTATATGTTCTTGTGCGTTGAATCTCTTTCAGGTGGTTATCATCTAAAGAAATTGATAAAAAAGATATAAAATATTGGAAGAGAAAAATTTCCCAGCTTATGTGTGAAATGCAAAAGTGTCTACCTCCAACTTTTTTCAATGCTCAAGAACACTACCTCATACATCTAGTTGAGGAGATTGAATTGTGTGGACCTGTACAAACTAGGTCAATGTGGATGGTTGAAGGCACTTGAAATTTATGAAGGGCTTGGTTCAACAAAGAGCACTTCCTAAGAGTTCTATGGTGGAGGGATATATGGTATACCAGACCATGGTGTATATTAGTGAATATCTTCTCAAGTTTGCAGCAAATATCCATATAGATCGCATTTGGGATCCCAATTCTATTAACAAATTTGAAGGGGAGTACTTGATGGGTAAAGGTAGATTGAGGAAAGTGAAAGGTAATTATACGATGTTATTATAGTTTATTAATTCTTATAGTTTATTAATTCTTATAGATCTCCAATATAAGTTGTTTCTAAGCAGTCTATGATGAATAACATGATCAACGAAATGTATGTCAAGGTATGATAAATGCCATGTATGAGGTATTGATTTATTCATAGAAATTTGAATTAAGTTATTATGTGTTGAACTCTATATTCATGGAGTATATTTTGCATAATGTAAATTTTGTCTTCTATGTAATTTGTAGCTTACATATCATGTAATTTTTGGCTAACTTAAGATAAATGATTTACATATGTAGGAAATTTAACGTCTTTCACATGGATCGATGGGTATAATTTATTATTTGGTTTCCTTCTCTTTAGTCAGCAAAATATATAGATCCTACTATGTCTCTCATTTGATGGATTGCAGGTATCACCAAATAGGTATTTGTCTGATCTATCTTCCTCAAGTGAGAAAAATATGGGAATAGAAGACAAAAGTGAGACATCTAGTAGGTCTAAAATAGGGAGATCAACTAGAGGTCAAAAGATTAGAAGAAAATTTGATAAATGAATGAAATTTTTCTTTGCTAAGGGGGGGTCATGTTCTTATGATAATGAGACCAAAGGCAACATGCAAGTTCCCTTAAGGTACACACATCTTCAGAAAGAATGGGTACCCAAGGAACTACCTCCAGTTAATACTGATTTTTCTATTAATGAAAGGATATATCACATAGCTCTATCTTCATTACATGGTTTGGGCTTATTTTCCATGGATGGCACAAAGGTCAGTTATAATCAAGTTGTTGAATTGATGGAGTATGTAGGACCTTGTTACAATTACAAGAATTAGATGCGGATTGTGCAATATAAAAAAGTATGCATAGGTATGCATTGTCAGCAAATTATATACAATGCAAAGAAAATGATCAAACTAAAAGCCTCGCTATGTATATTGATGGAAGGCCAAAAGAAACAAGAAATATTATAGGTTTTATAAATAGTTCTCGACCTGTGTCAACTAATAAGTGGCCAAATTGTATATTCGAGGCACGCGAGGGAAATCATGTATTTGTATGTGCGATAAAATCAATAAATGCAGGGGAAGAGCTTCTAATAGATTACAATTTGAATCGTGTAGATACAAAAAAATTTCCTATCATGGGACTGGTAAGTTAAACCAATTTCCTCCAATTAATATTGACTCCAATCACTTCTGATTGCTAAGAATTACTAATCTTTGTCATAGGGCGACATGGATATTCCACCTCAAGATACAGGCAGGGATGTTCCTCACAGTACACTTTCTTTAGCAAAGGTAAACCTTAATTAGTGTAATTCTTCAAATTATATAGAAACAAATGTCATATTATTATGTTCTTTTCTTTATGGCTTTGGAGTTATTTTGATAGAATTTTGTTGATATTGATGTCACAACTTGATACTTATTGATAGAGAAAAGTAAAAGAGGCAGCAAATCTATTTCGATTTGACGTTGACGCGGCATTTAGAGATGACGTAGAATCTAAATCTAACCATGTATTCATGGCTACTCAAATAAGAACTAAATATGGTAATGAAATTCTTAAACTTCTAATGGAAGCAAATGAAACTGAGAGTCAAAGGAACTCGAAGAAGAATTGACACGTAGAGTCAATTCTATTGATGTAAGCAGTAATTAATCTTAAGCAATAATTAAAGTTCAATAGATGCTTATAGTTTATACTATCTTATGGATCATGATCTAAAATATGATGTGTTCTTCTTACATAATTTTTTGACACACGTGAAACATCGTCAACATGGTGAGGGTTGTAGCGCCACACAACCTTCATGTAAATAATCCTTAAACCTTTAACCATTGATTTAACCTTTGTATGCATTATTGACTCAACTTATGTTTGGGATGCTTCTAGTACCCCATTTAATCTTGATCCATTGCAAATGTCTTTGCTAACAATGTATTTTACAACTCATGATGAAGTGCAGACACCTCCTTCGGTTAACATTTCGCATTCGACGGCTGCATTGTCCACAACAAGGTGCTTGCAAACATCTTCCTCTATACCATCTACAACTAGTAAAACCTTATTTTTCTATATTTTGTTATGTGCTAATCATGAATTGATTATTTTTCTAGTGTGAATTTTATACACTATATGGACCTATTTTGTGTACTAATTAATAGATACACCTACACCTGGTACACGAATAGATCAGACTAGTACTAGTGAAGATCAACCATTTCCTGGATCAGCTCGTGTTACTAGTACTGGTTCATTTGAGGGGACATTGTTGATGAACAAGAACAATATGGTTCCGTTCAAAGTACCAAAGCTTCCAAGTGCTCTAAAATTGTTATTATTTACAATGTAATTGTAGTTTACTTATACATAAATCATTTTGGACTGATAATCCTGTGCTATTTTTGTAGGAAATGATGTTTTTTATGAATATCTTTTTGAAATGACATTGAAGCTATTTGGGCCCACCATACGTAAAAGGTACATAGCTTCATAATATTGGTACAATATTTTTCTTATCTTCCATTTATTGTACTACATTAAAGTTATGATATCTAACAATTTTGTTTTTTCAAAAAAGGTGGAATGATTAGGATGTTGACTTAAAAAATCAGCTCATTAAATCTTTAGAGGACCTCTTTGGAATTAAAAGTTTTGATAGAGGCAAGATTCTTACAAGAGCATGCAAACATTTAAAGACTGTGAGGGACCAATATAGAAGGGCTCTAAAGGAGAACCCAAAGTACGAGCATCCTCCTATGATTCCACTGATGGAGTGGAATGAAATAATAGAAGATGCAAAAGAGAAAAGGCTAAAGGGTAGTGGAATTCAACCAGAAGATGACAAAATAAGGTATGTCATGATAGTATTAAGTAGAATGTAATCATGCACTAATTAGTGATCTTTGTAAATATATAATCTAACATGTTTCAAACTTTTCATAGACTGCAAGACACATCAAAAGCCACACAAGCAAGATTAACAAAGGTTGGCCAACACAAAATTGGCTCTGGTGGCTATATGAAACTTCACTCTCGACTTGTAAGTAGCAACATTGAAATTTCATATCAAATTTTTATATATAAGGTTGCAAAAAATTCTGTTTAATCAAATCATACATGTAAAAGTGACAATATTAAACAAAAAATACAGGGCATAGAATTCAATGTAGAGCCCACGGATGGAGACAAGAGAATAGTCTTGAAGGAAGGATATGCAGTCATGGCTACATGCCTACGCCAAGCATCCCAAAGCCATAATGAAGAATCTGCTACACCAGATGAGACACAAGTAAATTGGTCAAATGAAAAGTAAATCAAATTGAATAGTTAATTTCGAACATAAATTGACTATTTCATGATAACAATGTGCATGACATTTCACTATAGCCTTCAAATCCTACCACAGAACTTGGGTGTGACGAAGGCCATGATGTGCATCACAGTGTTGGAGGTATTAATTTTCTATTGGAAATAAATTACGTAATTATTAATATAATTTAACATCTTTAATTGCAATTGGTTGTGTAACCTTTTTTTGAATATTTTAGAGCATGTTGAGCATGTTGACATGGAAGAAGATCAAAATGTTATTGTACATGATGATGTGGCATTGTCAGGTAAAGAAAAATGCATGTTATATTCTACTAGTTAATGAAATACATGTAACAGTAAAAAAAGTATGCAAATTTAACCCATTTACTTGTTATTGCAGCAGACCCCCCTTTAGTGCAGCAATGTCATCCTCCTCGAGACATGAGGAAGCATCACAATTTGAGATCACAACCATAAGAGGAGGAAGATAATATTGATGGTCGTGTCAGCCTTTACCTAAATAAGAAATCTAAGAAAAACCTAAAAAAGAAATGATTTCTTAAATATGCTCTTTGATAAAACTTGTTTGATTAACTTTGTTGGATAATGAAAGAACGTTGTTTTAAGTAATTATCTATGAATGTTGTGTATTAATATTGAATTATATGTCATGTTAATGAACATTGTTATGTGTTAATGAATTCTTGATTAGTGTTGCGTATTAATGAATGTTATATCATATTAATGAATGTTATGTGATTGTATTGATTGAATGTTATAGTTCATAAATGGATGAATGAAGTGTGTAATTAGATGTTAATGGGGAATTTAGATTTATGTTAGGGGGATGGGGGGTGAGGCCAAATGAGCTTCCACCTTCACGTGGTTGGCCTTGTTAAGTAGATAATATTAAAGTATTCTCGAAACCAAGTGAAGCTCAAGCTAACACACCTTCATTATTTAATCAATTTCATTCGTTCTAGGTCTTTTCTCATAAGTGCATTTTGAATGTGTCATTGTCAGGAAACTATCAAATAAAAAACTAGAAGGGTTAATAGTCAACTTCTCATTGTCATTGTCTGGCATGATTCAACTTCATTTTGTGTAAGTATTCTCGTATTGAATGTGTCAACCTCTCTTGGCCTAATGTGGATTATTTCATTGGTTTGTGCTTTTGAGTAGGCGAAGTGTTAAATCAAATATCAATTGGATCTATAAGTAGCATAGATATTCTATAGCTAATAGCCTAATACACCCACGTGAATAAATTTACTTGTTGTCGCTTTAGGATTTACTTAAGCAAACAATCCTTATGTGCTAAAAAATCAGTTGTTTTAGTGCTACAATTGTAGATGATTGTATGCATGAATTCAATGACAAGAACTGAACATTTAGGCTCTATGATAATGCTTGTCATCCTTATATGGCAGGCAAATGAATCCAAGAAGGAAGCTTTCAAGAAATATTTGGAGTCAAGCGGCGTGCTTGATACCCTCACAAAAGGTCTGTGGCAGTTCTTCTTATATGATGAAATGTTGAATCTAGAAAATTAATTTGTGAATTTGCATCTATTTGTGAGATAATATATTAATATTGACAATTCCTCTTATATGATGAAATGCTGATTTTAGAAAATTAGTTTGTGAATTTGCATCCATTATTTTTGGATGCCTGAATGTTATGTTTTCCTTGTGAGGATTCAAATTAATTTGATTGATATGATCTTCGAAATGGTGTAGTAGTCTTTTAGATTAATGTGATTTGTATTATCATATAATATCTCTACTCTTATAAACTACCTTGTTTCCATGTATGATTTACAGTTATTCATTCCAGTGTTTCAAAGATGAATCTAGATGATATCTTTGAGCAAAAGAACAAGGTTGCTAAAGCTGTTGAAGAACTTGAAAAGGTTGATATATTCATATCAGTTTCATTTATTTATTGATGTGCATTGTCAATTGATTACTATAAAATATCTCTTAAATATCAAACAAGATGAAATTTGAATGCAATATGATTCAATCATTCATTTCTATGCTTATAGGCTATGTCAAACTATAGATATGAGATAGTTCAAACACTTATTGTGGATATAGAGGCTGATGTGCATGTCAAGAAAGCAATGAATGAAATAAATGCAGGCAAGACTTTTACATCCAATACTAAATGTCCTTTTTACCATGATATTGTTGGAGATTGCTAGCATATACTTTTGCATTTTGTAAATGGGTTGATGGTATTCATTTATTTAAGAAAAAGCCAAATCATTATCCTCAACTTTGTTCATATTTTTGTTCTATATCTGTTTAGTTTATTTACCCAAAATTTCTCTCAATTTCACCATCATTCATTTCATTCTTTTATATTAGCTGCAATAATGAGGGTGGCAACACAAGAAAAAGTAGAGGCAGAGAAGATTTTACAAATCAAGAGAGCAGAAGCTTTCCTTATTTTATTTGTCAGTATGCATTAACATTTTCTTTTATGTTATATATGTATATTTTATAGATTTGTATATTTATAATTTTAAAAGTTGTATGTAATATATATTGGGTCTGTTTGTAGCACCAATAATGAAAACTATTTTCTTGGCTGTCAGACCATCCATCTTCATCAACAATTGGTTAAGGACTCTATCTGTGGCACCACCAACATCCCCAACACTGCTTCCACGCTGCAAACATGCAAACCAATTATGCATCACCAGTTAGAGAGCCTATCTCAAATAGTTCAAACAAAATTCCTACTCAAATATATTCACCGTCCTCAACTTGAACTTCACTCATAAAAAATCAACACACCTGTGTAGCAATAGAATCAAGCTCGTCAAAAAATAGGATGCAAGGAGCCGATCCTCTAGCTTTATCAAAAATTTCCCTCACATTAGCCTCGCTCTCTCCAAACCACATTGTTAACAATTTAGGGCCCTTCACATTGATGAAATTGGCCTGACATTTGTTAGCAATGGCTTTAGCAGATGGATTGCTAGCTGAGCCCAAAGCAGTCTGGAAGTGCTCATTACTAATGGCCATGGAGTTTAGAATCTCAGCATCTATTGCCTCATCTTCTAAGTCTATAACATCCATCTTTTCCCTAATGCACTGAATTGCAGCCTCAGTACACAAAGTAGTAAGATCTGCTCCAACATATCCATGGGTATCCTTAGCAATCTTTTCAAGATCAACCTGTAACAAGAAAACTAAAGATAAATAAATACTCCATCAAGAAACATAAATATTAATAAATGCTTTCAAAATCCAAGAACTGTTTAGCATTAGATATAGAAGTACAAAAAATAAGGCCCCAATATACGTACATCATCAGAGAGCTTCATATTCTTTGTATGGGTGCGAAGCACTTCCAACCTACCCACTTCATCCGAAACCCCAATATCAATCTCCCCATCGAACCTTCCAAACCTTATGAGTGCTGGATCAATACTATTTGGTCGGTTAGTTTCTCCCATAACAATAACATGGGCACGCGATTTAAGTCCATCCATAAGCGTAAGAAGTTGAGAAACAATTGTCCTCTCAACTTCACCATGGGTTTTTTTCCCTCTTGGGAGCTATAGAATCAATTTCATTAATAAATATAATGGACGAGGCATTCTTCTCAGCCTCCTCAAAAGCCTTCCGGAGATTGCTTTCACTTTCTCCAGCCAACTTTGACATGATCTCAGGTCCATTGATACAAAAAAAGAAGGCAACAATTTCATTTGCCACTGCCCTAGCAATTAAGGTTTCCCCAAAACCAGGAGGCCCATAGAGCAGAATACCCTTTGGGGGCTTCACACCAATAGATTTGAAGAGTTGTGGGCGTCTAAGAGGAAGATCTACCAATTCACGGATCACCAGTCAAAGCCTATCTCTCAAATAGTTCAAACAAAATGAAAAAACCAACAGTTTCACGCAGAGCAAAGCAGATGGATTGCTAGAGCCCAAAGCAGTCTAGAAACTAGAACGAGCAGGGACCTGCTGGCAAAAATTAGCAGAATGAGTGTGGAAACCTGAAAATAAATATCTAGACTAATCACCATTCAGGATGCCATTGGTGATTAGTCTAGATATTTATCTTCAATTTTTTTTTAAACACTCCGTGGTGCGTAGAAATTTTGACCCACACATGTCGAAAGTATGGCCTAAAATCGACCGTTCTGTGTCGAAATGTGGTGTCGCGGGTTTGGCATCCTGGTTGGAGCCACTAAATATCATGACCAAATTTGGTCAAAATATGACCGTCGTGAGTTTGGCATCCTAGTCGAAGTGACCAAAGTTTTCGACCCATATTGGTCGAAAGATCGACCAATACACAAACACCTACCAATGTTATCTTCGGCCTAGATTGCCCTCATTTTTGACCAATAGCGGAGTTGATCATTCAACGGGTTCAATAATTGGTCGATATTTCAACGCCAATAATAGCAATGAACCCATTGGTCGACCATTCGACCGAGTTGGGTAGAAGCTTCGACCAATAGTGCATCAAAAAATGGTGCAAAATGTACTAGTGAAAATAAAGGATATCACTAAAATAGGTCCAAATATGTCTTAGAGCTTCTAAATTAATAAATGCTAACTTTTTTAGCACTATACATTTAGCCCCCACTTTAGTGGGAGACGTATGAGGCAAACTCATGCTCATGGTAAAGTAGATCGAATGCATAAGATGATTTAATCAAGTTCAAGGAGACAAGGAAATATCAATCCCCCAAGTGGCTTAAGTCCTCATCAAATCCAAAACTAAGATAAGATAGACATCATGAGAGAGAGAGAGAGAGAGAGGTATGATCATCATTCCCAATAAGATTGTATGTCTTACTGTAAACCGCACAAAGAAAGAAAAGTGTGACCACCATGCCCAATACGATTGTATGTCTTACTGTGGTCCACACAAAGAAAGTGCCACAAAAGATGGAATTGAAAGACCTAGCAGGTTGTATGCCATGCTAGTCAACCCATCAAGGATCTTTCTTTAAGAATTGTATGTCCAAAAGGGATCTAGCAAAGAGTGATCTATCCTTAAGTATTGTATGCCCATAAGGGATCGAAAGGAAAAATGGGGGGATCAATCCTTAAGGATTGTAAGTTCGTAAGGGATCCAAGCAAAAAAGAGCATTGAAAAATAGTGTGTCAAAAAATGTGAGCAGAGTGTATGTCCCCATGTTATAGCTATTGAAAACACCTTAACGGGAGAAATAGATTTAAAAAAGCATACATGCATCCACTAGAAATGTTTCCACTATAAAATGTCCCCAAGAAAGGACAAATCAAGGGAAATGAGCACATGACAAAAGAGAGCACAAAAGGGATCTACTAACTGTGGGTTCAGTATGATCATATGATAATATATAAATTATTGTGTCAAAATGAAATATCATCATTCCCCAAAGGAAGTAGGATTACAACACAATGGAAGAAAGACATGCAAGAGTTATGAGGAAGAGTCTTTTTGGGTCGGCACCACAAAGACCAAAAAGAATAGGTGCTACTATTTTGCATCATCCCAAGAAGACAACACAAAGGCACATTTAAGAATAATGGCACATGTACAACATAACATGTAACAACATATAAAATAAGTGAGATACAAAAAGAAGAATTATTATGACATTAGTGATTCCTTTATCATCTTATGCCAACAAAGAAACAAGGTTCATTTAAAGAAATCTAAACATAACATATGACAAAAAGAACATCATGGGGGAAGCACATTATGACAAACAAACACACAAAATCCACCGTACAAGAGAAGCTAATAAAGCGTATCACATGCCCCTCTTATCTCAATCTATAGTGATCAGGGAAGGTGGGAAACTCGCAAGAGGAGAAACATCAATCATGACAAAAGGAACAATAGCCAGTTCCAAACAAGGACCATGCTATGAAGATAAGTCACTGTGTTCATTACTAGGAGTGATAGATAATTGTTGTGAAAGTATAGTTGGTAAATCATTATTAAGATCAATAGTCTCATACATATCATCATAATCACTAGCATGAATATAATTGTTAGTATCATGAACATCATCATCAAGAGTATCTTCTTCATCTAGATTAATTGTAATATAATC
Source organism: Chamaecyparis obtusa (assembly GCA_027943335.1). NCBI lineage: Eukaryota > Viridiplantae > Streptophyta > Pinopsida > Cupressales > Cupressaceae > Chamaecyparis > Chamaecyparis obtusa. The sequence continues at coordinate 559,602 of BSBK01003361.1, read as the reverse complement.
CAAGATACGAATAGCATTGTCATGTTTATTCATTTTAAATTTGTTTAAATTCACTACTTCCATAGGCTCAAGCATGGGTTGGTCAAAGAAAACTGAAATATGAGGAGGTGTATGTGGTGAAGAAATTTTTTAAGAAGCACGTTCACGGGCTCTAGCACAACGCTTGCAATGACGATCACAAGCATGATAGTTATGTTTAGTCTTGCTAGATATTTGGGCTAGGATAGGATCAATCAACAGCAGGTCTTTTTCTTCTTTAGGAGGAAGAACTGAAGGAACCACACTAGGTTTAGAGATGATAGGAAGAGGATCCCTATAAGCAATAGGATGTGAAATAAAAGCATAAGGAAAAACATGTGGTGTAGGAATAAGTCCACAACTAAGATCACCCTTAGGTTTACGAAGTTCATAAATATTGTGAATCTTGAAGGCTTGATATGATCGAAAGATATAATCAGGATGAACTTTAGTTGGTTGAGGCATGTAAGGCCAAAATAAATCAAGGTCAACGAAGTCTCGAGGCACAAAAGGTGAATAAAGACTATGGTTAACAGTCATGATCTCTCCATTATGAGGAAATTTAACATATTTATGAATAGGAGAAGTCATAAAATTCATGAAGGTAAGCCAAGGAGGACCAAGTTTGACTTGAAATTGGTCGGAGGTGGGAATGACAGTGAAAGTAGTATCCAAAGTTTTACCACCAACTTCCATAGGAATTGAAATGGAACAATGGGAAGGATAAAGGAAACCATTGCAAGTTTGAATCAAGACATCAAATTTATCATAGGAATATTTATGTAATCATTTACTAAAAAGATGTTTTTCAGTTATCACATTCACCATGTAAGTGGGATCAATAAGGGTACCATGAGAAGGAATATCATTAACCCTAGAAACAATGTAAAGAGGACCATCAAGTGCTTTAATTATTTTAGAAGGATCAAAGTTAATGCAAGATTGAGGTGGAGATTAAGGTTTAGGTTGAATTTTAGGTTGAGGTTGAACATGTTCAATTTGGTTGACAATATGGGTGGCTTTGTCAACTTTCTCATCATAATAAATGTGTGTGGGAGAAGGTTGCTCAATAGTATTGGTTGAATGAGATGGAAAAGGATTAGTGTATATTTGAAAATTTTGATTAGGAGGTGCTACTGATTTATTTACATTGTTGATATAAGAATCGACTATAGATATAGCATTAGATCAATAAGGTCTTGAACCACATTTTTCAAGGAATATTAGGAAGTATACATCTTTGCGGATATAGCGGATCCATATCCATTCATGTCGGGCTCACCAAAAATGTATATGGTGAAATGGTAATCAAGGGTAAACCATCAAGTCACACATATACATTGGAAAGGGGCCCTAAAATATGACCCCTTTGGACTAAATCTTATTAGCACAACCCAAGTAGATGAAGGGATGCTAATGCATGGTCTAGTCTAAAACAATGTGTGGTTTTAGGGCTCTTTCTATCTATGTAAGAATGTAGGGATAGAAATATAGTGTATATACAAGTTAATTAAATTGAACACTCATACAACGATAAACAACAAGATATCAAATCTAGTGTATCAAATTAAGTGCTATAAATTAATAAGGATGATGAAGTAATCACCTTGAGGGCTAGTAGAGGAAGAAACTTTAGATCTGCAAAAACCTTGCCAGACTATGTCAGAACTAGAAATAGATCAAGATCTAAAAAATTTGAAGGTTGTGTTTGTTGGTTGTCCAAATCTCAAGCCAACGGGAATAGGTTGAAACATGTTCAACCTATACCCATGAGGGCTAAAACTGAAGGTCTCGAGATTGTGATTGATATTGTATCTACATATCTGCAAATCTAAATCCATAGCTCTGAAAATATGCACTTGCAATAGCTCTGAAGAAGGAAATAAAATAGCATGTGTAAACAAATATTGCATGTGTACAAAGAAGGAAATAAAATAGAAAACAAACTTGCAAGCTTGGGTAGTGATGGTCAAGAATTCATGTTTCTAGGGAACACGAATAAGGAAAATGATTTTCCTATTTGGTAGTTTTTGTTTGATTTAGAGAAAGCTCCAAATAGGGGTATCACCTCATAATTGCTTCATTCCATGGTGGTTCCTTCTGGCTTCATCCTTCAACGAGGTTTTGGAAATTTGTCCCTACATTCACTTTGCATCTTTCAACAATCCTCCATAATTTTATTTCTTCCTTCCAAAATTGCATCTATAAAAAATGCTTCAAAACTTTGATAGTACATTTCGGCTACATCTTTCACTATCTCTCTAAAACTGTTGAGTTGTTGAAAGCTCCAGAACTTTATTTCTTTATTCGTGCAATGTAATGACTTTGGAAAGGAACATGGTGATGTTATATAGTTTTTGGGATTCATGAGATAAAAATGGAAATTGTTATGATATTGTATGGGTTGAATATGAGGGTTATGAGATGAATACAGATGATGAGAGCCAATTCATCTTATTATATGATTTTGTACATTTTTATTATTGTATTAGTTTATATAGGCATCTTGCCTCTTACCCCCCAAAAATCATTTTAATGCTATTACAAAACAACTCTAAAATCATGTATAAACTAGAGTGTGTTTAAATCTCCAAAGGGATCTTCAAATATACACAAAAGATATTTCACCAATTAAAGAATGGTTACAGAATTTTATTAGAAAGTAATTTCGTAGATAAGTTGTGTTTGGATCAAGAGGATGCCTTAATACTAAAGTAACTCAATTTTAGACCAATAAGTGAACTTGAGGACATGGAAATAAATTATATGATTGATATTATTGGTTTTGTTTTATCAATCAATCCAACAAATACAATATTTAGGAAGAATGACACAAGAACTTAGAAAACATATCTACAACTCAAAGACATGTCAAGTTCTACAATATAGTTCATAATGTTGGGAGGTATTTGTAAAAGGGAAGGCAAACAACTCCAATGACTATCTGTTGTAAGAATGTTTCAAATTCTTATTGTAAAGGCTAGAAGTATTAGTGATTTTGAAGAAAAATCTATGGGAACAATCAACACAACCTAACTTATTATAAATCTAAATCTTCTAGATTCACAACAGTTGGGACCTTGTTTTGATAAAAAAAGAGAAGAATCTCTCTTCTTATTCTATTATAAATCAGATCTCATCCATTACACAAGATAGAATATAGAAAATTGTAGCACAATTGAAGGATGAGAGACTTAATAGGTCTAATATACCTGACTAGATTATACTAAAACCTATATTATATTTCATAAAAATGGACAATTTCTTAAATAACTTTCCCCTTAAAAATTGAAGGTAGGCAATGTGAAAATAAGATCAAGAATAATGCAAATGATACTTGGTATTGTGAAAGATATCATAAGAGTTTCCTTGAATGTGATTATGAATTTATGCTTTAATGCAACTACAAGACCCTGTACTACTTTCAGTTGGGTTATTGCTTTTGAAGAAGTAGGAGAAAAGAATTAGGGAGTTATGGCAAAGGAATTAAACAAATTGAAGCATGATGAACAAGATGCCATCAACTTTCTAGACATTATAAAAAAGTCATTTTCAATAAATACATATTTAAACTTCTAGTGAAAGAAGAGACTTGTAATAGTGAACATAGGGTTAAATGCACTATCATTAAAATGAGAAATTTGATTATTCATTTGAAAGAAAAAATTTATTAGATTTTATTGCTAAGATTTAGGTTTCAAAATAAAGATATTATGATGAAAAACTTTTATGTATATTCTTTGGAAACAATTGTTTCCTATATTGTCAAAAATCTCTTACAATATCTCTTATGTATATTCATATGAAATATATTATGTACATTCATGTTCATATATATAAACACAAACAAAATGATTTTGTATTGAAATATTTTGATTATTCTTTTCCCTTCGTCTATGGTACATAAATTCAATGTGCAATTAACACTCAACTCCCTAACTCCATATACCCATAACCACTAAAGACTTAAAAAATTATAAAAATATTAAGTCCATCTAACCAATTCATTCAATCCAATAAAACTAATCAAACCAATAAAATTTTAAAACATAATATGATAATACAATATTATTGAATAGCTATAAAGATATAATACTACTATTAAATAAAATAAATATTTTTTTACAATAATATAATACTTAAGTACAATATACTATAATATTATATAAGTACAATAACTTTTAAACATATATACATATATATGATCAAAATTTTGTTAGACGGGATATCCCTCTTTGTATTATAAAATAAGAATACAAAGGCATCCTAGCCACAAGATTCAAATGTTTTCTTTAACATCTTGGAGCCTCCCAAACTAGTTGGAGATAAAATATTTTCATCAAAATTTACAAAATAGGAATATGTCTTCATATTATTCTACTAAAAGGCTATCATACGGTAGAAATGGCTTCAATCAGTATACTATTATTTGGCATTATAGATGTAAACAGTATTATTGACCATACAAATTAGTGAATGAATGAAGAAAATCTAATGAAGTTTATTAGATCAACAATGTAAAAAATCAAGATCAAATTGTATATGTCACTTTCATGTTCTTCTTCATATTAGATCTTCATGAGAAAAACCAACCGTTTTATGAAACCTTGGTTCACCAAAGAATTGGAACTCAGACTCTCAAAGAAAAGGATGTAGGTGCCCAAAACGTAGGATTCGCTATTCTATAATATGTAAACAAACCTTTCTAGATGCTTGACGTTATGAATATGAGCATTCACCAGGTGATTCTCCTAAATTATCTTCTTGATGACTCTCTCCTCAACATTGTTTGTAAGGAAGAATACTTAATTTAACTGATCCATCACCGAGTGTTGATTGCAGCTACATTTTCAATCTTGGAGTTTCATAATTTCTTCCTTCGAACTTAAAGCAACATAGCCACTTGCCACAACTCTTTTCACTCGAACTAAGCAGAAAAGGGAGAGCTGAGAAAAACTATATAACACCATACATGTATCTTCACTATATAATCGTCATTTTGATCATCATTTTGGGACTGCATTCCATTAAAAACTCAAAATCGAGTCCTATAGGGGTAAATCCCCACAATGTCACCTCACCACTATCACACGACAAGCCCAATCCAATCAGTCGCTTGTGAAGAATAGGATGATTCTAAGAAATATTATCTCTAATTTGGTTCGGATTCACTTATATTGGTTTCTTGAAGAGAGCAATTGTGATTTTAGATTGATCTATTGCACAATTGGAGTGATGGAGAAATCATTTATGCCTTCCAGTATGACTGTCTCGCTGGGAGTATTATTCATTATTAGTCCCTGCCGTCAAGGCAGGAGACTTATGTTTTCATGCGCCTTTCTTGCAATTAATCTGCCCTCAAAAACCGTGCGATAAACTTTTAACATATGGTCTTTGCGTGTTTCATTATTTTTATCAATCAACAAATTTGATGAAAAATGCATGTAGTGTTTAGGTGGCATTCAGAGAACAGTTCACGTGCATCATCTATGCTAACACATTTCGCATACATGCAGAGAGGGACAAGTGGGAGGATAGCTCTGAGCAAGGTCTCCTCCTTAAACAGTATTTTGTTTGAGGTATGTGGTGAACGTGACGAGGAAAAGGAGCAGGAGGAGGTAGGTCCGGAGAAGAAGGATGGTGCACGTCATTTTTTTATCGCGACTATATGAAAATTGAGCTGACTGCAGATCTCCAACGCCATCAATAGCATACCGGGAGATAGAGACACTGTTAGCAGAATAGCTGTAGGAGCAAAATACAGGTCATCTGACTGTTTTTCATTGACACCCTACAGTAATTCTGGATGGGACTGGCAGGTACTTCTGAGTTCACCACCACTCAAATTAAATAGATCTCCATGCACCGCCAGCTTGCAGAAATAGTGTCATGCATAGTTTATGCTTTCTTTTTACTCACAGTTTACATCTTTACTATGTTGTAGTTTTAAAATTGCTGGAGTAAAGCATTGATTGCATAAAAATAATTTTAAACGTTGTAACATCTATAAAAACTATATAATGTAATCAGTTTGAGATAAACCTGAAAATGTAATTGGTATTGAAAGATCAAAATAATGAATATGTGATTGTGTTCAAAAATTTTGTTTCCTGTTTACTCTGTTTTCAGCTCTGTTATTTTCCCCTGTTTTTAAGATCCGCAATAGACAACCCCTTCGCTTGTGGTACTTTCCTATAATCTGTAATTTAAGTGTACATTTAACCAATTTGGAAATAAAACAGAAAAATAGAATTAAAGAGCAGAATACGTAGAACACACAATTTATCGTGGTTCACCACAATAGTGGCTACATCCACACTAAGAGCAGAAGAATATATTAATCTCCAAATCAGAATGTTTACAAATGACAATAAGAATCTTATTTATAGGCTCATACTGAGCAGCTGAAAAGACAAGGCACAACAGACAAAAGTCCGTTGGCCTTCCAATCCCAACAAACTCCCACCGGAAGTCAACGGATAGTCCAGTTGATCAGGCATTCCCCTGCTCTACATGTTGATCTACTTCAGCTTAACAAGTCCAAGAGAAGTTCTTGCACATTCAAACTTCTCTTTGGTTACAACTTTAGTGAATATATCTGCCGGATTGATTTTAGTATCAGTCTTTTCAAATTTCAACCTGCCCTCTTCAACCATGTGCTGAACAAAGTGAGCATGGATGTCAATGTGTTTTGAACGTTGCTGAGAAGTATGATTATGAGCCATAAATATGGCGCTGCGACTGTCACTGAAAAGAACATAATCATTTTGTTGATACTTCATTTCACCAAGTAATCGCTGCAACCAGATAATTTCCCGAGCACCTTCGGAAAGCGCCAAATACTCAGCTTCAGTGGAAGAAAGAGCAATAGAATGTTGCAGCCTTGAGGCCCAACTAATAACAGCTTCAGCGAATATGAATGTGTAACCGGTAGTAGATCTACGCTTATCCAAATCTCCGGCAAGATCTGAATCTGTGAATCCCCGTAACTGTTCATGATTGTTACAAAAACATAAGACCAAATCTGAAGTGCCTTTAAGATATCTTAATATCCATTTGACGGCCTCCCAATGAGTCTTCCTAGGATTGCTCATGAATCTACTCACAACTCCTACCGCATGAGCAATGTCGGGACGTGTTGAAACCATAGCATACATAATGCTACCAACTGCAGATTTGTAAGGAATGTCCTCCATATATTCCTTGTCCTCTTGTGTTTGTGGACACAAATTTGCTGATAACTGAAAATGTGAAGCAAGTGGAGTAGAAACACTATGCGCATCAGCCATACCAAATCTCTGAATTACTTTGTCAATGTATTCTTTTTGTGACAATGTAATTACTTTCTTCTTCCTATCCCGGGTGATAGTCATACCAAGAATCTTCTTGGCTGCCCCTAAATCCTTCATGGCAAATGTGCTTGCCGATTTAATTTTCAGCTCATTAACAATTTTAGAGCTTGTTCCCGCTACTAACATGTCATCAACATAGAGAAGAAGAATAACAAATTCACCATTCAGGAGTGTCTTGTAGTAAATGCACGGATCAGATTCACATCTGATAAAATTATGTTCAAGCATGAAGGAGTCAAACTTGACATACCACTGTCTTAGGGCTTGCTTGAGCCCATACAAACTACACTTCAGCCGGCAATAGAGATGTTCCTGCCCCTTTTTCACAAAACCTTCAAGCTGATGCATATACAACTCCTCATTTATGTCTCCATGTAAAAATGTTGTCTTAACATCTAACTATTCCAATTCAAGATCCCAAATGGCTGCTAATCCCAATACTGTTCGGATGGATGTCATCTTCACAACCGGAGAGAATATTTCAGCGAAGTCAATCCCCTATTTCTGAGCATATCCTTTTACTACCAACCGGGCTTTGAACATTTTTGACCTCCTCCTTTGTCTTTCAATTTATAAACCCACTTGTTCTTGAGTGGTTTTCGATTTGGTGGAAGAGCAACCAAATCTCAGGTTTCGTTTGCTTCAAGCGAACTCATTTCATCTGTCATAGCAACAAACCAATTGTTTTTATCATTTCTTATACGTGCCTCTTTAAAATTTGCAGGTTCAATTTGCTCATAAATTAATAGTTCTGGCTCTGCCTCTTCAGCAAATAATAGTTGATAATTAGAGAATTTTGACGGAACTTTCCTTGGTCTTGAGGATCTTCTCAATTCAGGCTGATCTGGTTCATGAGAATGAATTCTCTGCAATTGATTATCATTATTTTCTCCTAGTGAAGGATCTCTGTTGGTATTTGATTCGGTAAGTAATTCATGAGGACTGCCCTTGGAAATGGGAAAAGAGCATGTCCTTTGTATACCCGAGCTATTACGGCATGCTTGTCTTGTTAAGACTCCCCCTTTTGAACATTATCCCTGCCAATAGACGTGCTCATTATATCCTCTGTGGTCTATCCACGCTGGTCACCAAAAGTGGATTGTTTCATAACCGTACGCTAAGAGTGGTCTTCACTAGCATTTGAATGACTGAGAGAGTGATCTTTGTGAGCAGGATTGGCATGAGATCTCTCTACCCAGGAGGTGCTATGTAGAGTAGCAGTCTGTAGGTGAGACTCTGCAAAAGTGTGAAGGAGAGCAGTGTGCGGGTGAGGCACTGCGGAACCATGTATTGGAACATGAGTGCGTGGGATATTTTGTATAGGAACGCCAATGCTTTTGTCATGAGTGTCTCCTTCAAATCTGCAAATTTGGAATTTTGTGAGCATTGTCTTCATGGGAAACAAAAGCGGGTCAATTTCTTGAAGGATGGACATGATAAAAGGACTACACCTTTGGAGTTAGTGCATTCGGATGTCTTCGGACCTACGGAGGTAACCTCTTATGGAGGCGCACAATATTTTGTCACCTTTCTTGATGATAGCACCCGAAAGGTATGGGTTTATATGCTTTCTAAAAAATCAGAAGTATTCTCTAAATTCAAAATTTTTAAAGCTCTTGTGGAAAATCAAAGTGGTCATAAAATTAAGTGTTTGAAAATGGATAATGGAGGTGAATTTAACCAATTCGGAAATAAAATAGAAAAATAGAATTAAAGAGCAGATTTGAGACCCGGTAGTTGATCACAATTCAACATTACCTCAAGGCCTTTCTTGCTCATATGGCCTAGCCTTTGATGCCAAAGCGCAACATCGCTGTCCACAAGTGTCAAAGCAGCTCCCACCTTATCAATGGGTTTCAAAATATAGAGACTACTGGTTTTGTCTCCTTTAGCAATAGCCAATGAACCTTTGACTATTTTCCATGTATCCGTGAGTTCAGTTTTAAAACCTTGGGTGTATAATTGGCTGACAGAAATCAGATTCCTCTTTAATTAAGGAACATGTCTAACATCTTTGAGAAGTAATTTTTCTCCTCCTTCAAGATGCAAGACAACATCTCCTTTCCCAACAATTTTACATGCTTTGTTATCACCCAAGTATACCTCTCTGAATTCACCTTCTTGATAATTTGTGAATGCATCCGTGAGAGAGGAAGCATGAAAGGAAGCTCCAGAATCAATTACCCATGAATCAACTTTTGTATCACTTGTAGATAAAATTAGGATACCCGGATCCTTTTCATGAGTTATGTTTGCTTGACTGTCCAATACTTGTTCTTGTGCCTTCTTGAATTTTTTGCAATCCTTTTTAACATGCCCAGCCTTCCCACAAAACCAACAACCATTTTGTCTCCCTCTTGATTGCGATCTTCTTGCAGATTGAGACCTCCGATTGTTATTAAATCTGCCTCTATATTGGCTTCTTCCTCTATTTTCAGTGCCACCATTGTGAGAGCATTACCAGAAGAGGACTCATCATTCTTTCTCCTCAAATCTTCGGAGAGCAGGGTGGCTGAAACTTCATCAAAAACTAGCTTCTTGGTAGTTGATGCTGAAGTGCTTATGGCTGTCACAAGTCCATCCCAACTATTAGGAAGAGAACATAGCAATAGAACAACCTTATTCTCATCATCTTGTGTCATGCCAACTGAATTTGCTTGGCTGATCAAGGTGTTGAATTCGTTGAGGTGATTTGTCATGACTTCACCTTCCCTCATCTTAAGTTTATATAACTTCTTCATGATAATGACTTTGTTCACAACGGATGCTTGTGCATATGTTGAAGCCAATTTATCCCATACGCCTTTGGCTGTATTTTTGTCTGAAACATTATACAGCACACTATCACCTAATGTGAGAAAGATTGTTGCCATGGCTTTCTCATCAAGCTTTCCCCAATCTTCATCCGACATGGCTCTGGGTTTCTTTGCTTTTCCTTCAAGTGCCAGCGAAAGCTCTTTGTTGACTAACAGAGATTTCATTCGAATCTTCCATATTCCGTAGTTCTTCCCAGAGAATTTATGAACTCTTACTTCTTCCATAATTCTGAAACCGAAATCTTCAACCAGCGATTAACCTCGCTCTGATACCAATTGTAGATATAACCAATTCAAAAATAAAATAGAAAAATAGAATTAAAGAGCAGAATACACAAAACACACAATTTATCGTGGTTCACCACAATAGTGGCTACGTCCACACTGAGAGCAGAAGAATATATTAATCTCCCAATCAGAATGTTTACAAATGACAATAAGAGTCTTATTTCTGAGCAGCTGAAAAGACAAGGCACAACAGACAAAAGTCCATTGGCCTTCCAATCCCAACATTAAGAACTTTAGGCCACTTTCATTGAAAAATAGTAAACATAAATTTTCTTACACTGAAACACAACACTTTTACGTACTGTTGGATGCACATTTATATCACTCAGATGCCATTTTTATCTTGTGCAAGTGCAAGAATTTGCCTCTTAAAATAGCCGTGCCAATTCTTCATATAAATTTTTCTGTAAGTGGTTTTAATAATATTGCATATAATTCAAAAGCCTATTTGTATAACACAACGCTATTCCAAAGAACACAGAGATCTGTTCTGATACCAAATGAAGATCTGGGAAGTCACTGTAGAATAAAATAGAGAGTGAAATTCATTGGATTCAACTGGACATATTTTGATAATTACGTATAATTCATTAGCTTTTTTAAAGCCTTGCAATTTCCCCTTAATAACCAGCCAAATTTCGTTCAAGAAATTACTATGAAATCTTATCATTAATTAATTATTTATTAGTATTTATACTATGATCTATACTAAATTATTTTATTTAATCTAATTTAAAATTAGTCTAATTAATGCATTGTCAATTGCAAAATGATCTTTTGAAGAATAAAGCATTCTCATTGAATCTCCGTACAAATCTGGAATTGCTGCAGAGGCGAGAAGCAGATAGAAGGAACCGTCGCTTGCATCACAAGAGTTGCTTATTCCTTTGATATTTGAAAGGTAAACTCGTAAAAAATGCTTTTAATTACGATTCTAAGTTTACAGCCTCAAGTTTCTGTCAGTCTCCATTCTAATGTAGCAAAATCCCTCACTTGAATTCGACGAGACTATAATCGAGAATCCATTCAGATTCTCAACAGTTTCTCGTCTGCATTCGTCATAAATATATCCATCTTGCTTCTAGATTAGTTTTAGACCATCATCGAAGAATGATAGAATTGTGTGATGGCAGGTCGAGTTGTACAGACTGATGAGGGCTTCTTGGGCATTTAACCTTTGAGAAAAACTGTGGCGCATTGGTAGAAATGGTGGCTGGAGTTGTTAAACCATGGCAATTCATTTTCAAGCCAAACCTTACAGGACTGGATTTTTCAAAAAATTTCCTGGCAATTTGCACACATTTCTAAGCAATTTCAAGAAATTTTGAATTTCCATTTTAAGGAGGTCCCAGAATTTTGTATGTTGTTGAATCAGAATTATTATCAATGCATCTCATTGATTACATTTAGCTTTAATTTTTATGTTATGTATAGGATAGAATGGTGATTTTTTCTCTTGAAAAAATAAGTAGCCTGTTCTTTTTAGGTTAATGTAAGATAGAATAACAGAATTTACCGTTAGTATTTCTGAAGATTGTACAATTTAAATAACTCTTAAATATTAGAGAGGTAACTGTTAATTTCAAGGTAGATGTAATGGTTGTCATTTAGGTCAAGACCACACATATACCAATTTGGTATTTCAAGACCTCATTGTGGCATCCATTATTGATTTTCTTTTTGTAGTGTTCAATTTTGTACAGGGTTTGTTATCATCATTAAGCTTCAGATCTTCCTAGTCCATCTGTATATACTATAAATGAATCTCCGGATTGGGCAACATTTATCTTAGATGCTAGCCTAGAAAGGAAATGGATGAGATTATATGCCCAACAAATAGCTAGGCCTCAGAAAGACTAGAATGCCTTAAATAAATTTGCTGCAACAAAACTTAAAAATGATGAGAGCCCCCTTAAGCCAAAATTGCTAAAAGAATAGATTTTCAACAGGATTGGAAAATAAAGGGTCAAGATAAATTTGGCAACCTTGCACTGTATTCTATTTCAAATGCCAAACAAGTGCAAGTAGAAAAACTCTAGAAATCAAGGTCAAAATAAGGAGTAATAAGCTCTGCTATTACCATTGTATAAATAATAAAGTCCATAGCTTTTTTTGTTAAAAGAGAACATGATAAATAAAAATCTTTATAACTTTTAAATATGAACCAGGCCCTGCTGTAATAAAATCAATAGCATGATCAAAAGTGACCAAGAATGTCCCTGCCAGATTCTTAGAAGGTATGAGACACAAATGTACCTCTATTCATTACTGCACTCCATTGAGCTGAAACAAAACCCCATTCGTGTCCTCCAACTCACCATTTTCAACATTTTTACTGTTCTCAGCAGACTCCCTTTGCCAAGAAAGATCGGTATACTCCGGTGTGTCCTTGGATCTTCTTTTGTTTGTTGTAGCTTTTCCTCCGCCTTCCCTGTCTTTGTGCAAACTCAGAAATCATTCCCCTGGTCTCAATCACTGCTCTGCATAACACCACGCCAAATGACAGCTCCTGCTACTCCTCCCCTACTCAAGGCAGGGACTCCAGCTGTGCGCGGCCCTTGTTATGGTTAGGATTGATGAGCCTAGGATTTATCTTTTTATATAACTCTTATCAAACTTTAGTTAATCTCTTTATGTTTATTATGTCTACTAAGCTAGTTCCTACAATGGAGACTGTGTGGGTTCCTATAGCCATGAGCAGAACTCACTTAGAATGAGTCAAAATGGAAGTTCGGTTATCTTGGATAGTTGAAGAACATGATTTACTTGAAGACTTCTTCGAGGGTAGACTTATCACCTCCAGCATGTCTTTTACTGGTTCTGTTATATCATTGCAAATGGAATTGTTGTGTTTTGATATGGTTAAGTAGTTTAGTCCTTTTAGGACTCTCTAATGTTAATGATAAAGAAATAGTAATAAATCTCTTCCTAGATTTGGGGAAGGAGATATGTAGTTAGAGGTTGAAGTTGTTACGGGAAGGATTATATGTGAGTCAAAAAGGAATAACCTTAATGTTTTATGTCTTTTCCAAGTGAGTACAACACTATTGTAGCAAACTAATATTGAACACATAAATATATTGGTGCAAGAGCACCTCTCCAAACACCTAAGTCCACCTTGGAACCAAATGGAGGTAGTGGATCTAAAGAATTCCTAAAAGTAAATTGGGATATATTGAGGCCAATAATGGCAATATCTAATAAACAATTTAATTTAAATATTATAAGTCCTAGAAGTCCTGGCAAAGGACTTAGGACCAAAACAATGTAAGGGTGGCCAATAGTGCCAAATGGGATCTAAAGTTGTTTAGGAGAGTCAATTAGGTCCTAGAAGAAATAATAAATTAATTGGGATAGAAGTTAATAGGTTTTTAATATTAATATGCAATCAAATGTAAGTTGGAAATTCAAATATTTGAATTCCAATGGTTATGAGCATTTAGGAGGGAAAATGGTGTTTTAATGTTTTTAGACTTAACTAAGCCTTCCAACCAACCCAGATTGGTTGAGGAAGTTGATAGGAAGTTTATTTAATGCTTGGAAGAGAGAATGGTACGGACTGGAGATGAAATGTATAGATTTCTACTCAAAATGGCAATAAAATTTAGAATTTCATAACTTTCCATTGCATGTTTTGATCTCTATTTCATTCCATTCATTTTGTTGATGCTTGGGAAGATATATTAGGGTTGTATAAGACTTGTGTTTATGCTTTGAAGTATTATTGTTTCCATTTCAATCAATTTGGATTGACTGTACTCACTAAATCTTTGTTTTTCTTAGTAGTTTTGATAAATTCTTCAATGTGAAAGCATCATTCCATGAATGTGATTGTTGTTTCTCATGGAATGATGCATATTTAACATTTACAACATTGTATTAACATTATATGTTGCAGAAGAGTTGATTTGATATGGTGATCACCAAGAATAGTGAAGAAAACCTCATGAAATTGCTTGCTAGAGTGTAGCAGCAAGAGATCCGACTTAAGGAGGGCATGTTTTTGTTTAAAATAGAAAAATTACATGTAAAATAAGTGATGAATCCTGAAGGAGGGGTTCTGGAAGTGAGTTTTGGGCTGTTTTCTAGAAGGTCCTAGTTTTTGGAGCCATTTGGTGAGGGATTTTGAGTTCGACCATATGGGAAGTTTCTGGGTGAAAACCAATACCATAATCCTTTTTTTTTAGGTATAAATAGAGACTTATAAAAGTTATAGTGTTTGGGGATAAGTATTTTTGGTAGTTCCTTTGTAAAGTGGCCCAATTAGGCCTAGTGGCAATACTGGAATCAGCAATTTTATGCACAGTTGGTCCAAAAGAGTAATACTCCATTTTCACATATGTTGTGTAACTTCCAAATGGGTATCTGAATCTACAATTTAATTTTCAAGTGTTTTGTAAAGTCTGGTCCAAAAGTCCAAAAATAAGGAAACATAGGGCTACTAGGCAGGATTGCTTGGGGTTAGTAACTCATTTTGAGATATCTGATCAAGAGGCTTAAAGGGAACTTGTAACTAGTCAAGAAAAGTTGTTTGGGGTTTTTTGGGACCCTAGGAAGTCTTGTGGTTGGCCTTGTGTCATTTGGAAGTCATTTGACCTCTTGGAGCAAGTGGATTCCCTTGGGTACACAGTGAGACCTTGGGATTGTTTTACAAGGTGTAGAGTCTTGTTGTCCAATTTGTGGAGTTCTTCAAGCCTCTACATCATATATGAATTGTTGATTTAGCTTATTCCATTCCATTTTTCATCTGAGATTGTTACCAAGCAGACCCACTTGAGATAACATGTCTCCAAGCTTTCTCTATGTATTATTAGCTAGATGTTGATTTTTTTACTACATTTAAGGTAGTTGTAGAATGTTGCTTTGATTATTATGAAAGTATCTTGCTTTATTAATCATTTTCTCGACCCACTTGAGATAACATGTCTCCAAGCTCTCTCTATGTATTATTAGCTAGATGTTGATCTTTTTACTACATTTAAGGTAGTTGTAGAATGTTGTTTTGATTATTATGAAAGTATCTTGCTTTATTAATCATTTTCTCGATCAACATAGTTTCAATATCATTGTACAATGATTTGGTGTATCTTACACCAATGTATCAATTCATTATTGTTTGTTGTTATTTCAAGTTGATTAATTTATGTATTTTAATTTATTGTAGTTGATTTTCATCAAGCATGAAAACAACCTAGTTGAGGTCATGGTGTACATATAATGTAGGCCCATTTCAAGTTCACATCTCTAGGTTGATAATTAAATATAACCTATATACCATGAAGGGTTGCTTGATTTAGAGAACCATATGTGATTTTAGAAGCCTATCATCTCCATCATGTCTTTTAATGATTATGTTATATCATTGCAAATGGAATAGTTGTGTTTTGATATGGTTAAGCAGTTTAGTCCTTTTAGGGCTCTCTAATGTTAATGTTTTCCTTTATTAGTAATAAATCTCTTCCTAGATATGGGGAAGGAGTGATAAGTACCTAGAGGTTGAAGTTATTTCTAATAAGGACTATATATGAGACAGAATAAAATTTGAATACCATTAATGTTTTATGTTTTTTTCCAATTGATTATAACACTATTCTAGCATACTAATGTTGAACGCATGAATATATGAATTATTGATTTAGTTTTTCCATTCCATTGTTCATCTGAGATTGTTACCAAGTGAACCCACTTGAGGTCACATGTCTCCAGTATTTGTTTATGCATTATTAGATAGATGCTAGTTTTTTGCTACAATTAAGGTAGTTGTAGAATGTTCCTTTGATTATTATGAAAGTATCTTGTTGCATTAAAACATTTCTTGATCAACATAGTTTCAATATCAATTCATCATTGTTAGTTGTTATTTCAAGTTGATTACTTTTTGTATTTTAATTTATTGTAGTTACTCTACATTAAGTATGAAAACAACCTAGTTGAGGTCATGTTGTACATACAATGTAGGCCTATTTCAATTTCATATCTATGGGTTGATAATTAAATGTACAACCTATATACCATGAAGGATTGCTCGATTTAAAGAACCATATGTGAGTTTAGAAACTACTAGGATAGCTATGATCACAAGTGGATACAGTGAACTCTACATTGTTGGCATTGTTTCTGGAGATGGTGTCAAGGCATAAAATTAGTTAGGTTGTTAAATATTTTTTTCATGCTTTCTTAGAATATAGTTCATTGTTTTCAGTAATAATGACCTTCAAAACTTAGACAAAAATCCAAAATCTTCCCTAACAACATGCAAGTTAGCTGAAAAAGGAGTATGATTTTTGTATGTGGAGAAGAAGGGACCCTCTTAGAAGGTTCTTATCTTCATCAAGTACAATGCATTTGTGGTAGAAATACAACTAGGATATCATTCTCCCACATCCCCAACCTCTCAAGCTAGCTCCCACTCATCTCATAGATCCTTACCTAGATTCAATATGGGGGATGCAAACAATAATTTACTAGGATAATGTAACCCCTAATTTCTATTTCTCCATAGTGAACTAATAAATGAATCTTACTTTGAATAATATACCATCTTCTACTCTACCAAACTTCAATGGGCTCATTACCAAAGATCCTGATTGCTTTCTCTTTGAGTTTCATGTCTGATGTTGTAATTATGACTACACCACATATGCTAATAAGTTAAAATTATTCCCTACCACCCTTAAGGATTTTTTCTTGAGAGGGTTTATAGGTCTAGGAAGAGATGTAGTGGCTAATTGGACATCTATGAAGGAGAGGTTCCTCCAAAAATACAAATACTACTATATGGGAGGGGATATGCATGGGGATGGTATCTTTTGGATGAGTCAAAAGAAGGATGACTCTTTGGAGGGCTATGTGGAATGTTTCTTATTTATCCTATAAAAATTCAGATACAATAGGTTGGAGACAAATCTCTCAATTTGATTTTTATCATAGTGAATAAGGACTATTTGGATGCATTAGACCTGATGGGAGGGGGAGATATTTCCAAGGTTCCTTGGGACAACCTCTATCAATTTCTCATAAATCATTCTAGAGCAACCATGAAGAAAACTCACAACATCAAATTACTCCTTTGAAAATAAATTATAGGAGTCTCTTGAATGGAAATCAACAACCAGTTGAAAGGCATGAAGTAAGATATCATTATCCACATGGACACTCAACTGGAGACATTGCAAGAAAGGAAGAAGCAAAAATTGTCCTAACTGAATATTATCCTCAATACTTCCATAAGAGAAAGGATGGCAAGTACAAAAGGATTGTAAGCCTGGAGGAGAGGCTTGACTTTAAGGCTTTGGAATATGAATATATCTAGGTTTTAGCCCAAAGGAATCTATTGAATTAGAGACAATGTATTTTCATGATTCCTTGTCTTATAATATGCCTTATTCTAATTATCTTTCATGTCTTTGACCAACCTCTTCAAGGTTGGGTAAAATATTGTTCCTTATCATGGAACACTCTTAGAGAATGCCCTCCTTTTAAAGCCCAATGTCAATTTCCTAATTGGCAAGTGCCTCAATAAAGTTTGCAACAATAATAATAATAGAGGGGTAACCGGGTTGGGGAAATCCAAATGCATACTCTCACTAACACCTACTAAAAATCCCTCATCCTCAACTAACCATTATGACAAATCCTACAAAATAAACTCAATTACTAACACAACCTACACATAACCCGAATAATCATCATGTTCAATAGGTGTTTGGTAGTGACATGGAATAATTCAATACTTATGTCCTAGATATCAATAATGTATATCTTCACTTTGTAAAGACTCTTACTACTACTAAATTAAAATTCATTATTGGCATTCCTCTAGGAGAAGCTTCAACTGATGTTAACCCCCATTGATGAGCTATGGTCCTTCACAAGGACACAAACTTGACAATACAACACCTTCACTTATTAGAACTTTAGCTCCATCATTTCCAAAATGGTTGAACCTACAAAATATTGAACTTGAATCAACCATTAATTTCCTATACCAATTCAAGAATATTAGCATAAAGACTTCATTGTCTCAATCAATCAAATATGTACATATCTATAACAATACCATCGAAGACATGCGTATCAAGAATTCTGGTAGGAAGAATAAATATCCCCAAAATAGTTCACATTGTAGGAAACTTGATATGCACCATGCAAGAAACAAATTATTTCTCATAAATACATTGATCATGAAATCCATATTGTAAATATTACTATAAATACAATCCTGATATTCAATACATTGATTTACCTAGGGGAAAGTATTAATATAATGACAATGGAAACCATGGAAAATTTGTAGTTATTTGACCTAGGATTCACTCCTACAATCCTACAACTAGTTGATAGGTCTGAAATAAATCCTAAGGAGATTGTGGAAGATCTAGTCATTAATTTATATTTCTAAGAGCATGTTGTGGATTTTATAATCATGTAGCATAAGGGGAATTTAGGACGATATCCACTCATATTGGGTAGACCCTAGCTTTCTATTGCAAATACTTTCATTAGGTGTAAGATTAGGTGAGATGATTATTTCAAATGGTAATGTCACCAAGAAAGTATTAGCCATCTACTCAGCCACATCATGATTTAGATTAGACAATATAGCTTGATTTTAGGTATAACAAATTAAAAACATTGTAAACTCTCATGGTAATTGACAGAAGTCCAATGATTCAATTATAGAATAAATATATAGTTTTAACATGTAGTCCAAAATAATTACAATAGAGATCTAGGTAGAACTTCTTGCTTAGATTCTCTTTCTATCCATTATATACATTGCTTCCTATATATAGAATTGTCATAACAATATTTTTCCACTACAAAATTGCTTCATAAGTTGCTCCCTCATCTCAGTGATGTAGGAATTACATGTATGAATGCTACATCAATGAGCCTTCTTTACATTCATGTGGAAATAACTTCTAGGAAACATCTCAACATTAACAACAGGCTCCATTTGAAGTAATAAGAGTAGTTAACTTCTTTGTTGTAGGGACATCACAAAAAATTTTCTCAAGACTATCAAGACATGAAGGGACTAGAACTGAATCTCTGTACGTAAAAAATATACATCAAGGAATATTATGGATCAATTAGACAACTGTAGAGGAGGATCAATCCATCTATCAAAGAGATAGTTAATATAGAGTTGTAGAAGTTGTTAAATGTTGTATTTATATACCCCATTCCTAATAGTCAATGGATCTCACCTCTTGTGATTGTTCCCAAGAAAGGATGTAAGTAGAGATTTTTTGTTGATCAACAACAAGGATCACTTTCCCCTTCTTTTCATTGATCGAGTGTTAGAATCATTAGTGGGTAAGAAATATTTCTCATTTGTAGATGGCTTCCACGGTTATAATATAATAAGAATTACATGAGAAGGCTAGGATGAGACAACATTCATTTGTCCTTGGGGCACATATGTATATGTATTTTTTTGTTGGAATAGAAAGATAAGGGACTGAGAGGAGAGGGGTGAATCAATACCCTCAAAAAATTTTAACTGAAAACTTAATCTACAAATAATAGTGACTAACTAACTGAATCCATTGCATGCAACATTCATTCAATTGACTTTGTAAATGTAAAGTGCATGAAATGAAACAATAGATCAATCATGTAATGTAACACATAACACCAATATTTTGGTTATGCAGAAACCCTTATTAGAAGCTAAAAACTGCAGTGGGGATGACACCCACAAATTCTTCACTACTGCAAATAATAAATTTTTTCGGTTAAGGCTACAAATTTTGATTAGTTTTGGTGATCTTACCCTATTAGGAGTAACAATCAGATTGACTAGATCTACCTTGTGAAAGGATTTAAACAACATTACTTGAGTGTGCACTCGGTTAAGAGATTTACAAACAGACTGTTAAGTCTACTCTATTAGGAAATTTTACTAACTCTGTTACAATGATAAGAGAATAACAGAAATGTATATGTAAATGAAAAATATACTTTGTCTGAGATCAATGTTAAACTGAATAAATATCACCTCTATGTGCGGTAATCTATCCTCTGTTCCGCTCGGTAGCCTTGACTATTTCTGAATAAACTGAATTGATCTCTAATAACTACTCTGTCATGTAAACCTTGTCTAAATTCTGATGTCAAGAAGGTGGCTACTTCTTCATGATCTCCTCCTTCATATTACATTCGACTTTCTTGTCAAAATGACAATAATTACAAATATATAGCAAACTATTATGATTGCCATGACCTAATTAGGTTTACAATATCTTAGAAAACCTAAGATGCTACTTCTTCATGATCTCCTTCTTCATATTACATTCGACTTTCTTGTCAAAATGACAACAATTACAAATATATAGCAAACTGTTATGATTGCCATGGCCTAATTAGGTTTACAATATCTTAGAAAACCTAAGACGATGTACAAAATTGACCTCGATCTAACTATTACATAGGAATCATTATTACATTTAATGATTACATCTACAATAAATAATCCTTGATCTTGGTAAAACATTTTATGAATCTGTGTAACTGTTTGCATAGATAAATATGCCATTCCTGATTACTATGTTGTTTCTTGGATAACTCGGTAAACACGGCCAATTCTGATCGGTGAATACACTAGTGCTCGGTGTGTATGTTTCTTGGTGTTTATTGACACTTGGTGTTCGGTTTACTTTGATGCTCGGTAAAACTAATCTGGTGCCCAGTTAAACTAGTTTCCATTTAGCTCTTAGTACTTCCTTGTGATTTGTTCGGTGTGAAGGCTTGTTTGTTCAACCGACTAGCATATTATAGTTTGTTGTTCTTGCTTTTACCGACTGATTAGCTTAGATAACTGACTGGTCCAATTTGATACTAATGACAACATCTAATGCTCAAATAGAGATAACAATCTCCCCCTTTGGTATTAGTATCAAAACTTGCAATGTATCTAAACTGATATATCTGAAACTATTCTTACACTTCATATATACATAACAAAATTGACTTTTTGCAAAATTACATTACTCCCCCTCTGTGCATGCTCTCAGTATGTACATAGTAGACTTAGCATATATTTATACAATTGGCATATACATTATATTTCCCCCTTTTTGAGATTAATTCCAAAGAAAATTTTGTACTTACAATTTATCAAAAATGTGTCGATGGGTTTTCTTGAGAGAGTCTAAGAGGTTTTCCCATTCCTCTTTCAAGTTGGTGAGAGCAATGCTTTCAAGACCGACTTGTGCATGCATATCAAAAATGTTCTCCAACATTGAAATTTCAGGTGTTGTAACTAAGGCTTGTGTCTTGACAATATGTCACTTAATTATTTTTAGGTGAGAAAGCAATTCTTCTTGAAGCTCGGTGACTTGGTCACATATCTTATCCTCCTGCTTCCTCAAATCTACTCGTAACTGCCTGAGTTCTTGCACTTTGAGTATATGCTTATGAAAAGAATTTGGCTTGGTTAAGGCATTTGCACTGGCTTGGATTTTGGTATCCATCTTCTTAATCTTTTCACTGACCTCAACAGTGAAACTCTCCATAGTGCATAACTTAAATAACATCTGAATTATTTTCTAAGTAATAGTTTGGAGATTGGATATTACCTCAGAAAGCTTCACTTTATTTACTGCCACTTCTTGGTTGATCTTTTCTACTAATTTATTTTGAATCTTAGCTTCTGCCCTTTCCTCAATTCTCTTTTCAACATCAATATCTGGGGCATTTATTTGGTTATCAAGTGTGGCAAGCTAGTCCAATGTAGGTGTCTCTTCATTTATCTGGCCCTCAAGTACAACCTGTTGTAAGATGTCTCTCACATCTTTAACAATCTGCTTTCTCTTGCTCTCTTTCCTCACTTCTCCCAAGCTGCCTTCCTTATGCATAGCTCCCCATATTTTCTTAGTGCTTTAGGGTCCAAAGTCCTCAGGTCACATTTAGGTATTTCTATTATCTCATCAAGTGTGACCGACCCTTTTCCATGATTGTTATTCTTCTTCTTAGGCTCTTGGGGTGAAGTCTTAACAAAAGGAACGATAGCCTTTACCTCAACACTCGGTGATCTTTCTTGGTAGACACTGTATCTTTCTTTTTCTGCTCCTTGATAACCTGTGTATTGGTTGATTGAGATGGAGCTTCAGATGTAGTGTCAACTGGTGTTGATTCGGTAGGCTTAGGATCATCTTGGACCTATGTATCTTCCTCTTTTTCCTTAGGATTTTCTATCTCTATAGTTGTACTTGTTCCTTGTTCCCCTGATGTGTCCTTGGGTTACTCAGGGATTGAGCCTTCGGGTTCTTCCTTTGAAATTATTTCAACAGCTTCCATCAAGATAGGAAGATCACCCGGTATAGTGCTCATAGTTGGCTCGGTAGAGGCTTTCTCTTCTAGTTGAGCTTCAGCTATGGTGACATCTTCATCATCCTTGATGTCATCGGGATCACCATTTGTGATGTCCTCAATGAGTACATTATATGAATAATTGTTGATTTCCTATATTGTGACTTGTTCTGGTGCATCCTAGATTACATTGATTTCCTCAGTGGAAATAGTGGTATCAGGTGCCTCGGTATCTAATAACTCGATAGTTTTTTGTGGTGCCAGATCTGCATCATTAGAATGTTTTCCTTTTCTTTTAAGCTTCTTCTCAGGAATTATGGCTAAAGCCATCTTGTCTTATTCTGCTTGGGAATGAAGTATAGAAGTCCAAATAAGTTGACTATTATCATCAATGTCTGCCAGATTTTCATCAAGTATCTGTAGTTCCTAGCTCTTTACTAAGAATCTCTTTGAATATGTTTTCATTAAGTCCTCAATCTTAGGAACTGTCAATATAGGCATTGCTAAAAATAGGGATTGTTCCCTCATTCTTTTCTCAGTATTTAATGCAGATGTCCATCTTTGTGAGATTCTATCAGATAGTGTCTTTGGCATATTCTTAGAGAATTCAATTGGTACCTTCAAATTTTATCATCTGAATTACAACTTCTTCAATCTTATTCTGGTCTTCGGTTGACAAATGTCAAACTGACCAATTTCAGGATCACTTAATTCTCCATTCTCTATTATGTCTTTAGCTACTTCATCAATTGAACAGTTTTTATTGCTAACTACCTTGTATTGATAATTATCATCTTCATCATCATCTAAATCATCTTTACCTCTGATTAATCTTTTTCTTTTCTTAGGGGCTCCAGTAGAAATTTTTGTACCACTCTTCTTGTATGTTTTGGTCAGTGATGCTACAGTAGGCCTTGATACTTTCACAACTCATTTCTTCAATGGAGGTGAAGTTGTAGTTAATGACCTTGTACGTGCCCTTTTTTTCACTTTTGAGTGCATTCTTTGGAGTGGTGGAAGGTGAAACTAGTGTAGGATCTACATCTCTGTCAGACTTAGTCTCTTCTGTTGGAGATTTGCCAGCATGCTAGTGTTGACTGACAACATATGGTAAGCAACATGCATTTTGGTTCCATGTAGTGAGCCTTGAGCATATGTTGTATGGATATGTTATTAGCATGATATCATAGACACAAAGGTTTATTCTGAGTATAGACAGTTGTGCAGTTGTTTGTGACAATAGTGTTCCTGATAGAGTTACAGGCAGAGTTTTGTATGTGATTCTCAGTATGGTTATGTTGGAGCCTTATGCATTTATATTTGTGTTGTAGACATGTTTGTAGAGCTATGTTCATGAACATATAGTTACTTGTGAAATACAAGTTGAGTTATGTTGTTTATAGTTGCTAGTTATAGTTTCCTAAGATTATTTGATGGAGCCAACAGTGTTTATATTGTTTCAGTAGTTGCGCCTATCATTATGGTATGCATATTTGGTTTCATGTTTTTTGATGAGTTAAGAATGTTTGGTGAAGAGTGCATAACATAATTCAGCATGAGAAGAAAGTTCCAGTTAATTTGGTGGAGCCAACTGCGTGAAGTGACGCGTCTACTCATATTGGGTTGTGTGGTCCCTTTTTGTGTTGCGTGCTTAGTATAGCCATTGGAGATGTTATTGGAGAGTTATATTATTTCTCTAATATGATTTCAAGAAGGTTCTAATAGGTTGACTTGATTATATCATTTGGAGGAAGATACTTATAGCCAGTTAGTTGTGATTGCTAAAGTGTGATTGAGAGAGTAGAGTAGAAGATGCGAATGTACTGAGATAGTCAATCATCAATTGAAGATCTATGTGAAGAAGAAGAGAATATATGTTATTCATTGGAACTGATCAAGAGAGCAAGTCTACTTCCCAGTTCACCAAGATCTAGATATAGTGTGTATATGTTATGCAGAAGGTTGCAACCTTCACCATTTGAGTAGTGTGCTCTCAGACAATGTGTCCTCAGCCCAACAGGGTTAATTGTTAAAGACTCCTAACAGGGTCTGACCCTTCACCAGGTCACTGTACTTCATGCATTTTAAAGATCAACTCCTAACAGGGATCATTATACTCTAGTGCAGTTTATAGTGGGTGCTAATTCCCACCGGGGTTTTTACCTATTTGGGTTTCCCTGTAACCAAAATTATGGTGTTGTGTTAAGTTTTATCTTGTTGTGTATATTCTTAATGTTCTTCTATACTTAATTGGATAAATAATTGAATCTTGGAGATAACTTATTCACCCCCCCCCCCCACCTCTCAGTTATCTCAGTTATCTCTTGGGACTATTCCTAACAATTGGTACCAGAGCCAAGTGCCTCGGAGAGAAAGTTCAACAGCTTGAGGTTGATCAGATGGAATTCTTTAGAAAATAAAGTCCTAAGTTTGATGGAGAGAATTATCTAGACTAGAAGAACAAAATGACAACACATCTGCAGTGCATTGGTTTTGAGATTTTTGAAGGCTCTACTCAAGAAGTTCAGATTCCCTCTCTAAAAGATCTTGCAAAAGATGATGCAACTATTAAGAAAAAGGAATTGTTCACTCAAAATGCTATTGCCAAAGAAGCCCTTATCGGCGCCTTATCTGACAGTGAGTTTTCAAATATCAAGAAAGTAGATAGAGCCTAAAAGATATGGAAGTATCTAGAAGATATGTTTGAAGGAGATATTCAAGCCAACATGTGTGCAGAAAGACATGGAAGAAAATATACAATACTTTGGAGATGCTACATGATGAGAACATCAGAGCCTACAATCAAAGAATTAATGAAGTAGTTGTAGGAATCAGGAACAATGGTGGAGAAATTTCAGAAGAAGACATAATAGACAAATTGATGACTACTCTAACAGCAGAATATGAGAGAAAGATAAATATCCTAGATGAGACTATGCATTTTTCAAAAGACTTCAAAAGAGAGACCTTAATCAGCAAAATTTCAGCATTTAAGATTTCAAGATTGAAGACAGAGCCTAAAAGTGAAATAGCATTCAAAGCCTCAATCCATGGTAAGAAATCCTTGAACACTTATGGTAATTTTGATAATGAAGATGAGGATAAAGAACTAGATGATTTAATTTCTATGATTGCTAAGAAAGAGAAGAAAGGAAAAGGAAAATATGAAGGTCAATTACCATTCAAATGTTTTTCATGTAATAAGATTGGTCATTTTGCATCTAAGTGTCCTACAAGAGTCAAGAAGTTCAAAAGAAACTACAAGCCTAAATATACAAAAGAATTTTACTATGCTGAAGATGGAGTATCAGATGAAGATTCAGTAGAAGATGAAATTGGATTCATTGCTATTGAAGACATGGAGAAAATGTTTGATGAAATGGATATTGAAGATAAAAAGAAAGCACAAGAGTTAGCATTAATTTCATAAGCAGACATCAGAACAAATTGGATCATTGACGACAGTTGTTCACATCACATGACAAGAGACAAAGATATATTTGTACATCTAGATAAGTACAAAGGTGGCATGCTTAGATTTGGAGACAACACCCCTAAACCTATCATAGGTAGAGGAGCCATCACCTTGGATGGAAAGAATAACATTGATGATGCTTTATATGTTGATGGTTTGCAACATAACCTACTAAGTGTTGGACAGTTGCTTGACAAAGGATATCAGTTGGAATTCAAAGACTGCATCATTAATAACAAAGGAGTAATGATTGCATCAGGTTCAAAGACAAAAGGCAATGTTTTTCATCTTAATCCTGAAGCAAGTTGTTTTGTTGCTAAAGTAGATGACAGTTGGTTATGGCATAAAAGACTATGTCACATCAACTTTGAAAATATAGTAAAGATAAGCAATTTAAAGGGAGTTAGAGACCTCCCTAGTATTGCAAAACCAATTGATACAATATGCAAGGAATGTGTGATGGGAAAACATTTAAGGAACTCATTTAGAAGCAAGCATGATTCAACAGAGAACAAATTGGATCTAGTGCATATAGACTTATGTGGACCAACTCAAACAAGATCATACTATGTTGAAAGGTACTTTATTTTATTTGTTGATGATTATTCTAGAATGATGTGGGTTGCATTCTTAAAAGATAAATTTGAAGCATTTGAGAAGTTCAAGATATTCAAA
Organism: Chamaecyparis obtusa; assembly: GCA_027943335.1. Lineage (NCBI taxonomy): Eukaryota > Viridiplantae > Streptophyta > Pinopsida > Cupressales > Cupressaceae > Chamaecyparis > Chamaecyparis obtusa. The sequence goes on along the minus strand of BSBK01003361.1, from coordinate 532,660 downwards.
GCTAAAGTAGAAAATGAGTCTGGATTAAAGATAAAATGTCTGAGATTAGATAGAGGAGAATTCACCCCTGATAGATTTTATGAGTATTTCAAAGAACATGGGATAAAGAGATAGCTAAGTGTACCTAGAACCCCTCGGTAGAATGGAATTGTAGAAAGAAGGAATAGGATCATACTTGACACAGCGTGCACTATCATGATTGAAGGAAAAGTTACACATACCTATTAGAGAGATGCAGTCAATACTGTAGTCTATACTATCAATAAAATTTAATTAAGTCCAGGTGCAAACAAGACACCTTATGAGCTATGGTTTGGTAATGTACCTATAGTAAAATACTTTAGAATCTTTGGAAGCAAGTGTTATATCAAGAGAGATGAAGCTATTGGCAAGTTTGATGCAAGAAGCGATGAAGGTATTTTTCTTGGTTACTCTACTAAAAGTAAAGCTTATAGATGTTTTAACTTAAGATTGAAGAAGATAATTGAAAGGACTCATGTAAATATTGATGAAAATTTTATGATTCAAGAAAGATATCATAAATATGCCTATGATTGAAGAAGAACCTAGACCTACCAGTAGAGAAATAGTTGTTGAAGAAATGTTTGGTAGCATTGATGTATTATTCAATGACCCTGAAACAAGTGAAGAAGAAACATAGAAGGTAGATGAGAGAGTCACACCTAATGTTCCAAAATTCACATCTAGATACCATTCAAAAGAAGATATCATTGGAGATCAGAACATCAAAGTCATGACAAGATCAAAAGCAAAAAGTTCAACAGTTAATGAAGAGGTATGTTTACTTTCACAAATTGAACCTTTAAATGTTGAAGATGCATGTAATGATTTAGATTGGCATGAAGCAATGAAAGAAGAGCTAGATCAGATAATTAAGAATCATACATGGGAACTAGTCCCTGGGCCTAGTGACAAAATGTGATTGGAACTAAGTGGATATTCAGAAATAAGATGAATGAAGATGGAATAGTAGTAAGAAACAAAGAAAGACTAGTATGTAAAGGATATGCACAAAGAGAAGGAATTGATTACTCTGATACATTTTCCCCTGTGAGCAGATTGGAAGCCATAAAGTTATTTCTAGCCTATGCAACATTCAAAAACTTTAAAGTATATCATATGGATGTCAAATTAGCATTCTTGAATGGAGAGTTGAAGGAAGAAGTCTACATAGAACAACCTGGAGGATTTACCTTATCAGACAAACTAGATATGGTATGTAGACTGAAGAAAGCCCTTTATGGACTTAAGCAAGCCCCTAGAGCATGGTATGAAACACTAGATGGTTACTTAACAAAGATTGGATTCAAGAAAGGAGCAACAAATTATAACTTATTCATAAGAGAGACACCTGATGGACTACTACTTGTTGCTATCTTTGTTGATGACATTATTTTTGGTGGTAATGACAAGCTTAGTGCAGAATTTGCTAAAGAGATGCAAAGCAAATTTGAAATAAGCATGATTGGACCTATCAAGTATTTTTGGGATTGAATGTGTAGCAAACAGACAAAGGTATTTTCATTAATCATTCTAAGTATATGAAAGAAATATTAAAAAAATTTAAGATGGATGATTGCAAGCCAGTAAGTGCCCCTATGATAACAAGAAGTAAGCTTTCAAAAGATGATGATTCTACAATAGTAGACAAGACCTTATATAAGTCTATGATTGGTAAACTCATATATCTTACTCAATCTAGACCAGACATTTCTAATGCAGTTGGTATTGTTTGAATATTTGCAGCAGAACCTAAACAATGTCATCTCATGGCAGTAAAAAGAATATTCAGATATTTGAGAGGAACTATAGACTATGGTTTATGGTATCCTAATTCAGAAAATGTAGAACTTCATGTGTATAAAGATTGCAGATTGGGTAGGTTGCGTTGATGATAGAAAGAGCACCTCAAGAGGAGCAATATTTCTTGGAGATAGACTAGTTGCTTGGACAAGCAAGAAGCAAAATTGTATTTCTCAATCCATAACAAAAGCAGAGTATGTAGTAGCAACATTAAATTGTTCTACAACTATGTCGGTCAAGCAGATGATAAAGGATTTTGTAATTCAGATTGATGACCCTATTGTCATTCATTGTGACAAAACTAGCACTATCAATATGTCAAAGAACCCTGTGATGCATGCAAAGACAAGACACATTGAAATAAAATATCACTTCCTAAGAGAGAAAGTTGCAGAGAAAGAAGTAAAGTTGGACTATGTGAGTACAAATGAACAACTAGTTGACATTTTCACAAAGCCTCTACCAAAGGATACTTTTGAGTATCTCAGGGAGAAGCTGGGAGTAATTCCCTTCCTTGGATCTGATTAGATTTGGCAGTAGTGCAATAGTCCTCAGTGACTGATGAATGGTTGACTACTCTACTTCAGGAGTAGTACATGTGCTTATTTGTTTTGGCACCCTTTGCCATTGATGTTAAAGGGGGAGTATATAATCATGAGAAATAGATGTTTCAATGTAGTAAGGGGGATTATATAGCAATTTGATATAAAGTTGAGGAATATGAATTAAGAGGGAGTATATAGTAGAAAAAGATGAGTATGCAGAGTTGCAACAGTTTATATTCAGAGCATTCAATAGTAGATGGAGGATTCATCCTTGGGGGATTTTTGTTGAGGAAATGAAGAATGTTATAAAATGATTGTACATTTGGATTGGTGGTGTTTTTCATTCCATATGTTTCCATCAATGCCAAAGGGGGAGATTGTTAGAGATTTGCCAACATGCCAATGTTGACTGTATGTTTGTCATTGATGATAATATATGGTAAGCAGCATGCATTGTAGTTCCATTTAGTGATCCTTGAGCATATGTTGTATGGATATGTTATCAACATGATATCATAGACATAAAGGTTTATTCTGAGTACAAATATTTGTGCAGTTGTTTGTGATAGCAGTGTTCCTGATAGAGTTATAGGCAGAGTTTTGTATGTGATTCTTAGTATGGTTATGTTGGAGCCTTGTACATTTATATTTGTGTTGTAGACATTCTTGTAGAGCTATGTTCATGGATGCAGAGTTACTTGTGTAGTACAAGTTGAGTTATGATGTTTCTAATTGCCAGTTATAGTTTCCTGAGATTATATGATGGAGCCGACAGTGTTTATATTGAACTTTAGTAGTTGCACCTATCATTATGGTATGTGTGTTTGGTTTTGTGTTTTTTTATGAGTTAAGAATGTTTGGTTAAGAGCGCACAATGTAATTCAGCATGAGAAGAAAGTTCCAGTTAATTTGGTGGATCCAACTGTGTGAAGCGATGCGTCTACTCATATTGGGTTGTGCGGTCCCTTTTTGTGTTGCATGCTTATTATAATCATTGGAGATGTTATTAGAGAGTTATATTGTTTCTCTAATATGATTTCAAGAAGGTTCTAATAGACTAACTTGATTATATCATTTGGGGGAAGATACTTATAGCCAGTTAGTTGTGATTGCTAAAGTGTGATTGAGAGAGCAGAGAAGAAGATGCAAATGTATTGAGATAGTCAATCATCAATTGAAGATCTATGTGAAGAAGAAGAGAGTATATGCTATTCATTGGAACTGATCAAGTCAATAGATCTACTTCCTAGTTCACCAAGATCTAGATATAGTGTGTATCTATTATGCAAAAGGTTGCAGCCTTCACCATTTGAGCAGTGTGCTCTTAGACAGTGTGTCCTCACCCCTAACAGGGTTAATTGTAAAAGAATCCTAACAGGGTCTGACCCTTGACCAGGTCACTATACTTCATGCATTGTAAAGATCAAATCCTAATAGGGTTGTAAGATCTTCTAACAGGGATCATTATACTCTAGTGCATTTTATAGTGGGTGCTAATTCCCACCAGGGTTTTTACCTATTTGGGTTTCCTTGTAACCAAAATTGTGGTTTTTTGTTAAGTGTTATCTTGTGGTGTATATGCTTAATGTTCTTCTATACTTAATTGGATAAATAATTTAATATTGGAGATAACTAATTCACCCCCCCTCTTAGTTATCTCTTTGGACTATTCCTAACATCTTCCTCATCATAAGGTTTGTCAGAAAGAATTAATTGACCTTCGGTTGCTACCTCAACCGGTATGCTATGTGATGAACCAACATCATCACCAAATTTCTTAACCAAATTAGTCATCATTTTTGTGGATTTCTTTGTTATTTTATCAATGACTAGGCCTATTTTTATTCTTGTCTCGGCCTCTTCAAAAGTACCAAACCTTGTAGTGTTAGGATCCTTAGGCTCAACTAATAAGGCTTTTATTGATTTAGAAGCAAAATCAATATCTAATTCATAACCCATGGTGGTTGTCCATTTCATCCTTGGTTCCACAATCTTAATCAAGGTGTGATCAGTGTCAACTAGAAAACAAATTTCATGTTCATACTCTTCAACTAGTTGTCTTGGAATTCTGCTCCTTGAATTCATTCTCTCCTTGAATTGTTCAAAGTAATTGTCTACTATGTTACAAGTAGTGGTTGTTGTTGCACCAAAAGATCGATCTATTAATGCCTGATACAACCACTAGACTTGTATAAGACACATGAGGCTATTAAACCATGTCACAAATCCCAAAGGGGGACATTGGCAGTTAGTCCAACAATCCCCCCTCAACGTCACCCAAGGGGATTCGAACCTGTGACCAAGCTCTAACACCACTTGTTACAAGTAGTGGTTGTCGTTGCACCAAAAGATCGATTTGTTAATGCCCAATACAACCACTAGGCTTATAGAAGACACAAGAGGTTGTTAAACCATGTCACAAATCCCAAAGGGGGACATTTGTGGTTAGTCCAACATACTAAACTATTAAAATTATCTTCCAGTGTGTTAATCAAATTAGTAATCTAGAGTGTAACTGGCTTATCGGTTGACCAATCTATATTACTAACCAAAGGAAAAAACTTTTGTACATAGAAGAATCTGCATACTAGCAGGGTGCCAAACTTACAGGTGTTAGACTTTTTTGATCGCATAGTCTTTATATTTTCCTCTACCTACTTCAAGAGTAGCTTAGCAAGGTCCAACTGAAATCTCTTCTTAACTATTTTATAAGCTATGTCAACATCTCCACATGATACATTATTCGGTCTTCTTGATTGGAATATCTTGTAATTGATGACATAAGCTCCAAATCTTGTCTTAGGATCTTTGATTGTGCTAACTTTCATTGCTCGGTCATGTCGTTCAACTCCAGTGTTCTTTTCTATTTTAGCTCGGGGTGCATTCCTTATTGCCTTAACTTTGCCAATGGTAGAGTATTTGGTTACTACTTTTATGATGTTCCTTGTAGTCTTTATGGGCCCATCCAACCATAATTTTCCAACATGATACCAAATCAACACGATCCTTATCCATTCATTCTTGAAGTTCTTCAAGAAATTTAGGGCATTTACCAGTCCTTTTACTTTTAGGTGCTCATGTTCGGGTTTCAGTTTACCATCTTCACCACATAACTTTTGATAAGTTGTAAACATCTTGAAATCATCTATTTCCCCAATTTTGCAATGTATGAATGAATGTATGTCTTCCACCAGTAGAACCCTATGTGGTATGCTTGAGAAAGCTCCCATTTTATCAATTTGTGACGCCACTTCAGGATGGAGTTTGTGTTTGGGTTCATTGCAAGTAGCAGAAATGATTAGATTGACTTCCTCCTCCTCTACAATATACTTGAACTTGTTCAAATTTGATGTGGATGCCATAGATTCTCATTTAGGGTTTTGGTAAGTGACAAATGAATAGCTTAGTGATGATAGTACTTACCTGAAATGATGATGAGATCACTCTGAATACTTCAAATCTGTGCTTAAATGCTCTAGAAAATCCTTTTCTCTAGTTCACTCTAAAAACTCTTTTCTCTTCGAGGTTGATGTGTGAAGAATAAACTAAGTTCAACGCATATTTATAGACTTTTCAAATTCTTAATCAAACCTTTTTGTCATAAATGCTCAACCTAATCATAGCTTGACAACAACTATCAAACTCAGTGAATACCACAAAATATCATAAGCTCGGTTAACATGTAATTTTACTCGGTTAATAATAGCACTCAGTTAACCTTGCATAATAGTCACCGACTGGAAACTTATCACTCGGTCTAACATATATCAATTGTAAACACTTTAAAGCTCAAAACTTGTAAAACCATAATACATCTCAATTCATGTAGATTTGGTATGTGCACATGTAATATAAGGAAATATGTGTTAAATATGATCAATTTGAATTGGCAGTTCCATGCATACCTTTTTTAGCTTAGGTGGAGGTGTCGATGTCACCCAATCTAATGGATGAGGTTTTACCAACTACATTTCTTGACTCAGTATTATCATTGTATGCTTTTCTCCACATAGTGTTTCTTAATCTCATGATATCTTCAATAGTATTTCCATTTTCAAAAAATTGTGTTTCTGGTGCTCGGTCTCTGCAATCTTTATTTTGATGACTGACTTTATGACAATGTAAGCTTGCCATTCAGGTGCTTGTCCAACTTTGATATTTGCATGTTCATCTCTTCCTCATGCAATTAGATGCAATATCTCCATATCTTGCACATGTTGTGTAGTTAACCCATGTGTTATAATCCCAAGCATAGGTATTACCTTGTCTTCTTGGTTGATAGGTCTTATTCTGTCCTTTCGATGTCTAGACTTGCTTCATCTTTGTTCTGCATTCTTGTGAGGTGTATCCATGCATGTTGCAAGTGTGACAATGTTTCTCCATGTAGGGTTTTTTAGGAGTCCTATTCAACTTGATACATTCATATGCTTGATGTCCAAATGTTTTACAACTATAACAATGACCATTGAATTTAGGAGTGGTTTTAGATTTACCTTGTGCTTTACTCCAGCAAACATTTCAAGTGTGGCCCATTTTACCACAATGATAGCTTGATAGCTTCTTAGATCTTTGAATTTTGTAGTTATTCACCTGTTCAACTTTCTTAGATGATTCTCCTTTCTTGGTATAGCATAATCTAGTAGTGCTTCCAAGTTCTCTTTAACTAAACAGAAAATCATCAATTTTCTTGGAACTATCATTAGCCTTTTTCATCATTTCATTATGTTGTTGCTGCATTTTCACTTCATTTTTCAATTTTTCATTTTCTTCTCTGAGCTCACCAATATCTTCAATTTTCCTTCTCAACTCAGTATTTACTTGGTTGATCTCCTAGCTTACAACAACCATTTGATTTGATATTTCAAAGTGATGCTTGGTAAGTCTCAATATCTCAGATTCCTTAGCTTGTAACTTTTCAGTCATTTGTCTTATGTCTTCAACAACCAAATTTATTTCTTGTTCATCTTGTCTAGAATTGTTCATTACATCAATCATTCTTACCATTTGTGCTTCTTGACTTATTTGCAGGGCTTTTACTTGTTCATTCAAATGAAGATTTTTTTCAGATAAATCAGAAATTGCACTTTCAGATATGTCAAATATACTGTCTAAACTGGATCTGAAAAGATCAAATGGATCATCAATGTCTTCTTCATGGTAATCAGTCTCACACTACCTAATAGCCATATGTTTTCTCTGAATTGGTAACTTTTTCAGCTCATCCTTAGCTTGTTTGTATTTCTGAATGAAGATCTGCATCTAAATCTTTTGATTCTCAATAGTCTTGTCCAACCTATATCTTTCCATATTTATATCTTTCCTCTCCAGTGGTTAAAATTTCAAAATCAGAGATCTAGCTCTGATAGCAATTGTTGGAATAGAAAGATAAGGGACTGGGAGGGGAGGGGTCAATCAGTACCCTCAAAAAAAATTTAACTAAAAACTTAATCTACAAATAATAGTGACTAACTAACCGAATCCATTGTATGAAACATTCATTCAATTGACTTTGTAAATGTAAAATGCATGAAATGAAACAATAGATCAATCATGTAATGTAACACATAACACCAATATTTTGGTTATGCAGAAACCCTTGTTAGAAGGTAAAAACTGCGGTGGGGATGACACCCACAAATTCTTCACTACTACAGATAATAAAGTTTGTTGGTTAAGGCTACAAGTTTTGATCAGTTCTAGTGATCTTACCTTGTTAGGAGTAACAATAAGATTGACTAGATCTACCTTGTGAAAGGATTTAAACAACACTACTTGAGTGTGCACTTGGTTAAGAGATTTACAAACAGACTGTTAAGTCTACTCTGCTAGGAGATTTTAAGTCTACTCTGCTAGGAGATTTTACTAACTCTATACAATGATAAGAGAATAATAGAAATGTATATGTAAATGATAGTTATACTTTGTCTAAATAAGATCAATGTTAAATTGAATAAATATCACCTCTATGTGTAGTAATCTATCCTATGTTCTACTTGGTAGCCTTGACTATTTCTGAATAAACCGAATTGATCTCTGATAACTACTCTGTCATGTAAACCTTGTCTAAATTCTAATGTTAAGAAGGTGGCTACTTCTTCATGATCTCCTTCATATTACATTTGACTTTCTTGTCAAAATGACAACAATTACAAATATATAGCAAACTGTTATGATTGCCATGACCTAATTAGGTTTACAATATCTTATAAAACCTAAGATCTATAGTGTACAAAATTGACCTAGATCTGACTATTACTTGGGAATAATTATTACATTTAATGATTACATCTAAAATAAATAATCCTCGATCTTGGTAAAATGTTTTTTGAATATGTATAACCGTTTGCATAGATAAATGTGTCATTCCTGATTCCTATGTCTTTTCCTAGATAACTCAGTAAGCACAACCAATTATGATCGGTGAATAAACTGGTGCTTAGTGTGTATGTTGCTTAGTGTTTACTAATGCTTGGTGCTTAGTTTACTCTAATGCTCAGTAAAACTACTCTGGTGCATAGTTAAACTTATTTCCATTTAGCTCTCGGTATTGCCTTGTGATTTGTTTGGTGTAAAGGCTTGTTTGTTCAACCGACTAGCATATTATAGTTTGTTGTTCTTCCTTTTACTAACTGATAAGCTTAGATAACCAACTGATCCAATTTGATACTAATGACAACATCTAATACTCAAATAGAGATAACATATTTGTCCTTTTCTCTTTGAAATGCTAATTTTTCCACCTTCTAGGGAGTCATTCTTAGTATTGTTTTAGGTCTAACACATGACTACATGGAAATTTACATAGTCAATTTCACCACCTATGATGATTATTATGATGAAGCATTTAGAAATGTGAATAAAGTGTTGCAAAGGTGCCAAGAACATAATTTTTTTATTAAGCAATAAAAATGTTAAATGATGATGCAAGGAGCAGTGCTCAACCATTATATGTCCCAACATGGTATACAAGTTGACCCTATGAAGCTTGAGGTAATTAAAATTTTAGCTATCCCAATTAAACAAAAGGATGTTTGGAGTTTCATAGGACATGATAGAAACTATAGAATATTCATCAAATACTTCAACAATATTGCATCACCACTACTTGTCTTACTTACCGAAGCTATAGAATTTGATTGGACTAATGATTATCAGAAGGCTTTTCAAGCAGTCAAATATTTGTTGGCTAAGGTGCCTATCCTACAAGGACCAATTTGTAACTTACCATTCCATATGCATATTAATTCTTTAGACTATGTTGTTGGGGAAATACTTGGATAGAAGTAAGACACTATTGAATATTGCATCTACTATGTTAGAACTTATAACCATGTGAGCTATGTTTTCACAGAGAAGGATATGCTAGTGATCATCTATGTCATCAATAAATTTAGGCATTGTATAAGTGGATATCAAGTATTTTTTCATACTGATCATGCAACAATTAGGTACTTGATGAATAACTTGTTGTTAGTGGTGGGTTAGTTAGATTTCTTGTTTTATTGCAAGAGTTTTATATCACTACAATAGATAATGTGTCATGTTGATGCAAATTTCATCTTTAGGTTGACTAATACAGAATCAAATCCTATAATATAGTATTCCTTTCTTGATGAAATCTCTTTACCTTACAAGTTCACACTCCATGGCATGTAAATATTGTGAACTGCCTTGTGTTAGGGAAAATACCATCATATTTCTCTTGAAGCGAAAGTGCTAGTTAGTAGAGAAGATATTTCCATACTCATCAATATTCGGATAGACATTATGATAATGTGAAAGCTAAGGGATGATGAGATACATTACATTCTTCATTCTTTTCATGATTACGGGGGCTTCACGTACTGAGCCTAAATCATAGCATGTTCATTCGTGGCATACTAAAGAATCCCCTTATTTTCAAAAAATATTACCACAAAATCCTTTTTTGTCACCCCTCACTAATACCCACTCAATACCCCCCACACCCATTTTCCTATATAACCCCCACCCCCCGCCCCACAAAAAAAAACCCTCCCCCTATTTAGGCAATATATCAATTCCCCATTCTTTTGCCCATTTTGAACCCCCCAATATAAATGCATGTGGTATTGTATTGCCCCTTCAGTGAAGACCCTATGGTCATGATGATCTATGTGGGGACCACTTTAGAGCCAAGAGAATTATTATGAAGATACTAAATACATGATACTATTAACCATATTTGCATGAGGAAAATTATTTAAGTACATTAGACATTGTGATAGATGTTAGAGAGTGGGCAAACCCTAAATTAGTCCTCGCATTATTTAAAAAATTGGGAATAGATTTAATTGACCCAATAAATCCACCTCCAAACAACAATGATTAAATCTTAATTATAAGCACTGAGTATTTAAAATAATCAGTCGAAGTCTTAGTAATGAAGCGTGCAAGGGATAACAAGGTGGTAAAGTTTTTTTTATGAATAAATCTTTACTAGATATGGGATACTAAGAGAAATCATCTCAAATCAAGACCCTAATCTACCTCAAAAATGATACAAACACTAATGAATGAAACTAAATTGAGACATAGGATATTGTTGGGTGAGTAAGAGTCACCTTATTTTGAACTTTTCAAGTTCTCGTGTCAAGCTTCACTCTGTTCATTTTTCCACCTTGTTGGTCTTCCCATGAGTCTTCGCGCATTTGAGTTTGTCAAATCCGAGCTTTCGGCGTCGTTTGTATCAGTTTGACCCATTTTAAACTGATAACATATCCTTTCAAGTCATTTGAATCACTTCGAACCTCTTTGAACTCCGGTTCGAAGTAGTTCGAAGGAGTTCAAAAGTGGCCCGAGTCCTTTATTACTAACGATGTGTTATGCAGGAAGGCGTGCGGCATTTTCCTCTTGAGAGAGGTTGAACCTCTTCGAACTCTGGTTCGAAGGAGTTCAAAGTAGTTCAAACGGACTACCGGCATGATCAATAATGATGGGATGTCCTGACAAGACGCACCGTATAGACGTGGCGTGATTTCATTGGACGGGCCAGTGCACGGAAAATGAGGCAATCACTTGCACGATTGGGAAATATTTGGTTTGAGATTGAATAATGATGATTGAAAAGGTGGCGGATCCCGAAGAGTTAATTTGATTTGAAGGCATTTATTGCTTATCACCACTTGGTATCAAAAAACCTATTAATACTCACGTAATGGAGTATATTTCACGCTTCAAGTGGCAACTAAAAATAGAAACTGGGTAAGTCATTTTTCCCTATTGTACACTGCGGGGTCTGGGCGCTGGAAGGGTGGTCTGGTCGAAGTGCAAAGCATACAGGTAGCTTCTTTCAAGCTCTACCTTCTCATTTCCGGTTATTCCTTCAAATTCATTAGTTCAAGCAGTGAGCTGGTAGACTTTCATATTCTTAGGCAGGCATGAGGTCTGTCATGCATTTCTTTGGCAACGTGAAGAATCTTGAATGTAAGGCCCCGGTCATAACAGACACGGATCTTTTAGGGGTTTCAGTCGATACTATACCTTCAAAACTCTCAACTCATGTTGACGAGGAGTACATTGTAGAAGTCCTAGCTAGTGGGTTGTTAGAAGCGACTACTTTCCCACCGGCTACTGTTTGTCCGGAATTGGTACAAGAATGTATCAATAGATACGATGTAAAGTTGAAGAGTATTTTGAACACGGATGGTCAAACCCTAATCCCTGTTAACTGCAGAACCATTTCAGCAGTCTTCAAAATACCAGATGAAGGTCTGGTCAACTTCACGCCGACCCAGTCTCTGGCCCAATTCAGGGAAAGTGCTGATAAAAATAGGAGTCACATAGCGAGAAGGTGGACGAAGACCAACTATAAAGGAGGGTCGCGGTTGCCCAAAACTCTCACCAAGGATCATATGAACCCCCTAATACATGATTTGGTTGTTCTCCTTCATCGATTAAAAGGTTCAGAACAGGCCCTATCCTTTGATGAGTGGATGTACCATTTTATAGAAATCATCTTAGAAGGAAGTCAACACATTGACTGGGCTGAAATTATAGCCGCATCTCTTCGGGATCAGCTCAGACAGAATCAGATGACTAGTGAAGGATTTTACATGTCTTCGTACCTGATGTATTGCTTGGCCTGCACTCAGGACCTATACCCTATTCAGAAAGCTCCCTAGAATGGAGATTTATTTATCTATGAGTGTTGTCCATTACTGAGAAGAAATAAGGTTTTGGAGGATTATAGAACAATACATGATATGTTCTGGGGGAAATTGCGTCAGGAATTGGCTGGCAGGCCTAACCAGAGGATTTCAGACAATGCACAGAGATTAGTTAAAGTATTTGGCAGCTTTTATATTCAATTTCCCTGTTTTACTTACATTCGGGTAGGAGGATTCGAAGAAGAACCATTGAAGCTGCCTAGGTATGCTTTTGACTGTTTCATTCTTGCAGAAGTTTGCAGACAGTTGTTCATTGTCATTAAAACAGCTCTCCCGGAAGATAAATGGAACTCTCTGTTCCCAGTGAAGTTAGGCCACTTAATCTGTAACAGCATGCTAGATGCATCTGTTGTGGGGAGTAATTTACTGAACTTCCACATGCCTTTCTATGAACCAAGAACAGGGTTCGATAGTAAAGGCTTTGCCAGACAGACCCTGGGATTAGGAAAATGCCCTTCACCAAGTTACCATCTGGAGGACCTGTGGGAAGATCTCGGCAATGAAAAAATGATTTGGGAACGAGATAGAACCAGGCTTACGGTATCTCAGATTAAACTGCTGCAGTTGAAGTTTGATACCAGAAATATAGAAGATGATGATCCAGAGGTTCCCTGTCCATCATCCACCTTTTCTGAGGGGGATGCTATTTCGATCATCGATTGGAGCAGAAAGGAGTCTAGTGATATCAGACTCCGGGCCTGCAGCATTTTTGAGGAAATAGAAAACTGGATCGTGGCGAAGAAGAAAGACGTTCAATTCTTACAGATACAAGTCATAACACTGGTTCGCCCATTAAGAGTGTAACACAAGCCCTTGCTAATAGTTCTCTTTTGTCATCGAATGCAGGTGAGAAAATACTAGTGAAGGAGAAGACAGCCTTGGTGAAACATCCAACCGTGCCAAGGTCAAGACCAAGGATGAGATCTGAGAAGAAAAACCAAATGGCCTCAGAGGAGCCTGATTATCTGGATGACGTCGGTGACCTCAATGATGAAGATCTCACCTTCACCCCTGATCATAAGGGGAAGATGCAGGAAGGTCTCACGCACTGCCAAGACCTATCTCAGAATGCAGATGCACTTGTCAAGACCCCTGACAATCGAATGGTGTCCAGCACAGTCCCACCTTGGCTCACAGAATCAGTTAATAAAAGGAAAAGCTTCAAGCCTCTATCTATGCCAGTTAAAGAAATAGTGATGAGGTACGCAGCTCGTACTTTGAAAGCTAAAAGGATGAAGAGAGATGCGAGGCTAATAACAGATCCTTCTACTGGGAAAGTCACTGCTGAAATTGCTACAGTGAGATCTATGGGAAATACCCAAGATCTTGAGCTCGAGGATTATGAGATAACGAAGATGGATTTCAGAGTGCTGAACAGGGACTCCCGCGATCACATTTTCAAATTCTCTGCCGATCATATGCTCAGACAGTCGCAGAAGGATGGCAGAAAGAAGCGGGAGTTGAAATAGATAGTTTCAACCGTGGCGGAATTCCTATCTTCGCTTGCTGAGAATGGTGCAATACCTCTAGCGCAGGCTCATCAGGGGTTCGACCCTAATTCGACGGAAAGTCAAAAGCTATTCAAACAGGTGCAGTAGGGGAGGACCTGGATAGAGGTAATGAAGGCATGGACAGACGGCATCATAGCGGAAGGCAGTGCTTTCATAAAAGAGTTCGTGAGCACCCGTACAGACGGTGAAGTGCTCTTGGGGGAAATTCAGACATTGATCCCAATATGGGAAAGTGAAGCTAAAAGTTGTTCAGAGATCATGAAAAGAGTACAAGAAATTGAAGATTACGGAGTGAAGCAATTTCTGACAGAGAACCCCATGAAGCTGGTCAACCCATGTATGCTATTCATCCTGAAGAAGAACTTCAGCTGGAAGAACACTTTGTTCAAGATAGCCATTTCTTAGATGCAGGTTATGGAAAATGCCGTGAAGGAGATTCACTCTGACACCCTGAAGGATATTAAAATAGTAAATCCCTCAGGTATTCTACAATTGGAAGATGCAGACCAGGGAGTTGATGCATTAGTGAAGTCCTTCGTGGATGAAATGAACACTTTCAAGGAAAGTGAAGCTCCAATGGTTCATGACCTCACGAGGACCGCCAACATAGAAGCAATGCTTATCTTAAACCGAGGTCAATTGCCAAAGCAAGCGGAGAAAATTCAGGAGATGAGATGGGAGAAAAATGCCACGCATGCCAAGTTGACCGCGTTGAAGAACCTGCACGCCCCGCCTACTCAGGAGCTACTCTGAGTTTACCGGTCCTAGAAGCTCGTAAAGGTTGCCACATCAGAGGATGCTCAAGAAAACTGAATCAAATTCAGTTTTGTTTACTCAATTTACCCTACTTTGACTCTTCTTTAGAAACTGGTTTTTAACTGTTAACTGTTTCTTGTTTTATGGGGTCCGAGAAGCCATGTTTTTTGGGAGGCTTTCTTGGACCATTTAAACTATTTAAGCTGGTGCTTAAGACATGGAGGGGGGAGAATAGATTAGAATAGAGAAAAAGATAGAATTTAATAGAAGCAGTAGTATAAGTTCTTTTCTGTTCTTGCAGTAGTTTGAATGACTGATGATAACTGGACTTTGGGCCAGTCTTACCTGAATACTCGTGCATGAAAATATTTTGATCTTTGAATCAGATAGTGAAATATATATGTTCTACTTTGAGAATTATATATCGATCTTGTGTATGTGCTATTCAGTTTCAGTCATTTATTGTAGTTCTCTGAGTTATAGTTTTTCTATAGATGCATTTTTAGTTAGTCTAAATTTCTCTGAATGGCCGCTTAAGCTTATTTTTCTTCCGCAAGGTAGTCTTCCGTTCCATTGTTTGGTTTTACAAGTTTCTGTTGTTCTACCTTATCCGTCTAGGAACGGTTGAGAGTCCTTTTACTGCTTTTCAGTTAAAAGCTTGTATGTTAAAATTGCATTTTCCATTCGTTGAATATCTTATAAAGGGAGCTGTACCTTTTTGCAAAATTCAGAGGGAAGCAAAGTAAATGCTTACCTGACTGTTGTGTAAATGATTTGTTTTTAGAGGCATAGAGTCGGAGGATAAATATCAGAGTATAAAGAGAACAAATCTGTTTGCCAACAGATATCATGATGTAGTCAAGACTAGAAAATCCCCATGGGAGATTTCCAAAAGGTAAAGCCTTTGACCACCGGCATGTTACGAAGTGACGACAAGTTGTTAGCATACCTTCAAAAGGTGTTGAAAAGTGACAACAAGTAATGTGCCATGTGGAAAGCACCAAAGAATGATGAAGTGCATCAATGGTAAAATAAATATTTTTAGAATAGTTCTAAAGCTACGACAGTGAAGAGAAAAGAGGTTCACGGAGCTTCGCAAGGGTTTCAAGGTCGTTAGTCAAAAATGTTACAAAGTTGCGATATGACATCTAGCCATTAGGTGCAACTTCAGAAAGGTTAGGAGGCTACAACAAAGATATTTTCCAAGGTTACGACATGTTTTATGAAGGAATTTACAAGGTAATGTTTGAGTGTTTGTTACACAGTTTTTCTCTTGCAAAGTTGTTAGAAGAACTGTTTGCGTAACTTTGGAAAGGTTTCAAGAGGTCTTGATCTACATGTAGTGAAGTTGAGACATGGTCAAGTTGACTATTTGCGTAGCTTCAAAACCAAGCCAACTTAAGTTTGAAATAGCATGAGCCTTTTATAGAGAGTAAAAAGGATAGCTTGTGGAGTCTTAATGGATAAAAGAATGGCATGCTAGCATGACAGGTCAATGATTTGCTCTTGGATCACCGCCAAATCTAAGCTGGAAGGGACACTTTTCTGAAAAAGGGGATTTCATGCATGTGCCCTTGATGAAAATTTAATACAGTAGGTGGTGAGTTTCTTATTAAAAATAGTATCATTTGTTAATAATTCTAACATTTACAGAGCATCAATAATTTTTAGAGTTGCATTGACAGAGAGTGTTGAAACTATTAATTACAGAGAAAAGGTTCAAAGTCTAGTATATGAAAAGATGGAAGAACAAGGATCTCCTAAGGTCATTGAAATACTAGCAAAGAGCATTTCATCAAGAACAAAGAGGCCGAACATATATGTTGAGGAGTGGGTGAAGCTATTTTATGGGACTTTCAATTTACAATCAGCTAACGACTATCAGTGGAAGGACCCATATGCATTCTGTAGAGATGTTGTATGCCCAAGCACAAATGGGTACGAGCTATTCATGTTCTTCTACAAAAATAGATTGAGAGGCCACATAATCAATGTGATGCACCTTGAGCTAGTCACTGCAAAGGTGGATTTGAGAAATTTCAGGCTCACCCACTATTCCATGTTGATGTACTTACTCTTGTATTTCAACATTGGCCATGTTAACCCAGAATTTGTCAAAAAGATAGAGAATAAAGGAGGGACTATTCCACTACACCTTTGGACCAAGTTATGGGATAAAACTTACCATTTCTCTAAATCCATTTCTTTTTATAGTGATTTCGTGTCTTTGATTATGAACATGTTAGGTATTGAAAGGGACATATTTCCCTTAGTTGTTAGAAAACTTCTTAAACCTCATGTATTTGATAATGAGATCCAGCACAACTGGGGTGACATGTTTATTTTTAAGAATTTTTATGTCATTAGAGCTTATGCTATCCACAACCTCCCCACATACTGCCCAAATATGTCCTAGAAAGATTGGGAATAATTGAGTTCATGTGGAAGATTATCATGATGGATAGGGAGCACCTAGGCCCTAAAAGGCATAAGGGAACCTTTATGCCAAGAAGGTTCTAGATAGGTGATTTCTCCATATGAAAGGATGTTGTGGACCAAATCCATGAATTCTTGAGACACTTTAGATTTCCTTCAGCTAATGCAAGGATGTATGACCCTGAGGACTTCATTACAGGAGCACTAAGAGAAATAAGAAACCACAATCTGGCTCCAATTCAACCCATGGAAGAGGATGATGTCATTAGAAATGTGCTTATGAAGATATCTATAAGGAGAGATCCGTAAAATGGTGGAACATTGTAAGGCTAGAAGAAGAGTTAAAAAAGGTAGACCCTACTTTCACTAGTTTCTTCCCTAATCTCTTGTACATGTCTAGGATTGAAAAGTGTTTAGAAAATTATGAAGATATCATGTCAAAACTACCAAACATCCCTGAGAAAAAGAAAGAGGACTGGGTAAACCTTGAAGAGGTTGAGCTTGATGTAATGTTTTTTGAGGAAACAGAAAAAGTTGAAGCATCTACATTAGAGAAGGGGCCAGCCAAAAAGGAGAAATTAATGAATGTATGAGAAAAGGCAAGGCAAAAAGCACTACTAATCTTGCAAGGTAAAAACCATTACTTTGTTGATGCGAGGCAACAATTTCTGACTTCATAGGAAAATGAGGGAGAGAAGGCCCTAAATGAATTAGAATTTACTATAGCCACATTGGATGACAGGATCATCAAAGCTAAAGAGTTTATGAGTGATGATGAATTTATCAAGTTAGATGAATTCAAGAGTTTTCTCTTTAGAGTAAAATAAATAAATTGACACTTATTTTAAAACTAGAGAAGTTAGAGGAGAAGACCATGGAGTTAATTGATAAATTGCAAGCCTATGATCCTAGCAGTGAAACACTAATTGTGGAGGAGGCTAGAGTCCTTGTTAAGAGAAGTGGCATGTTGTTGATCCCTAGATGGGACTTGGAGTCCTCATTCTTGATTGACCAGATCAAAAGATAGGAAAAAGTTGTAGCCTATGAGTCTTTTGGCACACATGGACTTTAAAGAGGGTTTGGATTTAATATGGACACCAAGACATTGGCAGTATGGTGTGTGGCTCCTTAGTCAAACAATCTAAGTTTGGTGGATATCCAGGACACATCACAGGGCAGCCAATTGATATGGAGGTTGCAGGACACTACTGGATCAGAGGTAGAAAATCTCTTTCACCATGCATCCTCAATGCATAAAGTAGTTATTGAAGATTTAAAGACCAGGCTAGCCAAGACATTTAGGGTCTATGTTGCAACTAGAAAAAAGTTTGAGGAAGAGATGAAGAAGAATTATGTCTTGGAAGAGATTGTAAAAGGGCTAAAAGATGAAGTACCCTAAGGAATCAGTACAGGGAGATCAAAGAAGTCTCTGATATTGGTGTCCATACTGAGCCAATGGAGGGCATAGCTCCATAAATTACAATCGAACAGGTAATAATGGACATTAATCAGCTTGTAGATAGTAAAATTGTTGAAAATAAGACTTTGAAGAAGGTGTTATTGCATAGAATAGATATTCTAAAGGGGAAGTCCCAAATTATACATATTACTTACATTTCTTTGCAGTGGGAATAAAATCATCGTTCAAATGCCCTATCCTTCTTAACACCATTATTTATCTCTTGGGGTCCTTACTTGCATGGCAAAAAAGTTAGACTTGCCTAATAAAATAATTGATGTTAAAGAAGCATTGTTGTTAGTAAAGGAACTATGTGCATTTTTCACTGGAAAACTACAAAGCATCTAGGAAAAATTAAAGGTTTTTTGTTGAAGAGTCTGAAGGATACATCCCTTCTATTGTGGACACAGAGAAACACTTGAAGGACTAGTAGGAGTGGGCTGACTCTTTTAGCCAAATTTTGGATGCTAGCAAGGTGGCTTCTTACTTTGATGGTGATGCAGACGTCTCAACTTTCTATGAATCTATTGATGAGATATACAAACAAGAAATGGATATGAACAAATTTTTTGTTGGCTCATGAGCTATCATAGATGCCAAGTGCAACAAGTTCCTCCAAGACTTGGACATAGTTAGAGTAGCAGATTAGCCATCAAAAAGGGAGATTGTGGTGTGGGAAACCATTGGAGAGATTCAAGCCTTGCCACATGGAAGTAGTTAAGATAGTTTTGGTATTTGATGAAGATCCAATAGAGGGAGGTCACTTAATTCAAATAGGGTATTCTACCTTTGTGGTTAACCTATTGTGGATACACTGATGGTGCAAACCAAGAATGATTCTGAAGAATTTGTGCTGTCAGTTGTCGCTTTTGAACTACTTCCAAATTTATTTGTTAAAATTGTTCAATGCTGGCATCTCTTACTTTTCCCATGTCTAAAGCTTGTTGCAATCCATCATTATAAATGGATTTCCAAGACTGGGAAAAGGGACCGAAAGATATTTAGCTAGCTTTCTTTCTGAGAATAGAAGTCTCTGTAGTCGATCAAGTACTATGTAGAATTTTTGTATTTTTGGCTTGTGAAAGAAGCTTAATGAAATAGATGGTGTTCTGATTATTTTGGTGTGTTATTTTGACTACGGTCCAATACTGTGATGTAATAATTTCAAGAAAATTAATACAAAGATTCAACAGAAATTTGTTGCTCTAAATCTTGTCTCCTCTTGTGATATTCTTTAATTTTTGTGTCTTGTGAACAAAGAGCTCAATATCACATTTTCAAATTTTTTAAAATTATATGCCATATTATGATTTTATTTTGATTCAAGGAGTTAAGTAATTTCTTAGTGTAACTTGACAAAATTATAGGGTATTAGAGAAGGGTTTGTCATAAGAAGAGGGTTTAAAGTAACAATAGACTTTCACTTATAAGATAGGTGAATAGATCACAGTCATGATGAGGATTATTTCAAAGAATTCCCAATTGATAAGACACTGATCAAAGAAAATGCAGTTAAGATGATATTCATTTTATCTCACAGTTAAATCTCAAAGTTAAATCATATCTTTTAAATTCAAGTTGTAGATCTGAATTGTTAAGCCCCTGCTTAGCTTATTAATGAGTTGATAGTGTGATTAGCTCTCACAGGAGTTAAGTAATCAAATATTTTTATAAGTAAGAGAATAATTTTGGGCATTTATGTACTTTGCTAAGGATTAGTGAAAAGTGATGTTAAGAAGTAAACAAGTCTAATCCTAGGTTTACCCGCCTGAATTTTGTAGAGTTAAAAGTGTAAAAATATTAATTGCTTTCTTAGGTTGTCCTTATTTCTTTTTGAATGTATTAATCATGTGATTTATCTAACCCCTAGGTACATCTCCTCACTATTCAAGGTGATTCAATTTTTTTCAAATCATAAGCCAACATAACTAGTACCTAGTCTTTCCATATTTCTCACCAACCGGTCAAATCCATCACTCCCATTAGATCTAGCACCATATGTAGCTTTAAATCCCTCTAGAGCCTCCTAAAAACCATCATCAAATCCAAGATTTATGCCCAATCTAGCAACATTAGTCCTAATTTCTTCCATGACCTTAGTCCTCAAACCATTCATCTCATTCCTAATCTCAAATCAAAGGTATTTCTTCATTTTTTCCATCATCCTAGGATACATTCTTGATGGCATCCTTCTAGATCTTGGGTGAAAATACCTCTAATCAATGATCTAATTCACCAAAGATGACACCTTAACCCAAGCAAAACAATATTCCTCAAGAGCAACTCAACCAGCAAAAAATCCTTCCTAACCACCTTGCACAAGTTATTTGATGCTACAGGCTAGATTCACAATTCTACTACCCCACAAACAACAAATCTCCAACTACGCAAGTTTTAGGACATCAGATCTGTAATCACAAAAATAAACTTTTCTCTGATACCACTTGATGCAGTCAATATCAAAAAATCCCCATAGTAGATGTCCAATCTTGCAGAAAGAGTCAACATAATGGAAAATAAAGCAACATGGCAAGATGTCACCAAATAATAATTCTTTATTGTCATAAAAGCATCTAATTACATCAAACATGTTAGGCTATAAGGCCTTCCTAGTTACGACCTCATACAAAGAAACTCAAATAGATCTTCCAAAACCCTCAGGTCATCAACTCTTAGTCATATCTTCCCTTAGTTACTTCTAGCCACCCAGGCTATCCCCAATTACAATTGGAATCCTTCATTTATACTAAGCCACCAACAAGTCGGCCTAACAAACAATTTACATATCCCAAGACAAATGTGATAGAACAAGTCAATCTAGATCTAAATTAGTTATTTCATCGAGCATGATCCAACCACCATGTCGACCACACATAGGTCCACCTCAAAATCCATTCCACAAGATTTCACCACTCAAAATATTCCACTGAAAGTCTCCATAGTCAACTGGTAAACTCACATTGAACTGATAACTTGAACACAACCTACTAGCCAAGATCAATCTAGATCTCACAAATCATGCCACCTAAAGAGGTGTGATCATAAACATAGTACCCTTGAACACAAAAGACCAAACCCTTGTCATCGCTTCAGCCCAAGAGCCACACAGATTGAGAGATCACATAATCCTAGAAAACTATTTGTAACAAATAACTGCATTTCAAACTCAGTCACAAAATCCATCATATCTCATGTGTGTAAATCCAAATGAGTTGCGATCATTGGATCTTCCTTCAAATGATCCCATGAACATCATATTAGGACCACTATCACTAAAGATCCAAATAACTCAACCGAAGAAACAATCACCCAATCGGTGACCAAGAACAGAAAGCAAACACAAAAATGATAACAAAGGTCCACCAGCAAACAAACTATTTTTGGATGATGCAAGATTACCAAGGACCCAAGATGCTCCTACATCATATCAACACCTTATCACCCATAGTCCAATGGGTAGGTTGAGGTGACTAATAGAGAAATAGAACTGATCCTAAGAAAAAAAAATTCTCTACATAAGAAGGATTGGGCTTCTAGGCTTCCAAAAATTGTCTAGGCTTATAGAACCACTTGGAAGACAATAATTTCAGCCAATGTATGACAAATCAATTGTCTTTCATATAGAATTTAGCACAAAACACTAAGGATAATAGTATAACTTGGCTTGAATTTATCAAAATCTCAACAAGAGGATTAATAGTCTCAATGCTTTGGACAGGTTCAAAAAAGAGAAACTCCACATAGAGATGATATAGAGTCAAATGATGAAATATCGTGATAGATTTATCAATATGAGGCAATTTGAGATAGGTGATTGGGCCTTACTATATGATTCAATGTACAAGGATCATCAAGGAAAGTTGCAAACTACATGGTTGGGTCCTTATGTGATAGAAAAGGTATTTCCTAATTCGTATGTTAGGCTTCATACCATTGACCCAATGAGATTATCGCTCTTGGTTAATGGTCCTTGACTAAAGTTATATAAGAATTTCATTAGTAAAGATTATTTACTCTAACATCTTGATAAGGTGGCACTATTAGTACCTCTTATATGATCTACATATCATATTCTTGTATCAGTAGCCAATAAATTTTCAACTTAAATTGTAGACTAGAGGATCCATAATAAAATTTCCTATAGTTAGGAAAACTTTTACAATCACAAAAAAAAATCCATTTTTAGATTAGAATATTTGTTAACCATATTAGAGTAACCTATTTTTTCAATAATGTAATGTGACCTATTGTAGAAACCTAAAATTGCCCTCAATTAAATATATATTTTATTTATTTAATTATTCTACCATAATTCCTCTATTAATTAAATACATATAAATTATTTATTAAATTAATTTATTAGTTATTTATATAATTCACTACCCTTTTCTATCTCGTGATTAAATAAATATTTATTTATTTAATTAACCATTTCTACCTCTTTTCTACTATTAATTAAATAAATACTTTTATTTATTTATTTAATTCATTATCCTTTTCTTTCTAGTCTCACCCAATGATTTCCACTCTCATGGCTCAACTCTAAAACACGTGTCATGTGTCGAACTTCATTTGCCTTTTCCATCTTTAAGTCTCCAAACATGTCTAGATTCAATGCATCTTATGATGTGTTACTAAAAATTAATATTTTCTATCTACCACTTAATATCATCCCTCCATTTTGAATTAACCTCTTAATCTTATTTATTCACATTATTTCCTACGTACCCTCTAACATTAGTCATTCATATTTTTACCTCTTAATCTTATCCCTTGATTTTCATGAAGACTTCTATAAAACAACATTTTCTCCTTTCATTTGACACCTAATGATATTATAAGTTTATGCATACTTTCCTACTTGTGATCTTTGAAAAACCATTTCTGTCACCATTATCATCTTGATTCAAGTGTTTCTTGAGTGCATTTGGGTATATCTTTATTTTTATTTATTTTTTATGTATTCAAGAAAAAGAATTCCATTAATATGATGTTGGGTTTATTTATTAGATATAGGGCTTATGGTGGGGCTTGATTAAGTTTCAAAATATGTAGTCAAAATTCAATTCCGTCTCCTATTATCAACTTGCACATGATACTACATTCCAATCAGCTCCAGTGGACTCTAAAAATCCTCTTTTATTTATGTTGTGGCATAAATTCCATCTAAAATATTACCTTTTTCCAAATCATTGATCGAAAGGTATTCAATGATGTCTCCTATTTCAAATTTGCATGCATAAAAGTTATAGCGTATAATTATAGTCACATCAATGAATGCTATCAACATATTAGTCATCATCAAATAGTATGCATTTTTATTTCATTCATTGTCCATTTCAAAATTTGAATTCACATTATCTAGTAATTATATCATTAACATCAAATCACTTTCATTATATTACATCCAAGTGCTTGCTTGTATCATAAATTGCCTCCCTATTTTCACACACACGAGGACACTTTTCTAATTTTGGGTTGGGGGTATTATTTTCAAATTTATGAAAAGATAGTTGTAAATGAAGATCTATAGGATGTGTAATTGTTAGCTTTTTAAAATTCTCTTTCAAACCACCCTCATTAATGAAAGTACTACTTTGAGTATGTAAATATTGATTACATCATTACACACACATTCCTTTTTTTATCATTTACCTTTTTATATTCCTTTTTTCTCTTACATTACCTTTAATAGTACCTAGAGAATAAATTATATACCTAAGAACTCATTCTAAACTAGGGTTTTGAATAGACAACCAAATTTGAGGTTTCTTAATGGGAAAATTAAGAACAAAGTTATAAAGTAAAGAAGAAATAGAAAAATGGGTGGAGACCCTATTATAAGGGAGTTGATAGATTGCATAATAGTGGATGGTGAGTAAGAGTGTAAAGAAGAATTAAAAAATGTAGGATAGCTTAAATATTTACACAAGCTAACAAAGTTTAAATAAAAAGTAGCATTGGGATATACATTGACCTTAGAGGATGTATAATAGGAAATGGAATATTATTGCAAAATAGGAGATACTAGATCCCAAATCTTATATACATTAGAATACAAAACCCCCTACAATGGGAATCTGATTAGCACAACCAAGGGAGTAAGGGTACTAATGCGAGATCTACACAATGTAGGTTTATTTAGATTCTTTAAAGGAAATGATGAGGAAATGGAAGTGGTAAATTTGATCTATGAAAGTAAATGGAAGAGAAAGGGGTAAGAAAAAATGCACCTAAAAATGAGATAGGGTAAATGGTACTTCGAAGTTTTATTTGATTGTCGCTTGAATGTCAAAATCTGTTGTAACTCCAAATCTGGGAACCTGACACCTATAACTGTCTATTGTGTAATTTTCAACAAAAAGTGTAGGGACAAGTCAATATTCCAAGGAAAAGTTGACAATTCGACTTGTTGATGACAACTTTGAATATGATGAAATTTTCTTAGGACCTACGACTGCTCATGTACCTTTTCATATCCAGATCTACAACTCTACCACCTATTCCTGCACACTGACAAAAAAGGGAAAGAAGGTTGAAGGGAGGGGTTTGCCTCAGTCAAACCCATATATAGGGATCAACCTTGAAATAAAATGAATTGAAGGAAAAGTATGTTTTCATATAGTAGAGATTAGATCTAAACAATGAAGTATATCATACCACATAGATGTAATTACCTCTTTAAATGTGATCAAGTATGTTGATGCAATAGCTTTCACTCAACACAAAAACCAAAAAGGAAATCATGTAAGGAATAACCTCATGTAGTAGATATTCTAATTCACCACAATGTTTGATTGGGGAAGACAAATAAGAGGAAGACTTGATGGATGAGTATAGATCTCCTTCCTTGATGTCAAATTCCTTTGCTTGGCCTCTAATAAGGGAAATAAGATAGATATATTGAAGGAAATTCCTTCATTGAATGATTGGAATAAAGACTTGAATGCTTGAATGTCTCTTGATTCCTTCCTTGCACTTGAATGCTTGATTTCTTGAATGATTGCTAGTGGATTCCTTCACAATTATGGATGATAGCTTGCACTTGAATATAACTTGCATATGAATGATGGATTGCTTGGATAATAGTGGATTCACAATCATAGATAATGAATTATTTAAATGAGAGGATAAGAGTTCCTTTTATACTCATTTTGGGGATCAAATAAAATCTCAGCCAATGATAAATCTCAACCTCGGAGGAAAACCTTGGCATCAGGACCAGGTCAAAATCTGGGCTCAAAAGCCTAGGTACAAGTCAACCAGTTGACTTGTACCTAGGAACAAGTCAACTTGTGCCTAGGGATAGGTGGACCTGTACCCAAGGACAAGTTGACAAGTCAAGTTGTACCTAGAGACAAGTTGACAAGTCAAGTTGTACTCAGAGAAAAGCTGATAGGTCAACATTTCCTAGGCAAATCAAGCTCAAATTTTGTTGAGATGCCAGGGAAGGTGAAAAAGAATGGAGGGAGAAAATTCAATTTGTTAGGATGTCGGGGAAAACTCTGAGATCTTAAAATAAATGCATGGGACCTAGGTATATAAATGAATTATATATGGGATTGGATGGAAAATGGGAAATCATGTGTAGAAATGAGAGCCAACCTCAAGTTAAAGCGGGATTAAAGGAGGAGGACTCATATTTGAATTAGGTATGCATTAATGAAACAAAATGAGGTACTACCATAGAAAATACACTAAAGTAGGCACAAAATGGTCCTAAATTAAGCACAAATTAAGTGCTCACTTTTTAGGATTATACATTTTACCCCCACTTTAGCGGGAGTATGAGACAAGATCATGCTCACAATAAAGGAAGAAGAAAGAAAGAATGATGAAAGAGATAAATGATCATGGGAGAATTGCAAAAGAGATGAGAAATTTTTGTGCCCTTGTGCATGGATGTGGAGTTGAGAAACAATGTATGCCATAAACTTACTAGACTTTTCTCTGTCATATCGTGTCATACAAAAATGACCAAAATATATTTAATATCCTTCCTTATAACTTCCTCAACCATCTCTGATCAGTTTTATTACTTGTTTAAACACTAAAATCACTAAAACCAATATCCCTCCTAATTGATTGTAGTCATTGGGATTCAAATATTTGAATTCTCCAACTTATAGTTTATTAAATAAAACAACCAAATAACCCCTCAAACTTGCCTAGAAGATCCTTAAGACTTCATTGATAATTCCTAAACACTTATTAGACTCCTAAGGACCTACTTAACATCATTTTGACATTTTTTTTCATATTTCACCATTAATGATCCTAAGGCCCTTAATAGGCCCTTTAGGATTTAATACAAATTCATTGTTTTTATAGCCTTCAAAGGCCATGATTGGCTTCAACACATGCCAATTAAATTTCTTGCACATCTTCATGTCTTTGGTTTGTCCTTTGTCTTCCTTAGGTATCTTTGCATGCCCTAATGCTCTTGCATCAATTTCTTTGATGTCAAGGAAATGTAAAAGATCCAACATTAAATGAAGAAGACGCCTATCAACCAAATCTTGAACAAATTGTCTAAACTCAACACAATTAGCAAGAGAATGTTTTTTAATATGATGAAAGAAACATAGAAATTCACCATTAAGAGATCTTTGGTTCTTTGAAAATTGTCTATAAGGGAATCTAATTCTAGAAGATAATTCTAGAATCATCTAGAAAATGCCTAACATCTAGTTTATGAATAATGTCTTGATAAATGTGGAAATTTATAGGGTCATCGAAGGAACTAGCTACTTTGAGACTATTCATTAGAGTAGGTTGAGGGGGAGAAGACCTAGGCCTCACTACAATGGGATCACTAGGAGCTAAATCTCTATTATCAAGAGTAGTAGGATGTATAGGAGTGGGATTAGGAGGATTATTATTAACCTTAGACTCATCCACAAAGACTCTTATGTTATCTATATATTCCACTCATTTAGTTAAAAATTGAAGAAGAATGATACATGAAATGTTGATAAAGGTCTTGAAATATGCCTTATAAGGGAGAGATATGTTGGTTACCCTCATAATACCATATGTAAGAATTCCATGAAGGAATGAAAACATAATGAAATATACAAGAAACTATGATTCACTCCATGCATTTGATAAAGAGAAGTAAGAAGGAATATAGTACCATAGGTTACTGCACACCAATCCATCTTAGAAATTTTCATAGTTAAATTTTTTTAGGAAGCACGCAATGAGATCTAGATACCAAATCAAAATGGAAATGGAATGCATCGGGTTCACCAAAATTTATAATAGGTGAACCTAAAGATCTAGACTAATAGGATGCATAAAAGGAGATCTCAACACCAAATCATAAGTACGTAAGAGGAGTCAGGTTCACATAAATGTATAATAGGAAATCCGATATGATTGCAATGTAAGAGCTACTAGATCCTAAATCTTATATACATTAGAATAAAAAACCCCTTACAATGGGAATCTGATTAGCACAACCAAGGGAGTAAGGGTGCCAATGCGAGATCTACACAATGTAGGGTTTTTAGGATTTTATAAAGGAAATGATGAGGAAATGGAAGTAATAAATATGATCTATAGAAGTGTTGGTGTAATTAAATATTCTTAATTACACTTTACTTAATTTTCTTAGGATAATGCATTACATAGTAACTTGTTATGTAGACACATAGGATTTTGCACTTCATTTTAGCACATGGTGTTGGATAATTCCTCTTTAGGTGGAGTTAGTTGTTATCTCATTTCACTTTATGTGTGAGATCCACCTTTAGTGATCTTATCACATTATCATCCTCTCATTGTTGCACATATTGGACATACTTCATCGTACAATGGAGAATGATCCACCTTTGTTGGACATGTGATTCCACCTTGTGTGGTTGATAGGTTATCATTTGCATATCTCATAGTTATCATGCATTGCCTATATATTCAGGCACATCTACTTCGTATTCATTGATTTTGTATCTATTATCATTTGATCAATATTGAATCAATCATTTGATCATATCATTTTTCCTATCTCTTGTGTGCTATCAATTGAGTTTCTAGATCTTGGCATTTTATTATTTGTCTTAGGTAAATTCTTATATGGTATCAGATCCATAGGGGTATTCATTGCATAACCATTGCAGAGCTATTTGCTATAATTTTGGAGGGCCATGATTTAGATTCAGAGGTACAGTAGTTTGTGGGAGTGTCTAGAGCAAGATCTGACCTCATCATTATGTCTAGGTGGTCATTTTGATGAATTCTGACTATAAATTTTCCTATACTAGGAAAAATTCAAATCTCAAGCAATTTTTTTTTTAAAATGGGGTTGGGCAGCCCAACTTGCAATTGGGTACGATTTTTTTTTGAGATTTTTTTAATTTTATTTTTTAGATCTATCACATTTTATTATTTCCATAAAAATTTGGGGTTTCACTTTCAGAGTCCCCACCCCTGTATTTTGTCAGATCTGATAGACTATAGAGCTCGGAGAATATTCTAGATTTTGCGCAAATAGGGTAGTCACCTCCTAGACCCATGGTAAAATCCACAAGTCATAGATCAAATTGACAGGTTGAACCACCAAAAAATATTGGTTTGCATACCTTATGGTTCAACCCTCACCCAGGCCCCTACACTCTCAACTTCCAAGCGCACATCATTATTTCACAACATGCAGGCTTGTGTATTTAAAGACTAATGCAAGTAGTATATTTAGCAATGTGAGATTAATCCCACATAGCTCAACAGACTTGGGTTAGAGCTCGTCAAGCTCTTCACCGCAAGGATATCACTTGAGAATCTCAGTGCATTGAGGAGATCTTCCTTCCACACAGTGACTTGTGCATGCCTTATTTGCACCAATGCATATTTTGGTTTTCTTGAAGTTGGATCACAAAGACCGAGCACATTCAAGCATTGATCCAATTTGTAGAACATTGCCAACATTGACTCAGATTTCCTTGCAAGCATCCGACATATGCACCCAGTTAAGGAGACTTAACAACTCAGTTCAACTAAGAAACATTTCCAACTCATTTCCAAGGAATTCATAGACATTGCTTCGCAAACACCCAACTCTGATCTGAGGACCATGCAACGTCAGTACCAATCCCATGTACACATCAGCCTTGACACATCATTGGCACGTCACAGCCCAACAAGCTGCTATATTTTTTCCTACATTAAAAATTTTATAGGATTTAATTTAACGCTCGTATAGTCGTCATTGGGCATTTTAATTTTTCATTTGATGGTCATTTGGACATTAATTTTAAGCTCTAGATTGTATCAGTATTTTTAGATTTTAAATTAGATGGTCGTGTGACCATCATTTTTGAGCCTTTTTGAATTGTAGTGATAGTCATTTAACCATCAAATTTAGGCTCATAATTTGTCGACATCATCAGATTTTTAAAATTTAGACCTCTTATCATATGTAGTTTTGATTTGGAAGTCTGACTTTGAGAGGCCATAACTTGGTCATCCGGGCTCCTTTTTCAGAGCAATTTTTTTTTTTTGGGATAGAATCTACTAGTTTTTTTATTAGTTTAGCTATTTTATAGTTTTGGTGGATGGATTTAGTAGAAATTATAGATTTTGGTGACAGTACCAATTTGATCCCTATTTTTACAACTTTAGAGGCTTAGTTTGGGCCCATACAAACACATTTTTAAGTGTAATTATTTTATAAAGTGTGTGATTTTTTGAAAATTTTCCAGATTTCTATCAGACTATAGGCTTATAAGGGCAAAAATATCACTTTCAACATTTGGTCTATTTGGGCCTATTTTGGCACTTGTAATCTATTAGATCCTTGAGAGATCTTGTGTCTTATTTCTTTAAGTCTTCTATAGTGATGCAGGAGCATCTTGGGTGTAAGCGCAATCTTGCATCACCCAATAGTATTTCTGGTTTCTTTTCAATAAGGGTTATCTTGTGCAGAGCTACTATTTTTAGAAATTTACTATTTTTAGTAAGTTTTCTGTTCGAGCTCATAATGGTCTATTTTCTTCCCTGGAGGTTCATTTTGGTCATATCAGCCTTCTAGTAAAGTTTCATTGCCAGATCAAGTCTAGTTTTGAAGATATTGAAATTTTTTGGTATTAGTAGCAAGGTACATAAACTTTGAACTCAGTTTTGAAGGCTTTAGAGGCCCTAAATGAGGTCAAAACTTTGACTGATTGGAGCTTGCATGAGTTGTCCACTATAGAGCACCTCACGCCCTTTCTGAAATGGGGTCATAATAGTCAATCGGGTCAACGAGTGATGACTTATGGTCTCTGGAAGTTGGGCCACCTGAAATGGCGAAAAATAAATTTCCTTCAAAATTTTTGTTTGGGTTTCAAAAGTTGTTTTGAGTTGACTTTGATGTAATAAATTGAAAAATAAAGTAATTCTAAGGTTGGTCGGCCTTAATAGCTAAATTTCTAGAACCTTCCCAGGCGGTGGAAAATTGCCTATATAAGGAAGGCCCGTAGTGTTGTTTAGGATAGTTTGAAATAGTTTAGAATAGTTTTGGGTAATAATTTGAGGCTTTGTCCTACAAAATATTGTAAGGGAAATGCCCATGTGGCTTTGCATATTGTAATTCTAAAATTTGTAATTCCACATTTGTGGACATAATAAGAAGCCCATTTTCTATTCTTGCAAATTATTGTTGTTTCTTTGTTTATGTTATATGTTTGTGGTATTAAGGGGAGCACCTTTCATCAAGTGGTATTAGAGCAGGAGTTCCTGAGTGTGTAGAGAGATCGCTGACTGTGAGGTAGTTTGTACCAGGACCGTGGTTTAGGGTTTCAGAGATAAGCACAAAAATGCCTCCATAAAGGGAACATGGCGGAAGAGCTGGTGTTGTGACACTTGAGGTTAGAGCACTCCAAAGACAAGTATGAGCATTGCAAGAAGAGATTCACAGAGGAATGAATCTTAATGTTAGAGAAGAAAGTGAGGATGAAGCCGAAGAAGAAAATTTTGATCAGGAAGGAGAAGGTGAAATTCTAAACCAAGAGGAAGAAAGGCTTTTTTGAGCCATTTCCAAGAAAGGGAAAAGACCTAAGATTGAGGTTCCTGCATTTTCAAGAAATCTTAACCCAGAGGAATTAATTGACTGGATCAATGAATTAGAAGAATATTTTGAGTATGAAGATATCAAGGATCCTGATAGGGTCAAGTTTGCAAAGGCCAGATTGAAGGGTCATGCGAAGATCTGGTGGCAAGAGATTCAATTGAAGTGAAACAGGAGAGGAAAGGAGAAAATTATAAGATGGGATCAGATGGTGGATAAATTGAAGTGATAGTTCATTCCTGTTGATTATGAGCTTGACCTACTGAAGAAAATGCAAGGTTTGAAGCAAGCAGGAAGATTTGTTCAAGAGTATACAGAGGAGTTCTATCGAATCCTCATCAGAATAGGCCATGCAGAAGCTGATAAGGAGAAATTTGCCCATTACCTTAATGGGTTGAGGCCGAGCATTCAAGAGGATTTGAATTTGGTTTGGATGAACAGTATTGAAGAGGCATACTACTTTTACCTAAAAGTATAGAAAAATTTGAACAAGAAGTTTAAGAGAAAACAAAGCGGAAGAGGTCATGGTCGGCAATCTGGCAGATGGTCATATGGAGGACAAAATGAAGATCTGAAAAAGAAGGATGAGGCTAGTAGTGGCCAAAATCAGAGGGGAAACAATTTCAATCATTTCCATGATCAGAATAATAGAGATCAGAGAGGAAGAGGACAAGGATCCGAAAGGGGAGGCTTTCGTGGAACATGTTTTCACTGTGGAGAAGAAGGTCATAGGGAATATGAATGTCCTCAATGCCAAGGAAGGACATATAAGAGAACTGAAGGCTAGGCTATAGTTGCACATGTAGATGAAGATGCCAAATCATCACATTCTAAAGATTCTAAAAGAGGAGAAATGTTAATTAATAGAAGAGTCCTTCTGAGTGGTGAGAATGAACCTAAGCAAAGGAGGAGCTTGTCTCACACCACATGCAAGTGTGAGGGTAAGTGTTGTGATGTGATTATTGATAGTGGAAGCACTTACAATTTGGTGTCAAAAGAGATGGTGACAAAGTTGAAGCTCAAGAGACAGAAACACCCACATCCATACCAGATTACATGGGTGTAGGATGACCACAAGGTCATGGTCAATGAATAGTGCCTAGTAAAATTCAAGATTGGTAGATACCATGATGAGGTACTATGTGATATCATATCTATAGATGCATGTCATATGTTGTTGGGTAGACCGTGGCAGTTTGACAGGCATGTTGTACATGATGGTCGTGCAAATACCTATTTCTTGAAAAAGGATGGAGTGCAACATAAGCTAAAGCCATTGAAGGAAATAGAAGAAAAGGTATGTAGTAATGCAAGAATAAATTTTGTTGATGGAAGAAAGTTCCTAGATGGTATGAGGCATGAGCATATGTGTTTTGCTTTAATTCCAAAAGTTGGTAAAGAGGAAGTAGAAGATGTACCTATAGAAGTTGCAGATTTGTTGAATGAGTTTCAGGATATTGTATCTGATAATGTACCTGGTGGGTTACCACCAGTAAGGAAGATCATTCATCAAATAGATTTGATCCCAGGAGCCAATTTTCCAAATAAGGCAACACACAAAATGACACCAGTAGAAAGTGAGGAGTTGAACAAACAAGTACATGAGTTATTATAGAAGGGGTTGATTCAAGATATTCTGAGTCCCTATGTTTTACCAATGGTATTAGCACCAAAGAAGAATGGAGAATGGAGGATGTGTACAAATTCTAGATATATCAACAAGATCATAATCAAGTACATGTTTCCATTGCTGCTGATGGATGATATTATGGACTGTTTGAGTGGAGCTGTGTATTTCTCAAAGATAGATCTGAAGAGTGGATATCATCAAATTTAGATTAGAGAAGGAGATGAATGGAAGACTACTTTCAAGACAAAGGAAGGATTGTATGAGTGGTTAGTCATGCCCTTTGGGCTAACCAATGCACCAAGCACTTTCATGCGACTCATTAATGAGGTTCTAAAGGAATTTTTGGGTAAGTTTGTCATTGTTTACCTAGATGATATTTTGATCTTTAGTAAGACATTGGAGGATCATATAATGCATATTTGTATGGTGTTTGAGAAGCTGAGAGAAGAGAAATTGTTGATAAATTTGAAGAAGTGCAGTTTTGTGAAGAAAGAGTTAGTGTATTTATGATTTGTAGTTTCAAGAGAAGGTCTAAAAATGGACCCAGAGAAAGTGAAGGCTATCCTTGAATGGCCTACTCCAAGGAGTGCTACTGAGGTAAGATCTTTTCATAGTTTGGCTAGCTTTTACAAAAAATTTATCAGAAGTTTTAGCAGTATTTGTGGACCCTTGACTGAAATAATGAGAAGGGATAGAAAAGAGTTTAAGTGGACTACTGAGGTAGAAAAGAATTTTAAACTATTGAAACATAAAGTTACAGAACAACCTATTTTAGCACTTCCAAATTTTAATAAGGTGTTTCAAGTAGACTGTGATGCTAGTGGTACTCCAATAGGAGTTTTTATGAGCCAATAAGGTAAACCTGTTGCTTATTTTAGTGAGAAGTTGAATGATGCCAAGAGAAAGTACTATGTTTATGATTAGGAATTTTATGCTATAGTTTGAGCCTTGAAGAAGTCGAGACACTATCTTCTTCCTAAGGAGTTTGTTTTATATACTGATCATCAAGCTTTGTAATATTTCAATAGTCAAAGAAAGTTGAATTAGATGCATTTGAAATGGGTTGAGTTTTTGCAGAGTTATACATTTTTTTTGAAACACAAGAGTGGAAAGTCTAACAGGGTTACAGGTGCGCTTAGCAGAAGGAAACTATTGCTGACAGAGATGTAGATTGAAGTGGTTGGGTTCAAGGAACTCAAGAGTTTTTATCTAGAGGATCCTGATTTTGGAGAAGCTTGGAAAGCTTGTAAAGAACCTGTTACTCTAGACAAAATGAAGTGGTTAGATTTCATCATTCAGGATGATATGTTATTCAGAGGGAGTCAGTTGTGCATTCCAAGAAGTTCTATGAGGGAGAATCTGATCAAGGAGAATTATAGAGGAGGATTGGCTGGACATTTTGGTCATGATAAAACCCTTGCTTTGGTTAGTGAGAATTATTATTGGCCACAATTGCAGCAATATGTCAAGAAGTTTGTACAAAGTTGTAGAGTATGTCAAATGGAAAAAGGAGTAAAGTAGATGTAGACACGCAAAAATGGACAAGTGCTTTTAAATTGCAAAAATCAATAAAATGGTTTGAAATCATCAAAATGCACTAATTCAATCAAAAAGGGATCAAATTAATTAAAATGGACATAATTAAATAAAGTTGTACAAAATCAATTAAAGCAAAGGAAAAATCAAATGATGAGGTTAAATAATTAAATCAAAACTTAAAGGGGTGAAAAACACTACACAATTGATTTTAATCAATTAATTGTATAGTTGTTTAAATCAAAAATCAAAATGAACCTATTACCCTTACATGGCTAAATTTAATTAATTAATTGAATTTAATAATTCCTAATTTCTTTCAACAAAGTTGAGAAACCAATGAGAATTGAGGACAAAAAGACATAAATCACTCAAAAATGATGAATCTCAATCACTCATTCTAAAGTTTTAATCTCAACCACTCAATCTTGTCCTTTTATCCAAAGCTTTGAGACAAATATTTAAATTGTCCCCCCATTTATGAACAAAGCAAAGTATTTGACTCAACCAAGGGTTAATCATGATTACTTCACTCCACCCCCTACCCTTGGACATTTACTATAAATATGAAGCATTTTGAGAGCAATTGATATCTTAGAAATTCATTTGCAAAAGCATTGTTATTATAGGCAATTGAAGAGCATTCTAAGAGCATTTTGAGCATTTAGCATTATAATTGTGTCATTTTGAGCTAGAAGCATTGTAGAATCATCATAGAAGCATTGTAGAAGCATAGAACAACATAAATTCTCATTTTAGAAGTGTCACTAGTGGAGATTTGAGCTAAGAGCTTCACTTACCACATCTTTCTAGAGAGCCATGAGATGCTATAGATCTTAGTTTCATTTTTAAATAGATTTTCATTGTATTTACTTAGAATTGTAGCTAATTTGATCTTAATTTCATGAAGGTGATAATCATCATCACACAAATGGCACCCACAGTGGGGCCATAGGCCTCATTTTATCATTTTCATCATAATTTGCATACTTGTATTGTCTATTTTCTATGTATATTTTGTAGGAAACAGGTAAAGTCGCGCCTACAGAAGATTCAATCACGCCTGTAGTCAATCTACTATCACTTGCGATCTATGTCCTAACGCTTGTTAGCTGAAGATTCATGCCTAACCTGCAACTACTATTCGGCCTTAATCTCTTTACAATCATCTATGCATCAGAAGCTCACGCTTGCCAGATCAATGCATTTAGCCTTTTGCGCTTAAAGTCATGCCTGTGACTCAGGGAGTATCGCTTTATTGAAATTTGTTGTCGCCTGACTTTAGGCTTTGCTTCACAATTTTAAATAACAGTCATGCTTTGAATCTATCAGTTTATGCTTACTATTATTAAATTGTCATTTAGCAGTAATCATTTTCTGCAATTTTCAATTTTGTTCACGCTTTTGTGTTAAATTATTCACGCTTATGGAATTTTGAGTGTCGCTTGCTGTCACTAAAGTTACGCCTACTGACAATTTGTTCATGCCTATTAGCTAGATAATGTTTCCTGCTATTTGTTGCATTTATTCACTATTAAATTGATTAAATCCTTTGTCTAACTCTTTGTTTGCATGATTTAATAGTAAATGAGCAATCAGAGAAAGGTGCAGAAGTCGAAAAACATATTCAACCAAGAAGGAAAGGCACTAGCAAAGAGGATTAAGAAGGAAAACATAGCACACATCAAGGCTGTTCTTGAGACTACACAAGAAGAGGATAACCAAGTATTCCAACACTATCTTACAATTGTTGAAGCATACAAAGAAAAATTTGTCTCTCTAAATTGGATTTTTAGTCCTTAGATCAAGTTTTCTTTGGAAATTTGCAAATAAGTTCTATAAGATTCATACATAAGTGTTTCTTCCTCAATTTTTTATTTTGGTTTCCCCTCATAGTGTTTGTTAGTGTTGACTAACTTGCTGGTGGACAAGCACATTTGGAGGGAGCTCTTGCTAAGGTAAGGTGAAAAAATGAGAAAAACCTTCAAAAATGCCCCTAGCTTAGGCTAGCTACAAAGAAAAGGTATTCTCCTATTCAAGCTTGCACTTGATTAAATTGTGGCATTATTTTCAAACATAGCTTAAGTAAAACAAGAAATGAACCAAACACTTCACTTTTAAGAATCTCCTTGTCAAGAGATTGGGAAAGAACCAATTTGTGTTTGAGTGTTTGGAACAAAGAAAGACAATAGGGATATGCTCTTCACTTTTAAGTGAATCAAATTCCCAAACTTGTCAACCTAAGTTCATTTCTTTTTTTTTATATACATGCTAGAAAAATAGTGGGCTTGACTCCTGAGTTTTCCTTAAGAAGGCCGATGAGAGGGATAGCCCAAAGTGGGATACACTCGCTTTTGTTGCGGGGATCCAACCCACTATAAAATGAAATGCATGCATCCTTAATGGGGTGTGTGACAAAAGGGTTTTAAATTTTTCAAACTTCCTCTAGTAGTCCTCATGGATTATGCAAAATCGTACCTTGGTGCGTGTGGGAAGCCCCTTAACATACTTGGGGGATGAAGATTTAAGATCCATTTTGAACGGAATCCAAAATAAATTCTGATAAAGTAGCAAGACCACCTTATAGAGCCAAAATGATAAAAGCCAAATTTGACTTTAGGTAGGCTGCTTGGAGTTCTTTCTTGTGTTATACTTGTGAAAATGATCGAGAATATACACTCTAGAATATTTTAGGAACACAATAAAAATTGATGTGTGTGTTGTGATTTTTTTCTATTTTCAAACAAAAAAAAATTCAAAAGACCTGATCTTAAACATTTAAAAAGTTCAAAATCTTACAACCTAGTCAGCAAAGTGCCTCCTATGCACAAAACAATATTGCCTATCAGAGGCAAAGTCACACCTGTGAATTTTACAAAAAAGTGTATCAACAATGAAGTCACACCTAACATATATTCAATGATGCCTATCAATACTGGAAAAATGCTTAGTAACAGCAAAGTGCCCCCTACACCCTGTAGTGTGCCACCTAACTCAATTCCAATCGATGGGTATTAACTCTTCAATCACACCTACACTCAGACCAGTGATGCCTAGAAACAAAGAAGGGAAAACATTGGACATTTCCCAAGGGTTTGGAGAAATTTTGAAGTCATTTTTTGATACCCTTTTTAGAGATATTCTTTACCAGTGCAACAAATAGATCATATTCCTGAGAAACATTTATGATGATGACTCTATTTGAGAAATGAATCAATCCTATTATGGAGCATAATTACCAAAATCAAGACCAAGATCTCCATAATTATCAAAATGATGGAGTGTCCAAAGATCAAATTTTAGAAGCATCCAAAGATCCCATATTTATGGAAACAGTGGAATTAATTTTGAAGAGGTATAATGAAGCATATTCTATGTATTTAGCTCAATTAGAAGCTAAGCTTCCTCATAATGATGACACGTCAACTTTAAGGAAGAATGAGGAAAAACAAAAAGATCCTTTATCTAAAGAGCCATCATTAAGATCAATTTGGTCATTTCTTTATGATGATGGGCCATCCATATCTCCATCTTCCTCACAAAAGGAAGCATTTAAGAGCAACAAACTTATCTTGGATCAAGGGAAATCTCATGATAATTCTATTTGTAATCAAGATAATACAGAGTATGAAGAGAAAGATATCACTCTCAAGCAAGATCTAATGCACAAACCTCTATATAGCAAGAGTAATCCTTTCATCCTTCGTTCATCTCCCAAAGCTCCACAACTATCCAAAATTCCTCTGTCAAAGAATGAGCCTAATGATGACACCTTTCAAGTTGACTATGTCTACCCTCAAGGGCTACCTCTAAAAGAAACCCAAGCTAACTTATATCTTGCTGCAGATTGTTTCCATGCTTCAAAGATCTTGGACCCCAAAGCCTCATGTGCTTCAATTCCTATTATACCTATTCAAAAGGATCCTACATTATTCTTCCAAACATCCCCCATACATATCCAAACATCTACCTTGTCCTTAGAAGTGGCTCCATGTTAAGAGGATAATCCAAAGAGAAAAGAAACAAATATTGATAAAGATCAAGATCAAGATTATATACAATCCCCTCCCATATTTGATGAAGGTCCCATATCCATAGAACCTTGTGATGATCCCCTTGCATCCTTCCATGTCTTTCAAGATGATGTCCTTCCATTCCAAGAACAAAATACCCTTCCAAGTTCCATATTCTCTCTACTTCCCAAGCAAGATCAAGATATCACTTCCACAATTTCTAACGAGCATATTGAAAATCAGGAGAAAAATACCCTCTCTATACAATTTGAAGATCCTTTTCAAGATAGAAGTATCCCATCATTTCCATGTCATATTCCTCCATGTTCACTTCAAGAAACCATCATTCTTCCAAATCCCTTGCATGATAATAAATCCCTTCAAGCTTCAGTTGAGCCTATCAAATGTGTTCCTATCAAGGCTACTCATGAGCCTATTGGTATAAAGAAAAATACTAAAGATGAGAACCTTGGAAATGCAGCTCCTTCCAAAGATGTTGATATCCCTTTCACACCTTATATCCCTCCATTCAAATGTAACCATACACCTTCACTATCCTCCAAATCCATTTTGGGTTCCTATGTCCCAAAACAAAAGTCTTCATTCCTTCCATCCATATTAGGTCCATATATCCCTCCATCCTCTATTCCTATCATCCCTAGCTATCCATTCACTTACCTTACCATGTATCAAGATCAACGAAGGCACACATACTTGAAGAATATCCAAACACCAATCCATATGAACCCTCCATATTATTCCTATTCATCCACAATTCCTAAGTCTTTTGGAAGCAATGTTGATGTGCAACATAAAAATCATAAATCCAAGAATCCATGTGTGTATAAAAATCAAAATGTCTCATCTAATTGACATGTGAATGAAAATAAAAATGAAATATCCAAAAGGCCACAAAGGTCCATCAAGCAAAAAGAAAAAAATAAAATGTGGGTTCCTAAATTCCTCATTGAAGAAATCCATTCAAAGGCATCCCAAAAGAAAGAAAAATCAAAGACTATGTGGATTTCCAAGTCACTGTTGAAAGACTTGGACATGACAGAAAAATCAAAATTGACATTCAAGCTTCCAAAGGCTTCCATTCCATCTCCTTCCAAACATCCTTCATCTTCCTACATCCCAAAATCCACTACCTCAAGAAGATCCTTACCTCCGTCATCTATTGTTCCTCCATCATTTCACCACCCTTCAAAGCGTGTGTCAAAGTTGATCTTGCCAACATTTTCATCTACAACATACCTTCTTCTTATCCTCACATTCATTTTCCAATGCATACTTTCTGTACTTCCATCCCTCTTATCAATATCTTTGAGCATCCTAGTCATACCCATGGTTTATTATAGCATATCTTTCAAAGGAGCATTGTCCAAAGATTTTGATGTTGGAAAAATATTGAAAAATACAAAAAAAAAAAGAAGAGAAAAAAAAAAGAAAACAAAAGGAAAAAAAAAGTGCCTTGGTGAAAACCTAGCAATAGGCACCTTGGTGGCAAAAGTAAAGAGAAACAAATACCATGATGAAAACCTAGCAAACAGGCATCATGTGTAATTCCTCCTTCTTGCACTCCACACTTGGGGACAAGTTTCATCCATATTTCCTCTCTCACCTTCATCTTGACAAGGTTGAACACATCCATGAGCATTGAGTATCTTGACATCCATTATCCTTTCCATCAGCTTATACACTTGTTGCATCCATGTTACCCTATCATGATCTTTCTTATCCCAAATTCACCTTCATTATTCCTTGATAGTCTTTCCATACTCCCAAAACATCCCTTCACAATCTTCATCACCCCTTTACCTAGATTGTGTTATCTTATCCACATCTTACCCAAATTGACCCCTTGGTCTTGATCAAAATGAAGAACTTAAAGTACAAAAATTTGTTATCAAAAACTTCTTGACATGTCCACTTATTTTGGAGCCCTCATTTTTATGACAGTAGATCATTATCCTATAGGTTATCTAGCACTACATCATTGGCTTCCATGGCTTATCCAAAAACATGCTATATCATTTTTCCTTAGCTTGGGTACTATTGAGGAGATGGTCCTACGAGTCACATTTGCATGCTTCATCCATCATGGCCTTTCCATCTCTAATCCATCAA
This sequence comes from Chamaecyparis obtusa, assembly GCA_027943335.1. Classification (NCBI taxonomy): domain Eukaryota; kingdom Viridiplantae; phylum Streptophyta; class Pinopsida; order Cupressales; family Cupressaceae; genus Chamaecyparis; species Chamaecyparis obtusa. Next base: position 491,588 of record BSBK01003361.1, on the reverse strand, counting down.
CTTGCAAATCCATCCTTCATGTCCTATATCTTGCTAGACATTGGGGGCAAACCAATGTGATCTTGTTTGAGAGTTGGTAATTTCTTGAATAAAGTGATTTGAGCTTCATCTGGCATAAACTAAGTCTTTGTAATATTTTGGTAAGTTTTCCCAAGTCCAACATTTTTCCTATTTAATCAGGGGCATTTGATCTTAATCAACGGATCTCAACAAACATGCATCAATTCACATGAAGCAATGCATTAAAATCAAATGGATTCCATAGTGCTACTTTTGGTCACGTCAGAGAGAGACTTATCAGAGCTTCAGAAGAGAGAGATTTTGGTGAACCTTTGATGGATATCATTGTTCACACCCAAGTATTTGATCCTACAACTTGATCCTTGAGCCTTCATTGAGTTTATTATTCAGGATTAAAAATTGACAAACACCTTAAAGATCAGAATGCTTGGAAATAATTTTTGGAAAATCATGAAACATTGCAAAACACTTGAAGCTTTATTTTGATAATCTTTATTGAATTGAATTTTATCACATCTTTTTAGCTAATCGATGATGTTTCGACTAGATTGGCGATGATAGAGACATGATATTTTTCTTGCCTTTGAGTGACTGTCTTGAGGGAGATCCATCAACTTATGTGAATTTTTCTAATGACATGGTTATCAAAGAACCATCGAGGACTCTCATATAGGGTGGAGGGTTGGCTTTTGTTTGTTTAAGAAAATGGATTGGTATTCATACTCCCATAGTTGGTTATTCAACTAGTGAGGGTTGTACTAGTTTCCAAAGAGGTTACCAAAAGTGATAAAAAGCAGTATTCATATCATCATGATGTGGTTAGTAATGGTTGTACTTAATTTTTGGTCCCACAATGCTGAATGATGAAAATTTATCTCTTTGCTAAAAAGCTAGTGACACTTAGTTGCATTGCATTGCATTTTCATGTTAGATTAAGTGCATTGTTTGTAGTTATTTTTCCAAGGGAAAAGGGGGTTCAGTTATCAATCTTGATCAATCAAAAATGAAAAATCAAGGAAAAGTCCATATCATCATATCAATGTTCATAACATCAAATGATCCTGTACATCTTTATATCAAGATACAATATCAACAACAAAATGATACATCAAGTCTTGATCAATAAAACATCAACATGATACAAAATCATCAACAAGGAAGATCCATAAATCTAATATCCAAGAAGCTAGGGACCGTATGTATAACTTACAAAAATGTGCCTGTTTTGCAAATCAAAGGAATCATATCAGTATACCATATCAAGGAATCATCTCAAGTCAATCATTCTATCAAAAGTATCAAGCAATCACACCCAGTACCATTTGTTCGTGTCTCTATATCCTGAGAATGAAGCAGCAGTATTAATCATATCGGTTTTCACACTAATTGATTTATCCTATCAGTATCCTATCTTATCCTATCAGATTGACAAATCACATTCATTGGTACTATTATTCTGATATCCTAATCACTTGTTTTTCTTAACTACAACAAAACTATCTATCTTGGACATATCAAATCAACCGGGGCAACTTGTAAATCATAACATATCAACAATATTTTTTTTAGAAATGAAAACATATTGGATCAATCAAACATCATCCAAAATTTTCAAATCAAGAAATCAATATGTTTTATTTCTGAGGGGGCATCAGAGTATCAAATTGAAATCAAACATCATTATTGGAATCAGTGGGGCATCAAAAAAATTTTGTATCAGTATCAGAGGCACCAATCATATCAAGTTAGGCAGCATATCAGTATCATATCAATATCATATCAGAGACATCAGGAAATCAATGAATCAGCAATCAGGACCTAAGAGCAATCAGGACTCAAAAGAATCTTTGAATCAATGTTCTTCACACATCAATTCAAAGAGGGGCATTTGTAGACATGCAAAAATGGACAAGTGCTTTTAAATTACAAAAATCAATAAAATGACTTAAAATCATCAAAATGCACTAATTCAATCAAAAAGGGATCAAATCATTTAAAATGGACATAATTAAATAAAGTTGTACAAAATCAATTAAAGCAAAGGAAAAATCAAATGATGAGGTTAAATAATTAAATCAAAGCTTAAAGGGGTGAAAAACACTACACAATTGATTTTAATCAATTAATTGTATAGTTGTTTAAATCAAAAATCAAAATGAACCTATTACCCTTACATGGCTAAATTTAATTAATTAATTGAATTTAATAATTCCTAATTTCTTTCAAAAAATTTGAGCAACCAATGAGAATTGAGGACAAAAAGACATAAATCACTCAAAAAGGATGAATCTCAATCACTCATTCTAAAGTTTCAATCTCAACCACTCAATCTTGTCTTTTTGTCCAAAGCTTTGAGACAAAAATTTAAATTGTCCCCCCATTTATGAACAAAGCAAAGTATTTGACTCAACCAAGGTTTAATCATGATTACTTCACTCCACCCCCTACCCTTGGACATTTACTATAAATATGAAGCATTTTGAGAGCAATTGACATCTTAGAAATTCATTTGCAAACGCATTGTTACTATAGGCAATTGAAGAGCATTCTAAGAGCATTTTGAGCATTTAGCATTATAATTGTGTCATCTTGAGCTAGAAGCATTGTAGAATCATCATAGAAGCATAGTAGAAGCATAGAAAAACATAAATTCTCATTTTAAAATTGTCACTAGTGGAGATTTGAGCTGAGAGCTTCACTTACCACATCTTTCTAGAGAGCCATGAGATGCTATAGATCTTAGTTTCATTTTAAAATAGATTTTCATTGTATTTACTTAGAATTGTAGCTAATTTGATCTTAATTTCATGAAGGTGATAATCATCATCACACAGCAGAATACAGGGTTGTATCAGCCATTACCTGTACCAAAGAAGCCATGGGAGGATATCAATATGGATTTCATTCTTGGCTTGCTAAGGACTCAATAGGGACATGATTCAATTTTTGTGGTGGCTGACAGATTTTCAAAGATGGCACATTTCATTCCCTACAAGAAGACTAATGATGTTGTTCATGTAGCAGAATTGTTTTTTAGAGAAGTGGTGAGACTACATGGTTTTCCAAAGAGCATAGTTTCAGATCGAAACATTAAGTTTGTTGGATATTTTTGGCGTACATTATGGAAGAAGTTAAAGACATAGTTGAAGTTAAGCTCATCACATCATCCATAGACTGATGGACAGATAGAGGTGGTGAATAAGAGTTTGGGAAATTTGCTGAGATGTCTGGTTGGAGACAAGCCAATAGCATGGGATTTGATTTTACTACAAGCAGAATTTGCATGCAATAATTATGTCAATAGGAGCACTGGTAGATCACCATTCTAGATTGTATATGTTAGTAGTCCCATAAATGCATCTGATTTGAGAAAGACAGGTAAAGGAGAGATAAGTAGTGTTGAAGCTAAGGATTTTGCAGAACACTTGAAGAACATCTATGAGGAGGTGAGGAAGCATATTACCAAGATGAATGCGTAGTATAAGGCTAAGGTAGATGAGAAAAGGAGGCATAAGGAATTTCAGGTCCGGGATGAATTCATGGTTCATTTGTGGAAGGATATATTTCCAATTGGTACATATAACAAGTTGAAAATTAAGAAGTTTGGGCCATGTAAGATATTGAAGAAGCATGATTCAAGAAATGCCTATGAGGTCAAATTGCCTACTGAGCTAAATATTTCACCAGTATTTAACATTTTAGATTTGATAAAGTATCATGAAGGGGGTGTTGAAGATGAGATCATAGAAGCAAAATGGAGTATTCTAGCAACTAGTTCAGCTACCAAGGAGATTGAGGACATACTAGATAGTCATGTTGGCAGAAGCACAAGGAATAGGTCATATAAAGAATATCTGGTCAAATGGAAAGGATGACCTGTTGAAGATTCATAATGGCTGACAAGGGAGGAGGTTAACCATTTTCCTTTGCAAACCTGAGACATGACAGGGTCACTTCTCAATTTACCTCGGGTGTCTAATGCAGGAGCATCCTGGGTGTAAGAGAAATCTTGCATCACCCAAAAATATTTTTGGTTTCTTTTCAATAAGGGCTATCTTGTGCAGAGCTACTATTTTTGGAAATTTACTATTTTTAGTAAGGTTTTTGTTCGAGCTCAGAATGGTCTATTTTCTTCCCTGGAGGTTCATTTTGGTCGTATCAGCTTGACAATAAAATTTTATTGCCAGATCAAGTCTAGTTTTGAAGATATTGAAAATTTTTGGTATTGGCAGCAGGGTACAAAAATTTTGAACTCAATTTTGAAGGCTTTAGAGGCCCCAAATGAGGTCAAAACTTTAGTTGATTGGAGCTTGCATGAGTTAGCCACTATAGAGCACCTCGCGCCCATTTTGAAATGGGGTCATAATAGTCAATCGGGTCAACGGGTGATGACTTATGGTCTCCGGAAGTTGGGCCACCTGAAATGGTAGAAAATAAATTTCCTTCAAAATTTTTGTTTGGGTTTCAAAAGCTATTTTGAGCCAAATTTGATGTAATAAATTGAAAAATAAAATAATTCTAAGGTTGGTCAGCCTTAATCGCTAAATTTTTGGAACCTTCCTAGGTGGTGGAAAATTGTCTATATAAGGAAGGCTCGTAGTGTTGCCTAGGATAGTTCGGAGCAGTTTAGAGTAGTTCTGGGTAATAATTCAAGGCTTTGTCCTATAGAATATTGTAAGAGAAATGCCCATGTGCTTTGCATATTGTAATTCTAAAATTTGTAATTCCACATTTGTGGAGGTAATAAGAAGCCCATTTTATGTTCTTGCAAATTGTTGTTGTTTCTTTGTTTCTGTTATATGTTTGTGGTATTAAGGGGAGAACCCTTCATCATATAGCTTCATATTTCCTATTGTAATCATCAAAATTAGAAGTCCACTTTGACCCATTTTGGCAAGTGGCAATTGTACACGCACTAAATACAAAGTGTCAAAATCATCTATTTAAGGGGGGTTCTTTGATTGAGTGAATTTGGTGGGTGTCTTGAGTAATTGTGCTTCTCTTTCTCTTGTGTGTTTTCATTTTGCATCATGGGTTCTCCTAGATTTCTATTTTTAACTCCATCTAATTATACTACATGGAAAGTTAGAGCATAGAGTAAAATGATGGAAAAATGTATAATTGGCTATATTGATGGAACCATATTTGTGTCATCTGATCCTAATGATCTAAAAGAATGGATTCATAACAATAAAATTTCTATTAGTACTTTGAGGAAGTATATACATAATGATCTTGTCTTCCATGTTGAAAATTGTAAAACATTCAAGGAATCTTGGGATAAGTTTGCTAGCTTGTATAGTAAAGTTGATAAAGCTCAGGGTTTTGGACTTGATGAAGATCTCATGAAATTAGATCCTAAGGATTTTGACACAATCCAAGACTATATCACCAAGTCACGTGAGCTAAGGACAATGGTTAAGGATTGTGGAATTAACATAAAGGATGAAAAATTGATCCATAATTTGATGATAAGACTTCCACTAGAGTATGCAACATTTGTTTCTAGCTTCAATACCCACAATTTGACTTTGGGTTCTTCATATACCATGCCTTCATTTAATTCATTCATAGAGATGTTTATGGTAGAACAATCAAACTTAATGAGCATGGGCATTCTCAAGTCTTGAAAGTATAAGACATTGGTGGCTAATCAAGGGAATCTAGGCAAAATAATAAGAATAAGTGGCAACACAAGAGATAACAAGAGAAAGAGAAATCCAGATCCTCACCCCAAGACAACAATAAGGGGAAATCAAACAATAAGGATTTTCTCACTTGTGCATATTTTAAGAAGAATAGACATGAAGAACATCATTGCTACAAGAAGGATATAGATGAACTCAAGCATCTTCTTAGGAAGAATCAAATAAGTCTACCTTCAAGAATGAATACTACATTATCTTCTTCACATTCATATTTTGATAAATGAAAGGATCAAAAAAAGGATAAGGGAAGAGGCCAAGCCTTAATTTCTACCTCAAGTCATGATTCAAGGAGATAGCTTCTAGATTCAGGGGCTTCTCATCATATGGCATCTTCACAGTCTATGTTTTCTTCATTTGAGCCTTGTCATATGTCACCAATTTTGATGGGAAATCATACTTACATGAATTTTATTTGGAAAGGAACTATTTATAAGGTGGAGGGAACCTTCAAAGATGTGTTTTTTGTACCCCATCTAACTCATAATCTCCTTTCCATCTATCAAAACACTAATGGGGCAATAAGAAGGACTGTGGAGTTCACTCTTGATTTAGTTATTATCACAGATATGGAGAGTAGAGATATAATTTCTAAATGGGTGGTTGATCATGCATCTCAATTATACTACTTTGTAGAATTTTCTCCTGATGATGATGGTAGTGATTCTTCAACAGATTTTGATCACACTTCCAGTGTTGATTCATACTTTGATGAGAAATTTGGCTACTTGAACTTTGGTATTCTTACATGTGATCTAGTTCTTAGGTCATCCATTTCTTCTCCTCCTATTGATATTCCATCTACTTTTGTTCCTAATGATGTTTTCATTCATACAGTCATGAGTTTAGGTGATTCTATGTAGCAAGATATTCATTGTCTTCTAGACTTAGTTCCATGGGATGGCTACTTGACAGATGTTGCAAGTTTATTTATGGAGTCCTATATTTCAAATTTGGAAGACACTATTGATGACATTCATCTTCTCTTTGGTGAAGATGACCCTTCAAGATTTTTTGTGAGGGAAGATGTTAACCCTAATCTTCATTTTGTTCTTGATCATTCTTTTGAGGTTAACATGATGGTGGATACTTTGATACATCCATTGGAGGAGGTCACTTTATCTTTAGAGGATACACTTTAGTCTTTGACACATGTTCTAAATTCATCTTCATTTAATCTTGACATGTCTTTTTTAGTAGAGTGGCATAGTACACATGATTTGGAGGAGGCACCTGTTAGTATTGACATGGAGACACTTGTGCAGGTTTCAGAGATTCCATATATTTTGATATTTCTTCCTACATATTGGGGAGGCTTCATTGATGCACCTTTGGTTTTGTTTCTTCTGAAGGAGAGGAATGTTTTCTCCACTCATGGATCAATTTCTACATCAATCTTGGAGCATCTATCATAGGTGTACATTCTACATTGAGGAGGGGGGTGACTTGGTCTCTCTTCCACTTCTTCTCTCATATATGGGGATTCTTGATTGTATATGCATGACGTATGCCATAATGGGGGGTATTGATTACTCCATCCATCCATGTATCTTGTTTTTTTTTCATCTCTCTTTTTGGGGGATGCTTTTTCCATGAGGTTTTCCCTCTTTCTCTACTTTATGAGAGATTTCATTTCATTTATTTTTCATATTGTACATGGGTACCTAACATGGCCTAGTAGTCAGGATGCATCATGCATTGTCATCTATCATTGTGAGCTTAAGTGCATTCCCCTAAGTTTCACTTAAGGGGGGTGTTGGTATAATTAAATATTCTTAATTACACTTTACTTAAATTTATTTAGGATAATGCACTGCATAGTAGGTTTTCATGTAGACACATAGGATTTTTCACTTCATTTTAGCACATGGTGTAGGATAATTCCTCTTTATGTGGAGTTAGTTGTTATCTCATTCCACTTTATGTGTGAGATCCACCTCTAGTGCTCTTATCACATTATCATCCTCTCATTGTTGTACATGTTTCACATACTTCATTGTATAATGGAGAATTATCCACCTTTGGTGAACATGTGATTCCACCTTGTGGGTTGATATGTTATCATTTTCATATATCTTAGTTATCATGCATTGCCTATATATTTAGGCACATCTACATTTTATTCATTGATTTTTTATACATTATCATTTAATCAGTATTGATCAATCATTTGATCATATCATTTTGCCTATCTCTCTTGTGCTATCAATTGAGCTTCTAGATCTTGGCATTTTCATTCTTTGTCTTAGGAAAATTCTTTAAGAAATTAAATGCAAGGGAAAGGGGTAAGAAAAAATGCACCTAAGAACAATATAGGGGAAATGGTACTTTGAAGTTGGATTTGACTATCATCGGAATGTTAGAATTTTTGTAACTCTAGATCTGGTAACCTAAGACCTGTAATTGTATGCTATGCAATTTTCAACCAAAAAGTGCAGAGACAAGTAAACACTCTAGGGACAAGTCAACAAGTCAACTTGTTCCTGATATCTCTGAATCTAATGAAATTTTTTGAGGACCTGTAACTATTCATGTACCTTTCATATCCATATTTGCAACTCTACCACCTATTTCTATACACTGAAAAAAAAGGGGAAAGAAGGTTGAAGGGAGGGGTTTTCCTCAATCAAACCCCTATATAGGAATCAACCTTGAAATGGAATGAAATGAAGGAAAAGTATGTTTCTATGTAGTAGAGATTATATCTAAACAATGAAGTATATCATACCAAGTAGATGCAATTACCTCTTTAAATGTGATCAGGTATGTTGATGCAATAGCTTTGACTCAACACAAAAACCAAAAAGGAAATTATGTAAGATAAAACCTCATGTAATAGATATTGTAATTAACCACAATGTTTGATTGGGGAAGAGAGAGAAGAGGAAGAGTTGATGGATGAATATAGATCTCCTTCCTTGATGTCAAACTCCTTTTCTTGGTCTCCAATGGGGGAAAGAAGCTAGATCTATGGAAGGAAACACCTTGATTGAATGATTGGAATGAAGACATGAATGCTTGAATGTCTCTCGATGGCTTTTGCACTTGAATGCTTCATTTCTTGAATTCTTGCTAATGGATGCCTTCACAATGATGGATGATAGCTTTCACTTGAATATAGCTTGCATATGAATGATGGATTGCTTACATAATAGTGGATTCATAATAAAGGATAATGAATAGTACAAATGAGAGGAGAAGTCCTTTTATACTCATTTTAGGGATCAAATAAAACCCAAGCCAACCATAAATCTAAACCTCGGAGGAAAACCCTAGGATCAAGCCCTGAGCTAAATATGGGCTCAAAAACCCAAGTATAAGTCAGCTAGTCGAGTTGTACCTAGGAAAAATTTGACAGGTCGACTTGTCCTAGGTAAATCAAGCTCATTTTTTGTCAAGATTCTGGGGAAGGTGACAAAGAATGGAGGGAGAAAACGTAGGTTGCCAGGATGTCAAGATAGACTCCAAAATCGGAAAATAAATGCTTGGGACCTAGGTGAAGAAATGAATTATGGAATTGGATTGGAAAATAGGAAATCATGCATAGAAATGAGAGTCAACCTCAAGTTAAAGAAATATTAAAGGAGGAGGACCCATATTTGAATTAGGTATGCATTAAGGCAAGATATGAGGTCTTATCATAGAAAATACACTAAAGTAGGTGCAAAATGGTCTCAAATTGAGCATAAATTAAGTGATTACTTTTTAGTACATTAAAATAGATAATGTATCTTATGTAATGGGTTTGAGAGTTGATGTCACAATGATGGATACAAAAAAAAGTCACTAATATTTATACTAACCGTGAAGATTACTTTGAGCACCATCATCCAATATTTTAGCTAGATCAAATCTCACTAGAGCTGGGGATGTGGATACCTCCAAAAAGGGTTTTTCTCCCAACTAAATGGGAATATCCAACTACATGTATCATTATATATTTCACTTGTGAGAGTATATTTTCATTGTTGTACTCTCATTATTTTAAATTTCTTAGTCATTTATGTCATGGGAGACTAGTGAATGTCCCAAACTATTTGATTCACTTCTTGTCTATAATGCCCATTGAGATCCAAAAAGGTAAGGACACCTCACACTCTCATCACCACTTGATTACATTACTTGTAAAGTAAATCTTAGGTATTTACTTTCAAGAGATGAGTTAAGATACATTTTTTAAAATTAAAAGGATTAAACATGTAAATTTAGGGCTAGGAGGCTAAAAATTGAGGTATAAAAGAAAGATTAAGGTAAAAGGAAAGGCTAGTAAACAAGTGAGTGAATATAAACAAGTAAGCTCTAGTTCCTTTTCCCATGAAGAAACTTCAAAGCATTAAAATTTGTTTGAGTTAGAATCCTTAGAAAATGAGGAGGAGCTTCAAAATATTCCTCATGTAGCAAAGACTAGATGATAAAAATTATTTGAAAAAGTTGTTACCCCTTATTGTACCAAGAAAACTAAGAAATCCTCAAAGGAGAAACAAATAAAGGGTACAACGAAGATAGAGGCAAAATAAAATTAGAAGAATCCTATAGATAAATTCCCCATTGTAGCCTCTAGTAATAAGAAAAGTAAGGAGTCATGGGAAAAGAAAAGAGTAGTAGGAGAAATTTTCTCATTCTCCTTCAATGAAGTAAACTGGTAAGAAAATTAAAACAATTAAGGATATCTTAGCTCAATAAAACACAAAAATGGGAACTTCTATTGTTCTACGAAAGAAAATGAAAGTTGAGTCTCTATTGGATACTATAGATCCTTAAAAGAACATTTTGGCTAGTGTGAAATATTAGTTGGAATTGCAAAAAGAAAATGCTACTACTATTGCCCCTATCCTAGAGAAACCTCACCTAGTATCCTTTGGTCCACAATTGTTCTCTAAATACAAGATCCTTATTGTAACTAACATTGAAATAAAATTAAAACAATGAAAATTCACCAATAAAACTCTAAGGAAATATCACCAATTGAAATCTAAGGTGGGAACTAAAAATAAGCATACTTGAACTAATTTGGTTGTAGGTATTACTTTTCAAATGAGCTATGAAAGGGAGAACATGTTCAGAGATAAAACACTTGATATAGAGGTGAAAGAGAAATGTTCTATACTAATGAAGGGTGCTCTCCTTAATACCACAAACACATAATAGAAAAAGAGAAGCAACAACAATATGCAAGAACAGAAAATTGGCTTCTTATTATCTCCACAAATGTGGAATTACAAACTTTCAGAATTACAATATGCAAAGCCACATGGGCATTCCCTTACAATATTCTATAGGACAAAGCCTCGAATCAATACCCAGATCTACTACCCAGAACTGTTCTGAACTGCCTAAGACAATAATACAGCCTTCCTTATATAGGCAATTATCCACCGCCTGGGAAGGTTCCAGAATTTTAGCCAATAAGGCCGACCAAACTTAGAATTATTTTATTTTACATTTTATTACATCATAGTCGGCTCAAGATAACCTTTGAAACTCGAACAGAAATTTTGAAGAAAATTACTTTTCGCCATTTCAGGTGGCCCAACTTCCGAAGACCATAAGTCATCACCAGTTGACCCGATCGGCTATTATAACCCCATTTCGGAAATGCCACGAAGCGCTCTACAGGCTTGACCTATGCAAGCACCCGTCACCCAAATTTTTGACCTCATCCGGGGCCTCTAAAGCCTTCAAAACTGAGTTCAAAGTTTCTGTACCCTACTGCCAATACCGAAAATCTTCAATATCTTCCAATATACACTTGATCTGGCAATGAAACTTTACTGGAAGACTTATATGACCAAAATGAACCTCCAAGAAAGAAATAAGATCATTCTGAGCACATGCAAAAATTACCAAAAATAGTAACTTTCCATAAATAGCAGCTCTGCACTAAAATAGCCCTTATTGAATATAAAAATAGAAATATTTTTGGGTGATGCAAGATTGCTCTTACACCCAGGATGCTCCTGCATCAGACACCCAGGGTAATTTGAGAAGTGACCTTGTCACGACTCAGGTGTGCAGAGGAAAACCATGACGATTAACCTCCTCTTTTGTTAGCCATGATGAATCTTCTATAGGTCGTCCTTTCCATTTGACCAAATACTCTTCATATGTCCTATTCCTTGTGCTTCTGCCAACACGAATGTCCAGTATATCCTCGATCTCCTTAGTGTCTAAACTAGTTGCTGGAATACTCCACTGTGCTGCTGTGATCTCATCTTCAACACCTCCTTCATGATACTCTGTCAGATCTGAAATGTTAAACACTGGTGAAATATTCAGCTCACTAGGCAATTCTACCTCATATGCATTTCCTGAATCATGCTTCTTCAATATCTTACATGGTCCAAACTTCTTCATTTTCAGCTTGTTATATGTACCAACTGGAAACCGCTCCTTCCGCAAATGAACCATGACTTCATCACCAACCTGAAATTCCTTATACCTCCTTTTTCTCATCTGCCTTAGCCTTATACTGTGCGTTCATCTTGGTAATATGCTTCCTTACCTCCCCATGGATGTTCTTCAAATGTTCTGCAAAATCCTCAGCCTCAGCACTACTTATTTCTCCTTTATCTATCTTTCTCAACTCAGATGCATTTCTTGGACTACTTCCATATATAATCTGGAATGGTGATTTACCAGTGCTCCTGTTGATAGAATTATTGTATGCAAATTCCACCTGTGGTAAAATCAAATCCCATCCTGTTGGCTTATCTCCAACCAAACATCTCAGCAGATTTCCCAAACTCCTATTCACCACCTCTGTCTGTCCATCAGTCTGTGGGTGATGTGATGAACTGAACTTCAAATCTATCTTCAACTTCTTCCACAACGTTCGCCAGAAATATCCAACAAACTTAGTGTCCCGATCTGAAACTATGGTCTGTGGCAGACCATGAAGTCTCACTACTTCTCTGAAAAACAATTCTGCTACATGAACAGCATCATTAGTCTTCTTGCAGGGAATGAAATGTGCCATCTTCAAAAATCTGTCAACTACTACAAAAATTGAATCATGTCCCCGCTGAGTCCTCGGTAAACCAAGAACAAAGTCCATACTAATATCCTCCCAAGGCTTCTCTGGTAGAGGTAATGGCTGATACAACCCTGTATTCTGCTTCACTCCTTTCGCCATTTGACATACTCTGCAACTCTGTACAAACTTCTTCACATCTTGCTGCAACTATGGCCAATAATAATTCTCACTAACCAAACCAAGGGTTTTATCACGACCAAAATGTCCAGCCAATCCTCCGCTATGCTTCTCCTTGATGAGATTCTCCCTCATAGAGCTTCGTGGAATGCACAACTGACTCCCTCTGAATAGCATATCATCCTAGATGATGAAATCCAACCATTTCGTCCTGTCTAGAGTAACAGGTTCTGTACAAGCTTTCCAAGCTTCACCAAAATCAGGATCCTCTGGATACAAATTCTTGAGTTCCTTGAACCCAACCACTTCAATCTGCATTTCTGTCAGTAATAGTTGCCTTCTGCTAAGAGCATCTACAACCCTATTAGACTTTCCACTCCTATGTTTCAAAACAAATGTATAACTCTGCAAAAACTCAACCCATTTCAAATGCCTTTGATTCAATTTTCCTTGACTATTCAAATATTGCAAAGCTTGATGATCAGTATACAAAACAAACTCCTTAGGAAGTAGATAATGTCTCCACTTCTTTAATGCCTGAACTATAGCATAAAATTCCTGATCATAAACAGAATATTTCATCTTGGCATCATTTAACTTCTCACTGAAATAAGCAACAGGTTTACCTTCTTGGCTCATAATAGCTCCTATTGTAGTACCACTAGCATCACAATCTACTTGAAACACCTTATTAAAATCTGGAAGTGCTAAAACAGGTTGTTCTGTAACTTTTTGTTTCAATAATTGAAAACTCTTTTCTGCTCCTTTAGTCCACTTAAACTCTTTTCTATCCCCTCTCATTGTTTCAGTCAAGGGTCCACAAATACTACTAAAATTCCTGATAAACTTTCTGTAAAAGCTAACTAGACCATGAAAAGATCTTACCTCAGTAGCACTCTTTGGAGTAGGCCATTCGAGGATAGCCTGTACCTTCTCTGGGTCCATTTTTAGACCTTCTGCTGAAACTACAAATCCCAAATACACTAACTCTTTCTTCACAAAACTGCACTTCTTCAAATTAATCAGCAATTTCTCTTCTCTCAACTTCTCAAATACCATACGAATATGCATCATATGCTCATCCAATGTCTTACTAAAGATCAAAATATCATCTAGGTAAACAATGACAAACTTACCCATAAATTCTTTCAGAACCTCGTTCATGAGCCGCATGAAAGTGCTCGGCGCATTGGTTAGCCCAAAAGGCATGACTAACCACTCATATAGTCCTTCCTTTGTCTTGAAGGCAGTCTTCCATTCATCTCCTTCTCTGATCCGAATCTGATGATATCCACTCTTCAAATCTATCTTTGAGAAATACACAGCTCCACTCAAACAGTCCATAATATCATCCATTCGTGGCAATGGAAACCTGTACTTGATTGTGATCTTGTTTATTGCCCTAGAATCTGTACACATCCTCCATTCTCCATTATTTTTTGGTGCTAATACCACTGGTACAGCACAAGGACTCAGACTCTCATGGATCAATCCTTTTTGTAACAGTTCATGTACTTGTCTGTTCAACTCCTCACTTTCTACAGGTGTCATTCTGTGTGCTGCCTTATTCGGCAAACTCACTCCTGGGATTAAGTCCATCTGATGACTGATCTTCCTGACTAGTGGTAATCCATCAGGCACGTTATCGGATACAATATCCTGAAACTCATTCAACAAATTTGCAACTTCTACAGGAACATCTTCTACTTCCTCTTTACCAGCTTTTGGAATTAAAGCAAAACATACATGCTCATGCCTCATACCATCTAGGAAATTTCTTCCATCAACAAAAGTTATCCTTGCATTACCACATACCTTTTCTTCAGTCTCCTTCAATGGTTTTAGCTTATGTCGCACTCCATCCTTTGTCAGGGAATAGGTATTCGCACGACCATCATGTACAGCACATCTGTCAAACTGCCATGGTCTACCCAACAACATATGACATGCATCCATAGATATGATATCACACAATACCTCATCTTGGTGTCCGCCAATCTTGAACTTCACTAGGCATTGTTCATTGACCATGACCTTCTGGTCATCCCGCACCCAGGCAATCCGATATGGATGTGGGTGTTTCTGTCTCTTGAGCTTCAACTTTGTCACCATCTCTTCTGACACCAAATTGTCAGTGCTTCCACTATCAATAATCACATCACAACATTTACCTTCACACTTGCACCTGGTGCGAAACAGGCTCCTCCTTTGCTCAGGTTCATTCTCACCACTCAACAGGACTCTTCTGTTAATCAACGTTTCTCCTCTTTCAGCATCTTCAGAATTTGATGATCTGGCATCTTCATCTACATGTGCAACTCTGGCCTGGCCTTCATTTCTTCTGTCTGTTCTGCCTTGGCGCTGAGGACATTCAAATGCCCTATGACCTTCTTCTCCACAGTGAAAACATGTTCCACTGAAGCCACCTCTTCCAGATCCTTGTCCTCTTCCTCTTCCTCTCTGATCTCTATTATTCTGATTTTGGAAGCGATTTGGAATTATTTCCTCGCTGATTCTTACTACTACTGGCCTCATCCTTCTTTTTCGGATCCTCATTTCGGCCACCATATGACCGTCCACCGTGACCTCTTCCGTTTTGTCTGCTCTCAAACTTCTTGTTCAGCTTTTCCTCTACTTTTAGGACAAACTGGTATGCCTCTTCAATACTGTTCATTCAAACCAGATTGAGCTCCTCCTGAATGCTTGGCCTTAACCCATTAAGGTATCGGGCAACTTTCTCCTTATCAGCTTCTGCGTGGCCTGTTCTGATGAGAAGTCGATAGAACTCCTCTGTATACTCCTGAACAGATCTTCCTGCTTGCTTCAAACTCTGCATTTTCTTCAGTAGGTCAAGCTCATAATCAACAGGAATGAACTGCCGCTTCAATTTATCCACCATCCGATCCCATCTCGTGATTTTCTCCTTTCCCCTTCCATTTCACTCCAACTGAATCTCTTGCCACCATATCTTCGCATGACCTTTCAATCTGGCTTTTGCAAATTTGACCCTATCAGGATCCTCAACATCTTCATACTCAAAATATTCCTCACATTCGTTGATCCAGTCGATCAATTCTTCTAGGTTAAGATTTCCAGAAAATGTAGGAACCTCAATCTTAGGTCTTTTCCCAATCTTAGGAATGGCCCGAAAAAGTCTTTCTTCCTCCTGGTTCACAATTTCGACTTCTCCTTCTTGATATTCTTCTTCGGCTTCATCCTCGCTTTCATCTCTGACATTAAGATTCATTCCTCTGCAAATCTCTTCTTGCAATGCTCGCACTTGTCTCTGCAGCTCTCTAACCTCAGGTGTTACAACACCAGCTCTTCCGCCACGTTCCCTTCGTGGAGGCATTTTCGCGATGCGTGCTAAAACCCTAGCCACGGTCCTGGTGCAAACTGCCTCACAGTCGGCGATCTGTTTACACACTCAAGAACTCCTGCTCTGATACCACTTGATGAAGGGTGCTCTCCTTAATACCACAAACACATAACAGAAAAAGAGAAGCAACAACAATATGCAAGAACAGAAAATTGGCTTCTTATTATCTCCACAAATGTGGAATTACAAACTTTCAGAATTACAATATGCAAAGCCACATGGGCATTCCCTTACAATATTCTATAGGACAAAGCCTCGAATCAATACCCAGATCTACTACCCAGAACTATTCTGAACTGCCTAAGACAATAATACAGCCTTCCTTATATAGGC